>JAJHZJ010000092.1:9546874-10127382 GCA_023548195.1 Bettongia penicillata ogilbyi
CACCCTGGCCTTCTAGGGAAAGAATTATAATCTTTGCAGGGAAGTGGAGTATAGACCACCTTGACAGTCTTGTTAGCTTGGTTCCAGACTACCACAATAAAGTGAGTTGCAACAAAATTAGTCATATGAATTTTTTGGTTTCTCAGTGCGTATATGTTTACACTGTGCCTTAGGCTAGTAAGTCTAGGAAAACAATGTACACATCTTAGTTAAAAATTTTGTTTTTCAGGCATTTTTCAGTTGTGTCTGACTCTTTGTGAACCCATTTGGAGTTTTCTTGGCAAAGATAGTGGAGTGGTTTGTCATTTCCTTCTCTAGTCCATTTTTACAGATGAGGAAACTGAGGCAAACAAGGTTAAATGACTTGCCCAGTCACTAGCCTACATAGCTAGTAAGTGTCTGAGGTCAGATTTGAACTCAGGAAGGTGAATCTTCCTGAATCCAAGCCTGGCACTCTATTCACTGCACAACTTCGCTGCCCCAAAACAAAAAGATTTTATTTCTAAAAAATGCTAACCATCATTTGAACCTTCCAGAACTTGCAATCTTTTTTGCTGCTGCAGGGTTTTGCCTCCATGTTGATGGCTGCTGACTGACCAGAGTAGTGGTGGCTGAAGGTTGGGGTGGCCGTGGCAATTTGACAAATAGGCTTACAAAGAATTTTGCCAGATTGATTGACTCTTCCTTTCACTCGAACACTTAGAGGTCATCTTCGTTGGCCTAATTTCAATATTGATTTTTCTCAGGAAATGGGGTGGGGAGCCAAGAGATGGAGAGAGATTGGAAACATTCTGTTGGTGGAACAGTCAGAACACACACAACATACAGCGATTACTTTTGTAATCTTATATGGGTACAGTTTGTGGCTCTCCAAAGCAATTAAAATAGGAACATCAAAGATCACTGATCCCAGGTCATCATAATAGATATAATAGAACTAAAAATTTCAAAATATTTTGAAAATTACCAAAATGTGATGCAGAGATGTGAGTTGGGCAAATATTGTGGGAAAAAGTGATGTGGATAAACTTCCTTGATGCAGAGTTGCTATAAAGCTTCAATTTGTAAAATCAGGAAACCTGAAATTTTATGGCAAAGTGCAATAAAGTGAAGCAAGGTTTTGTCTCTATGAGGGAAGGTCTGGATGGGAGAGTTTCTCTCCTTGCTCTAGAAGGCCTGATAGTTTTTATTCATGAATTCATTGATTAAATTAATAAATTCACACATTGATTCTACAGATTGTAACCTGCACCCTTTTCTATTTTGAAGTCTTATTTACTTTAGGACCTTGGCTAATGATAATTTGAGAACAGGGGAGAACTTGTTGATGACTATCAAATGTTCCACCCTGCACACTTACTTGCTGCCTAACACCCTCCAAAAAAAAATCCCCTCCCATTTAAGTTTTCAAAGTAGGGACTAAGAAACCATGAAAAAGTCAGAAAGGCAATGTTGTCTCAGATTTTGTGTTTTCTGGAACAGGAAACGGCCTGTAGGAGGAGGGGAAGGATGCTGGCATCTAGAATGGCTATTTCTCCCTTTCCTTCTTTTAACCTTGAGAGATTTCCACTTTTCCTCTTGGTTTGCTCTGCACAGTGAGATACTTCAATCAGACCTATTGTATTTGCCACTGTGTACATGAGCAGAACAAGACCTGGGGAGCCTGAGTCTGTGTCACCAGCTGCTGAAGCCTGGGTCCTTATGTGTAGTGACGGGGTAACTGTGACAGAGCTGAGACCAGAATGTGGTCCAGGCTGTGCAGGCTATTGTGGCCTGAGCATCCGCCTGGGATGGCTGGGCAATGGAAGTGATGAGCCTGGGAGCAGAAACAGGGATCCCAGCAAGAAAAGGTTCTGAATGGGGGAGGCTGTCACCTATTGTAAGGGTCTGGTCTGGGAAAGCAGGAAACTAAGTGCTCTCCAAAATGCTTTTCCCCCCAAACCTTTATATTCTCTATTTTTACTCTGAGGGTTAGGACTTGGACCTTGGACACGGGTAGAAAGTCTTATTGAAAAATAGGAATGAAGCCATAGATTAAAAAACAAACATAGCAATTTTTAATCAGTATGTTGCATCATCCCCTAAGCTAAATTGAGACCCCAACAGCCTGGGCTGACCTTGTGTATGGATCTGCCAGGGAGACTGTGGGGAGGCCACTTGCTTGGTGACTTGGGTATAGAATCAATGACTCTGCGCTCTTGCTGCGAGCTCCTGTTGAGTTTTTTACATTCTTGTTATTTGTTAATTCCTGCATCTGGTCCAGTGCTTGGCGCATCGCAGGCACTTAATAAATGTCTGATGATTGATGAACCCTATGAGCACAGGTCACATTACGGCCTCATGGGTAACATGAGGTACCCACAAAGAGTCACAGGCTGTCCACTCAGTTAACATTCTTGTAAAATCCAGTACAATAGAAGTAGTCTCAAGTATAAAGAAAATATCAGGCACATTTGTGTCTTCAAGATAATATTCTAACAGGGGTGAAAAGACTTGAACATAATTAACTGAAATCAAAGGCATGAAGAGCTCCCTGAGATGACTAACAACAGCTCTCCTGTCTGAAGGATTTTCCCCACAACAACCCCCTGAGGTTGGTAGTACAAGTACCATTAGTCCAAGAGAAACAAAAAAAGATATTTCACAAAGAAGGGATTTTTGCAGCCCGTAAAAAATCCAAATGTAGGAGGGAAAAGTCTCAGACCCAGGGATGTGGATGGAGAGAGAGCCCATAGGATGTTTTCTTTCACACATCTTTCTCCCATGAAGTCTTTCAGATTTCTAATTTCAATCCTTCTATTTATATATATATATATTTTAATATAAATTTATTTATTTAACTTTTTACATTCATTTTCACAAAATTTTGGGTTGCAAATTTTCTCCCCATTTGTCCCCTCCCCCACCCCAATACACCAAGCCTTCTAATTTCCCCTATCACCAATCTGCCCTCTCTTCTATTATCCCTCCCTTCTCTTGTCCCCATCTTCTCTTTTTTCCTGTAGGGCCAAATGACTTTCTATTCCCCATTAACTGTATTTCTTATTTCCTAGTAGCAAAAACAATACTTGACAGTTGTTCCTAAATTCTGGAATTTGGCCACAATGCTCCGAGGAGTTCCTCTTTTTGGATCTCTTTCAGGCTGTGATCGGTGGATTCCTTGGATACTTATTTTACCCTCTGGTTCTAGAATCTCAGGGCAGTTTTCCTTGATAATTTCCTGAAAGATGATGTCTAGGTTCTTTTTTTTGATCATGGTTTTCAGGTAGTCCCATAATTTTTAAATTGTCTCTCCTGGATCTATTTTCCAGGTCAGTTGTTTTTTCAATGAGATATTTCACATTATCTTCCATTTTTTCATTCTTTTGGTTTTGTTTTGTGATTTCTTGGTTTCTCATAAAGCCATTAGCCTCCATCTGTTTCATTCTAATTTTGAGAGAACTATTTCCTTCAGTGAGCTTTTGAACCTCTTTTTCCATTTGGCTAATTTTGCTTTTGAAAGCATTCTTCTCCTCATTGGCTTTTTGAACTTCTTTTGTCAATTGAGTGAGCCTATTTTTCAAGGTGTTATTTTCTTCAGCATTTTTTTGGGTCTCCATTAGCAAGGTATTGACCCATTTTTCATGCTTTTCTTGCATCTCTCTCATTTTTCTTCCCAGTTTTTCCTCCACCTGTCTAACTTGATTTTCAAAATCCTTTTTGAGCTCTTCCATGGCCTGAGCCCACCAGACATCCCCCTGGGATGTCTGGGATACAGAGGCCCTGACCTCCATGTCTTTCCCTGATAGTAAGAATTGTTCCTCGTCATCAGAAATGAAAGGTGGGAACATCTATCCCCCAAGAAGGTAGCTTTCTATGGTCTTATTTTTCTTCCCTTTTCTGGGCATTTTCCCAGCCAGTTACTTGACTTCTGAGAGTCCTCTCCACCCCTGCCTAGATCCGCCCAGCCAGTTCTTGGGGTCTGAGATTCAAATGCTGCTCCCCAGCCTCAGGGTTTTCAGCAGCAGCAGCTGCTATTCAATGTAAGCTTAAGTTCTGGTGGTCAGGTGGGGTCAGGGCTGCCTCCCAGGCTCAGTTCCCTCAGGGGGTTTATGTGGAGATCTTCAGTAATGGATCCGAGGTCCTGCTTGCTCCAGGAGCCTCTGGCCGCCCCTGCCTCTGCTGCTGCCTCCTGAGGGGGCCTGAGTTGGAGACATCCCACTCCCCTCTCGGCAGGCCAGATAGAGTCTCTAACTGCCCTGTAGCGCCTGTGGGTGGAGGGACCTTCGTGGCTGCCAGAGATTCTGTCCCTGAAGCCTGCTCGGATCTGCTCCTCCGGGGCCACGTGGCCAAGGCAGGGCTCTGCTCCACATCCGGTGCACGATGGGCCTTTGGAGACGGTTTTTCAGGGCTGTCTGGAATGGAAATCTCCTCCACTGCATTGCTGCATGGCTTCCACTTCTCCAGAACCCGTTGGGAGTTCTTTTTATATAGGTAATTTATGGGCTGTGGGTTTGGAGCTAGCATACGTGAGTCTTTCTACTTTGCCATCTTGGCTCCTCCCCTTCTATTTATACATTGAGAAGTTTTTTCTCTCAATTAGGAGCCAGCTAGAGCCAGGAGAGCTCATCCAGGCCTAGAGCTGCCTTGGTCTTCTCCCTGCCACTCTGTCAAGTAGAGGGCTCTTATGAAATAGCCCCCTTTTGCCTGAGGTGTTGGGCTCATTTCACATCTTTACCCACCCACCTCTCTGCTCTCGATGCTATTATTTCTAAATATTTCATTTTCCAAGGCTTGGTTGGCATCTCTTTCACAAGGACAACTAGCTTATCTAGCAAACTCTTTATTCTAATATACTAGAGGGAGTAGACGGAGGAATATTACATCCAGGGCTTTCAGGAGGCAAGGAATGCTTGTTTTTTTGATAGTAGTACTATATTGTTATATAATCTTATAAAATGTATAACCCAACAGAGAAGAGGTTGGTATAAGGTCTCTCTTGCCTCAGCTGAAAAATACATATTTCAGTTAAAAACTCAGTCAGTTATAATTAGATTTCAATAAATTAAATGCATGTAATTTAATTTCCATATTTCACTATGAAATATAATGTAGTTCTTAAAAATGTTATATTCTAAGGCTTTTCTGTAAAAATGATTCCTTTCCTTTTAGAGGCTGTTGACTCCTGACCTAACTGGTTTACCAATGTTTCATTTAGCTCTTTAGGAAACTGTGTGGCAGAGTGCATAGAGTGCCAGTTCTGGGGTCAGGAAGATTCATCCTCTGGAGTTCAAATCTGGCCTCAGACACTCACTAACTGTGTGACCTTGGGCAAGTCACTTAACCCTGTTTGCCTCAGTTTCCTCATTTGTAAAATAAATTGGAAAAGGAAATGGCAAACCACTTCAGTATCTATACCAAGAGAACCCCAAATGGGGTCATGAAGAATCGGGCCTGACTGAAAAATGAATGAACAGCATTTTGATTTCACTTTCTATGAATCAGTGATTAGTCTTAGGGAAGGCCAACTGTCCTATTCTGTAAATGAGAGTGGGTAAAAATAGGACTCTCACCCTGTTGGGGGTCCCATCCTTTTGCTAAAGGAGGAACTGGATAGCCATACTCACCACCTCCCATGAGAGCTGAGCCAGAGTAGTTATGAGGAGAAGAATTGAGAACTTCATTTTGCTGAGGAAATATAGAGAGATTTCTTGAGGAGAAGGGGGAAGTGTTGATGCAGCCACCTGCTTGCCAGGGTTCTTATAAAGATGCCAAAGGCCAATGAAAGTTGAGAGGTATGTACCCTCCTTCCTCTGCAGGCTCCTAATCCCCTCCCCTGACTCTTGCCTATAGCCATTTGCTAAGTCAGCAAGAGTTGGTTAGGGGGAGATACCTAAGGTTTTTGTAGGGAGGTCATGGCCAGCAGTTTTGGCAATTGTCAATCCTTTTCATCAGGTGTCCAGAATGAGCATCTGGAGGGAGGATCAACCTGAGTGGCTATGCCCAAGGGAGAGACCTCCTACTCATTTGGTGTGATTATTGGGGTAGGACCCTCTCCTTGGCCTCCAGAAACATCCTAGTTACTGTTCTGAAAGTGGGCTTCGGGAGTTTAGCTTCTCCCACTCCCTGACTCTGGGTAGGATGATTTCCAATTCATGCTAGACTAAGAAAAGTATTCTAACATATTCCAGGGAAAGAACTGATAAATACAGTATTTTAAGAATCATTTTACACACACACACACACACACACACACACACACACACATACGTACATACACTTGTATCTAATTGCAGCCATATCTTGGAGGGGAGAAGGAAGAAAAAAAAGAAAAAATGAAATTCACATTATAACTATTTTATATTTAGAAGGAATGGGAAATAATACAAAAGAGATTTGCTGCTTTAATGAAATCATCTTTTTAGTATACTATGTTATGGAAATTCTTGTTTTATTTAATAAATTCAAAATAAAATTAATTAAAAATCTTCCCAAGAAGTAAGGATCATGTCTGAGTGCAGGGTGCTTACTCCCTTGATACCTGTCCCTTGAGCACAGGAGAGATTGAGTATTATTTGGGAAGGGGTGATTCATATTTTGGGAATTCCCTCTCTTTTACCACAAGCCCCAATTGTACTCGGCCTCTATATATCTCCTAGCCCCATAAAAAATTCCAGGCATACACATTAGAGCCAGACATTTTTATGAGCATCAACTCAGCCAAAGGGTACATCCATATGTAGGTACATAGTGGATAGATCACTACACCTGGAGTCAGGAAGGTCTGAGTTCAAATCTGGCTTCAGACACTTATTGGCTTTGTGACCCTGGGTAAGTCATTTAACCGCTGTCTGCCTCAGTTTCCTAATCTATAAAGGGGGTATAGTAATAGCACCTCTCTTCCATAGTTGTTGTGAGGATCCAGTGAGATCATATTTGTAAAGAGCTTTGCAGCCCTTAAAGTGCTGTATAAATGGTAACCTTTGTTGCTTTATTAGATTAAACAATCGCACACATTTTTATAGCACTTTAACCAAATTTTACCAAGTAATGTCCTCAGAGTCTTGTCTCTTTGGATCAGAAATTAAGATAATTCTTTGATGTGTCCTCTAAGGCCTTGTTTGCTCTTTGCTGAGGGAAGAGAAGCAGTTGTTATAATGGGCCGTCATAAGCTCCTGTGATAGTTCTGACTGTCACTAGCTGGTAGAAGATAATGGGGTTTCTTTGTTTCTCTGGACTTCAGTTTCCTCATCTTTGAAATCAGGGTTTTGGGCCAGATTTGTCCTAATGTCCTTTTTAGCTTTGGAACTTTGGAGTCTCTATTTATATTCTGATTCAGAATGAAGTTAAAGGTAACTGAATGTCCCAGAGGATTGTGGGATGGACAGAGACCTCATTCAACATTTGTTACAGGTAGTTCACAAAGTGCATAGCTCAATGTCAGTTGTAACCTGGGGACCTGAGAAGAAGTCATGGGAAGGAGTTCTCTACCAGTAGGGTTCAGTAGTATCAGAGATGTCAAGAACACACAGATTACTTCAGTTGTGCTATGGTTCTGGGGTTAACATTTTTATCTCTTGGGTTCAGTCAGTTAGCTAAGTGGCAACAGGCATTTATTAGGCATTATGTGCTGGATATTGACTTAAGTGCTAAGGATACAAGTAAAGACACAAACCCAGGCCTTGCTCAAGGAGCTCACATTCTAAAGGTGGAACTTGAAAATAACTTTGTACATGCAAGATGTACACAGTGCAAGTGGACAGTAATACCAGAGGGAAGGCAGGGGGAGGGAGGAAGGATGGAAAATCCTATAGAAGGTGAGATTTGAAGTGTTTTGTAAGAATTCAGAGAAATCATGAGGCAGAGGTGAGCAGGACTAGCATTTGAGGCAGAGGAGATGTCTAGTGAAGGCTAAATCCATGACATGATTATCTCTATGTGTAGCTGAGGTGGAGGGGAGGAATAAATAGATCATGAAAAATGAATAGACTGAGAAACTGTTGAGTTGGGCTACTTGAGGCAGTACCAATATGTAGGTTGAAGTCCCCTTGTATGAGGACATGAATAGGGATAGAAACCCATGAGCAATACACTGGATATATTGAAGCAAGAAGCAGAATGTCTTCAGGTTTGGTAACGAACAACACTCAGAACTTTGGTTGAGTGATAAATTTGGATTGAATGAACCTTTTCGGAGAAGTTACTGAGTGATAGTGGTGGATGAAGAGTCTGGACAGGGCACTGGGGAGCAAGGAGTATTCCACCTACTTTATCATGACCATAGAATCAGGGACTATGACTGAATGCAACCCAAAAGGGTGGCCAATGATGCAGTGCCTTTAAGAGGAAGCCAGTTTCAGTGAGGGCCAGATGTTAAAGGGAATGAAAAGCAAGCAAGTTTAAGATGAGAGCTAGTTTATTACCTAGGGAACAAGCATTCTAGAGAGCACAGTAGAACAGATGGGCACCTTGAGAGTGGGAGATTGAGGGGTTTGAAACAAGGAGGACAGCAATTAGAAAGCAGTCCTTGAAGGACCTAGAAAGGGATTTGAACAATGGTAACTAGGCATTCCAAATGACTGGGAGAGTTGATCTTGGTGGCGTGGGAGTATGCTCATCCTTGAGGAATGAATTGAGACAGAGCATCAGGGCTGGAAAGAGCTATTTTGTGAGGAGTTTTTAGTTAGAACATTCATGCCCTGCTTCAAGGTTTAGCACTGTGGCAGGTGGTGGATAATGTCTGTCCTGATACTTAAAACTGTTAGTGCCTCCACCCCAAACTACCTTAGGCATAACTACTTTGTAATTATTTGCATCTATTATCCTTATATTTTTTCTACAAAGCCATATATATATATATATATATGTATATGTGCTTATTACACCTCTCACAGATATGAGTTCTTTGTGAATAGGAGCTGTTTCGTTGCATTTTATTTCAGGTACCTAGTACAGTGCCCAGCAGGTAGCAAACCTTGATAAACACTTTTTAATTATTATTAATTGATATCATGAGACAATTGCTGACTTTCTTTGAGAAGTCCCCAATGTCATCCTTACCTATTATAAATTCTTTAGGGGTCATATTTTCATTTGAACCCAGAAAGCTTGCCTTCCTTCTCTGCTCACTAGCTAACCCACCTTACCAGCAGTCTCTTGTCAATCTCAGCAGGGAGCCCACAGAACAGATACTGAGGGTGGAGGAAAGTAGGACAGAAAGGGCTCTCTGAGTGTTTTCCTAGAAGGTGGTGCTGAAGTAGGTTCTTTCTTACACAATTAATTGAATGTCTGGGGCAAGTGGTCAATAGTGTTAATACCTAAAGTACTGTTTTCAGCTAGGGAGGATTATTATTTAAGGGACCTCTGGAAAGTAGCCAAGAGAGGACGTTATGGGTATTCAAGATCACTTCAAGAGGGTCATTAGTCATATCTGGGTTGCGGGGAATAGGAAAAGTTGAGTGGTAGTCATCAATAGACCTTTTGGGAAGTGGGGGCTGAGATAGATTTCTTGAGGTATTCATTGGAGAAAGAGTTTCTGGTTGAAGATAGGTCAAATGTTTCTTCAGCACCTCTGATATGGCAGACATGGTGGTAAGCACTGGGAATACAAGTACAAGAAAAGAAGATGATCCCAATTTTCAAGAAGCTTACATTCTTATAGGGAAAGAAAAGAAGAAAAGGGATGTGTGTGGCAGGGGGAGGGAAGCATGGCACCCTTTGGGGCAAGAGTGAGGAGGTAGAGCAGTCCAGAGTGCAACTTGAGTTGAGAGGAAAGCAGGAAACCAGGCTGGGACTCTTCATGAAAGAGTGATTCTGGTGAGAGACTGAAGTCAGTGGAGAAGAAGAAAAAGACAATGGATGTCCTGAAGCTATAAGAGGCAAATAAGAGGCATAACTGATTTTGAGGCAAGAGAAGGTCAGGTATAACTTTAGGGTAATTCCTGCCTGGGGAGAAAGGGAAGGAAATAAATATTCATATTTAACTTCCCTGAAGCCTCAGAAGTCTATCTTAGGAAGATTTTTGTTCTGTGGGAAAGCTCAAAAGTACAGATGAGGCTGGAACCACAAAATTCTGGACAAGGAGAACCAGAAACTTCTTTGCCAAGCAAGATAAAAGAATGCCTCAGGATATGGAAAAGAATTGACTCTGCCTCAGTCCAGTTACTCGGGCCGTTGAACATGAGCAAAGTGCTTCAGTAAAATAGTAGGGTAAAAATACATCTACAAAAATGATTAGGACTCCTTTGCAATACTAACAAAATCCAAAAAGAAAAAACAAGAAGAGAAATTCCATTAAAAAAAGCACAAAATGCTTCAATATCTGAGTGTTAGCCTGCCAGGATATATGTAAAATTCATGCAAATAAAGCAGAAAATACTCTTTGTACTTATAAAGGAAGACAAGTGTGAAGAGGTATTCAGTGTGCATGGTTGGGCCATAGAATTGTAATAAAAATGGAGATACTATAGAGTCAATGTTAAAACAATTAAATTATGAAGGAAATACTTTACACAACTACCTAAAACCTTAAATACATTTAGAAGAACAAATGACCTAAGATATTGAAGAAAATACTGGGGAAATATCCTTAGGAATGAAGTGGGGCATATACAATATTACCAGACCTCAAACTCTATTGCAAAATAGTCATTATTAAAATTATTTGATTGTGGTTAAAAAGTAGAAAAGTATAGCAATAGAGCAGACTAAATAAATATGGAATTCAAGGCCTATGAAAATCCTAAGAGCATAACTACCTGGAGCAAGGGCTCCTTGTTTTGTAAGAACTGCTGGGAAAGTTGGAAACCAGGTAGGCATGAATTAGACATAGACCAGTATCTGATACAATGTACCATTCATTGCTCCACTAGTTCTGTGATGTCATTGAACCAGAAGTTCCTTCCAGAGAAAATATAGAGACATAAAGATCAACCAATGGACAAGGCTTCTAATCATCTAACAGATCAATAGACAGATATAACTGTCTGACCATACATAGTTACCAGAGAGAGAAGTACCAACATCTGTGTTTTCAAAGCTGGGGTTTAAAAAGAGTTTCATCTGGCCAAACAAAACTTTCAATGAATAAGCCCCAGAGTAAAACCTCAACCTCAGAGTACTTAGACATTTTTTTAAGAGCCAGATGACATCACAACTCTTGAGACTCAGTGCTTCGTTAACAAAAGATGTTACGAATCTTCCCTAATCAAACTCCCCTTAATGGGCAGACTTTAATTGGAGGAGAAGATCTTCCCATTAAGAAGCAAAATTATTTTTAACAATAAGCAAAAATGCATTATCAATACACTATTTTGGAAAGCAATTTGGAATTCCTCCCCAAATGTCTCTTTGTCCTGGTGATATCATTATTCTCCAAAAGATTAAGGGCAGAACAAAAGGATCCCTGTCTAACATGTGTGTGTATACATACATACATATATATATATATAACATTTTATATAAATACATCAGGTATATTTATATGTCAGTTCCTCCTTATTGTGACAAAGCATTGAAAATGGAGGTGATGCCTATCACTTGAGGAGTGACTGAACCAGTTATGGTATATCAGTGTGATAGAATGCTATTGTGATATAAGAAATAATGAAGGGGATATTTCTGAATAGCCTGGTAAGACTTTCATGAAGCACTGCAAATGAAGTGAGAAGAATGATTTATGAAGTAACAATCATATAATAAAGACAATCAACTCAGAAAGACGTAGTACTTCTTTTTTTTATTGTTCTTTTTAAAATTTATTATGGATATTTAAAACGTATTTTTCCACTTCCTATAGAAAATATTGATCTACTTCTATACCATTTGTCTAACTTTAGTGATAGAAGCTTAGACCTAGAAGAAGTTCCAGAGGTCATTTAATGCATCCTGTGGTAGGGTTTATGTATTTTGTAAGTTGTCTATCAATTCATATTCTTTTTTTTTGAAAAACAATGTTTCTTTTATTTATTTAACTATTTTGTATTCATTTTCACAAAATTTTGGGTTCCAAATTTTCTCCCCATTTGTCCCCTTCCCCCACCCCAAAACATCGAGCATTCTAATTTCCCCTATCACCAATCTGCCCTCTCTTCTATCATCCCTCCTTTCCCTTGTCCCCATCTTCTCCTTTGTCCTGTAGGGTCAGATAACTTTCCCGATTACCTGTATTTCTTATTTCTTAGTAGCAAGAACAATACTTGACAGTTGTTTCTAAAACTTTGAGTTCCAACTTCTCCCCATCCCTCCCTCCCCACCCATTCCCTTTGGGAAGGCAGGCAATTCAATATAGGCCATATCTGTGTAGTTTTGCACATGACTTCGATAATAGTTGTGTTGTGTAAGACTAACTATATTTCCCTCCATCCTATCCTGCCCCCCATTGCTTCTATTCTGTCTTTTGATCCTGTCCCTCCCCAAGAGTGTTGATTTCAAATTGCTCCCTCCTTCCACTGCCCTCCCTTCCATTATCACCCCCACCCTGCTTATCCCCTTTTCCCCCACTTCCCTCTATTGTAAGATAGGTTTTCATACCAAAATAAGTGTGCATTTTATTTCTTCCTTTAATCAAATGTGATGAGAGTAAACTTCATGTTTTTCTCTCACCTCCCCTCTTTTTCTCTCCACTAAAAGTCTCCTACTTGCCTCTTCTATGAGAGATAATTTTCCCCATCCCATTTCTCCCTCTCTCCTCCCAATACATTCCTCTCTCACTGCTTAACTTCATTTTTTAAAGATATGATCCCATCCTATTCAATTCACTCTGTGTTCTCTGTCTCTGTGTGTGCATGCATGTGTGTGTGTGTGTGTGTGTGTATGTGTGTGTGTGTAATCCCACCAATTACCCAGATACTGAAAAGTTTCAAGAGTTACAAATATTGTTTTTCCATGTAGGAGTGTAAACAGTTCAACTTAAGTAAGTCCCTTATGACTTCCCTTTGCTGTTTACTTTTTCATGCTTCTTCTCATTCTTGTGTTTGAAAGTCAAATTTTCTTTTCAGCTCTGGTCTTTTCATCAAGAATGCTTGAAAGTCCTCTGTTTCATTGAATGACCATATTTTCCCCTGAAGTATTATACTCAGTTTTGCTGGGTAGGTGATTCTTGGTTTGAGTCCTAGTTCCTTTGACTTCTGGAATATCCTATTCCATGCCCTTCGATCCCTTAATGTAGAAGCTGCTAGATCTTGAGTTATCCTGATTGAATTTCCACAATACCGGAATTGTTTCCTTCTAGCTGCTTGCAATATTATCTCCTTGACCTGGGAACTCTGGAATTTGGCCACAATGTTCTTAGGAGTTTCTCTTTTTGGATCTCTTTCAGGCGATGATTGATGGATTCCTTCAATACTTATTTTGCCCCCTGGTTCTAGAATATCAGGGCAGTTTTCCTTGATCATTTCATGGAAGATGATGTTTAGGCTCTTTTTTTGATCATGGCTTTCAGGTAGTCCCATAATTTTTAAATTGTCTCTCCTGGCTCTATTTTCCAGGTCAGTTGTTTTTCCAATGAGATATTTCACATTCTCTTCCATTTTTTAATTCTTTTGGTTTTGTTTTGTGATTTCTTGGTTTTTCATAAAGCCATTAGCCTCCATCTGTTCCATTCTCATTTTTAAAGAACTATTTTCTTCAGTGAGCTTTGGAACCTCTTTTTCCATTTGGCTAATTTTGCTTTTGAAAGCATTCTTCTCCTCATTGGCTTTTTGAAACTCTTTTGCCAATTGAGTGAGCCTCTTTTTCAAGGTGTTATTTTCTTCAGCATTTTTTTGGTCTCCTTTACCAAGGTATTGACCCGTTTTTCATGCTTTTCTTGTATCTCTCTCATTTCTCTTCCCAGTTTTTTCCTCCACCTGTCTAACTTGATTTTCAAAATCCTTTTGGAGGTCTTCCATGGCCTGAGCCCACCGGACATCCCCCTGGGATGTCTGGGATACAGAGGCCCCAACCTCCACGTCTTTCCCTGATGGTAAGAATAGTTCCTTGTCATCAGAATTGAAAGGTGGGAACATCTGTACCCCATCAAAGTAGCTTTCTATGGTCTTATTTTTCTTCCCTTTTCTGGGCATTTTCCCAGACAGTTGCTTGACTTCTGAGATTCCTCTCCACCCCCGCCTAGATCAGTCCAACTAGTGCTTGGGGTCTGAGATTCAAATGGGCTTTCCGCGGCAGGTGCAGCTGCTATTCAATGTGAGCTTAAGTTCTGGTGCTCGGGTGGGGGCAGGGCTGCCTCCCAGGCTCAGTTCCCTCAGGGGCTTTATGCAGAGACGTTCAGTAATGGAGTGGGTGGGGGCAGGGCCATCTCCCAGGCTCAGTTCCCTCAGGGGGTTTATGCAGAGACCTTTGGTAATGGCCCTGAACTTCTGCCTGCTGCTCCAGGAGTCCTGGGCCACTGCTGCTGCCTCTGCCGCTGCCTCTGCCACTCCCTCCACCGCTGCCTCCCGAGGGGGCCTGAGTTATGGAGACACCCTGCTCCCCTCTCGGCCAGCCCAGAAGCCTCTCTCACTGACCTGTAGTGTCTGTGGGCAGAGGGACCTTCCCGGCCGCCAGAGATTCCATCCCTGAAGCCTGGTCAGATCTTCTCCTCTGGGGCCGTGTGGCCAGGGCAGCTCAGGGGTGAGCTTTGTTGTCCACAGCATGACGGACCCCTGGGGACGGCTCTCTAGGGCTCTCTGGAATGGAAATCTTTTCCACTGTGTTTCTGCGCGCCTTGCAGTGCTGCAGAATTTGTGGGGAGTTCTTTTTACAGGAAATTTATGGGCTGTGGGTTCAGAGCTAGCATATGTGAGTCTTTCTACTCCGCCATCTTGGCTCCTCCCATAGCCTATTTTTCAAGGTGTTATTTTCTTCAGCATTTTTTCGGATCTCCTTTAGAAGGGTGTTGACCTGCTTTTCATGCTTTTCTTGTATCTCTCTCATTTCTCTTCCCATTTTTACCTCCACCTCTCTCACTTGATTTTCAAAATCCTTTTTGAGTTCTTCCATGGCCTGAGCCCATTGAATATTTATTTTGGATGTTTGGAACACAGAAGTCTTTCCCTGATGGTAAGCACTGTTCTTCCTCTTCAAAAAGGATGAGAGGAGATATTTGTTCACCAAGAAAGTAACCTTCTATAGTCTTATTTTCTTCCCCTTTTTGGGCATTTTCTCAACCAGTTATTTGACTTTTGGGTCCTTTGTCAAGAGTAGGGTATACTCTGGGAATCCGTAAGATCTCAGTTTCTCCAAGGTGGCACAATGAAGCATGTTCTGGTCTGGATGCAGAGAGCGATTTTTGTGCCCAGAATCTTAGTAGGTACCTCTCCACAGCCACCTGGCCTCCAGTTCTTCCAAGTCACCACTGGGGGCTGAATTTCAGATAAGCTGGATGGGCAGGGCTGCCATTCAGTGTGAAACAAAGACCAACCCCCCCCCCCCCCCAGGGCCTCCACACAGGGCCGAGGCAAGACTCAGCTCTTCAATGCCCCCAGCGGTTTTTATTCTCCAATAATGGATCCAGCTGCTGCGCCTGTTGATGTAGCCTCTGTGGCAGTTGCCTGCTGCCGGAGCTATGGGAAGGCCCTTCTCCCTTCCTGGCCAGCTGAAAAAACCCCGTCACTGAACTTCGGTGCCTGTGGGTTGAGGGATCTGCGAACCTGCTGCTGCTGGGACTGGGGATTCTGTGACTGGAGATTCCGCCCCCAAGGGCTGTTCGGGAACCAGGTGGCCAATGCTGGGCTGGGTTCCATGTTCTGCATCTGGTGCAACTGATGTTTCCCATGGACCTTTCAGGTCACCCTGGGCTGGAAATCTCCTCCACTCTCTTGTCCCACTTCTGCTGCTCCAGAATTTGTTGAGAGTCCCTCTCAACAAATGGGCTATGTGGGGAGACCCTGTGTATGTGTGTCTTTCTACTCTGCCATCTTAGCTCCACCCTAATTTCTAACACATATAGAGAACTGAGTCAGATTTATAAGAATACTAGTCATTCCCCAATTAATAAGTGGTCAAAGGATATGAATAGGTCATTGTCAGGTGAAGAAATTGAAGCTCTCTACAATCATATGAAAAAATGCCCTAAATCACTATTGATTAGAGAAATGCAAATTAAAGCAACTCTGGAGTACCATGTCACAGCTAACAGACTAGTTAACATGACAAAATAGGAAAATGATAAATGTTGAAGATGTTGGAAAATTGGAAGACTAATGTATTGTTGGTGGAGTAGTGAAGTGATCCAACCATTCTGGAGAACAATTTGGAACTATGCCCAAAGGGCTATAAATATGTGTGTACTCTTTGACCCACAAATATCCCTTCTAGGGCTATATCTCAAAGAGATCATAAAAATGGGAAAGGGACCCACATGTTCAAAAATATTCACAGCAGTTTTTGTGGTGGCCAAAAGTCAGAAATTGAGGGAATGACCATCAGTGGGGGAATGGCTGAACAAGTTGTGGTGTATGAATGTAATGGAATACTATTGTGCTATAAGAAATGATGAGCAGGCAGACTCCAGAAAAACCTGGAAAGACTTATATGAACTGATACTAAGTGAAGTGGACAGAACCAGGAAAACATTGTACAAATTAATGGCAACATTGTGCAATGATGGATTTTATTAGACTTAGCTCTTTTGAGCAAGGTGGTAATCTATGACAATTCTAAAAGATTCATGATAGAAAATTCTGGCCTCAAGCAGAGAAAGAAGTCTGAAGTCTGAGTGCAGATAGACTCATACTATTTTCTTTTTCTTTATTCTCTTATGGTGTCTGCTTTTGGGTCCTATTCTTCTTTACAACATGACTAAGGTGGATATATGTTTAATATGATTGTACATGTATAACCTATATCAGATTGCATGCCATCTTGTGGAGTGTAGAAGGTCAGGAAGGGGGAAAATTTGGAATTCAAAATCTTATAAAAGTGAATGATGCAAATAAAATATGCATAAATAAATTAAAATTTTTTTTTAAAAAAATCCCTCAAATACCAGCAAAAATCTCTGCTGAAGAAACAAGAGAGGCCTTTCTAAGAAGTTGGGGGTGTCTGCTGCCACCACTAATATTTAATATAGCTAGAAATATTGCTATAACAGTAAGCAATCCAAAAAGCAATTTTGATAATATGCATAGGCAAGGAGGAAAAATCTTTAGTGACCAATTCTATTATGTTTTTTCTCTTGCTCATTCTTCATGGTCCCATTTGAGAGTTTCTTAGCAAAGACACTGAAGTTTGCCATTTGCTTCTCCAGTTCATTTTACAGATGAGGAAACTGAAACCTACAAGGTTAAATGATTTACCCTTAGATTTATTATATCTGGAGAACCTGGCAGATTCAACCAATATCAAGTGACACAATAAGTAGGATATATAAACAATTTCATAAAACCATTAACTTCTTTGCATATTACTAATAGAACCCTGCTAAAAGAAATGAGTTAGAAAAAGAAATTCCATTCTAAGTAGCTACCGAATGTGGGCTGAGTCCCGGGAGCATCTGCAAGGGACCTCCATGGGGATTTGGTGAGGCAACTTTTAAATTTATGTAGTGATGTGCAATGGAGGAGACCAAGTACTCCCTTCATAGCATGTACAGGTATTCTATGATTGCTATTTGCTTGTTGAGAGGTAAGGAAAGTCTTTTGATTGGCTGCTGAGCTGAAACTAAGTGTGAATGCAAAAGGCACTAACTGGCCAAACTGCTGTTTTATTTTCTGGTGATAGTTGACACAATGATTTCTGTGAAAGTCTGAGAGGCTTGAATCCTCCTGGTTCTTTGGTAGCAAAAGAAAGCAGGCTGGGTGATTGATTTGAGGGGAATAGACCCATCTGGGGAAAGGATCAAAAGCGGAGGGGTTTGTGCCTGGTTCCTGGGTGGGACTATGTGTTGGAAGGTCTTTTCTATAATAGGAGTAATTTGCATTCTCTATATAGTCTACATACAGGAACAGTTTTGGTTGAATCCTCTTAGGGAATAAGTTTTCCTTTTTGCCAGAAAGATGGCTAACATATGGTAAAGAACTTGTTTTCTTTGTTCTTCCAGGCCTTCATTCATTTATTTAATTCATTTAATACGTGCAAAACACTGGGTTATATGTTTCACCATTCAGAGGTGTCCCCATCTTCAAGAAGATTACAGTATAACTGAGGAAACTGGAGTTGAACATAAGTTAATGAAATAATAGATAGGGAGTGTTACATGACATATTAATAGCAAGATATTACATTTCTTTTTTTGTCATTTTATTTAAAATTTTATTTTTAATTAATTAATTTTTAGTTTTCCACATTCATTTCCACAAGATTTTGAGTTCCAAATTTTCTTCCCATCTCTCCCCTCTTCCCCACCCTGAGATAGCATGAATTCTGGTTACCCCTTTCCCCAGTTTTCCCTTCCTTTTATCTTCCCTTTCTCTTATCGCCTTCCCTTTTACTTTCTTTCAGGACACGATAGATTTCTATACCCCATGGTCTGTATATCTAATTTCCCAATTTCATGCAAAAACAATCTTTTAACATCTGTTTTTAAAACTTTGAATTCCAAATTCTCTTCCTTTTCCCCTCTCTTTCCACTCTCAGTGAGAAGGCAAGCAATTTAATATAGGCTGTACTTGTGTAGTTGTGCAAAACACTTCCATAAGCGTTATGTTGTGAAAGACTGTCTTTCCCTCCATCCTATCCCCGCCCCCCACTTATTTTATTTTTTTTCTTTGGACCCTGTCCCTTTTCAAAAGTGTTTGCTTCTGACTACCCCCTCCCCCAATCTGCCTTCCCTTATATCATCCCCTTCCCTCTTATTCTTTCCTCCCTATTTTCCTGTAGGGTAAGATACCCAATTGAATGTGTATGTTATTCTCTTCTTAAGCCAAATCCAAAGAGAATTAGGTTCACTCATTCCTTCTCATCTCCCCACTCTTCCTCTCCACTGTGCAACATTTTTCTTTCCTCTTTCATGTGAGATAATTTACCACATTCTATGTCTCCCTTCCCTCTTCTAATATATTCCTCTCTCACCCTTAATTTTATTTTTAGATATCATCCCTTCATATTCAACTTACCCTGTATTCTCTCTCTCTCCCTCCCTCCCCCCTCCCTGTCTCTCCCCCTCTCCCTCCCTCCCCCTTTCTCTCCCTCTCTCTCTCCTCTCTCTCTCTCTCTCTCTCTCTCTCTCTCTCTCTCTCTCTCTCTCTCTCTCTCTCTCTCTCTCTCTCTCTCTCTTTCTCTGACCAAAACTTTCTTGGTTTGTTTCCCCAGGATCAAACTTTCTATCTGAGATTTGGGGGGAAGAATCTGGGAAGACTTTGGAAGAACTGAACTAAACTAGGAATGTTGGATAACTTCTTTATGTTTATGTGAGGGAGCTGGGTACCCGAGGTTGCAGATGGCATTTTAATGGGTTGGGGAAGGACAGGAATATGTAAAGACATTTCCCTCCCTGGATAGCAGGAGTGCCCACTTCACCCTCTGTCCAAGATGCTCCCCTTCCAGCAGTTCCTTCAGTAAAGACAAACAGCAGATTTGATGCTCTGGTTTAATAGTTTAAATTCATGAAAATATATTTTTTAGTAGTTTCTTTAAGGAGTCCTTTTGAGAGTGCTTCTTACAGGTTGGCATCTTCATGACTCCCCAAAAGGAAGGGATGAAATATAATTCCTATTATTTCTTTGACTCCATCTGGAAGAAAGATAAATGGAATGAGATCATGGCTCTTATGTGAACATGAGGTAGCTGGGGTCAGTTGGGTCAATTCAGACCTTCCCTTTCCCTGGGCCTACCACCCTCCTGTATTGCACTGAGCCCAGGGATGGGAGATAGAGCCTTACAGTGCAGCCTGAATGATGCAGACTAGACAGACTAGGGGGTGAGGGACACGTCCTCCTGCTCTGCAGGTTAAACTGCAGAAAGGGAATAGACTCCAAGAATCATTTTAGACCTGGAAGGGACCTGGTCTCCTTGCAATTCCTCACCCACGTTCCTTCATCTCCCACCTCTCTGCCTCTGCCCTGGCCTCCCTCCATGCCTGGAATGCTCTGCCCTCATCCCTGCCTTCCTTCTGTACTCAATTCAGATCCCACCTCTGCAAGATGCCTTATCTGGTCTTCCCAGTTGTGCATCCTTTCCAGATTACTTTCAAATCTTCTTCCTCTATTTCTTGAATTTATCTAGATATTTATATGTTGTTTCCTCTATTCAAATACATGCTCCTTAAGGGCAGGGACTGTGATTTTGTTGATTGTTTTTACCTTTCATTGTATAGCTAATACTATAGCCCAGTGCCTGACACATAAGATCTGCTCAATAAATTCTCGTTGACTAACTGACCTTGGGAATGCACGAAAGCTGATGTTATGCAGTGTCCAATGAAGAAAAGCCTTAGCTATCCTCACCCTCAAAAATAGGTTCCTATCTTTGGCTTAAGTTTGGAAATGAACTTTTTATATTAGGGGCTAGAGATGAGGAATACAGACCTGGGAAGACAATCATGGAGGGGTTCATTTTGGAGCCTACTTTTGAATATACTCACCCTCAATAACATCATGAATAATCTTTCCCATATCTTCCAAAATTCCTAGATAGGAGAATTAGTTGGGGCTGTGTTAGTAGAGCTGCTAATTCATGTATGAAAGAAGTTCCCAAACCTTTCCCCCCAACGTTGCATCTCCATGAGGAACCACTGAGGCATGATCTCTTTAAGGTTAGCAAAGCCCTTTATGAAAATGATCACTGTAGATTCCCACCTCCCACCCCCAATTTATCTTTTTGAAAATGAGCAAACTGAGGCTCAGGGAAATTAAATGATTTCCCCAACATTACTCAAACAGTAAGCATGGAACTTAAAAATAGATCTCCTGACTCTACATGTAGTAAATAGGTTTCTTCTGTCTCTCAAAACATGCCCAAGACATAAGCCACAAAGTATCAGAAACATCTGAATGTACAGCTGCCCTATCCTACCCCAGAGACCATGCATGACTGCTTGTGTCAGTCTGGGCCCATACGCAGAGGCAAATGAACAGGAGACACCATTTCAGGACAGAGCTAGATACTTACTTTGAGGGAAAGACTTTTTTGATGGTTGGGTGACTAAAGCTGTCTTTGGAGAGTCTGTAGTGTTGTATGGGGCTGTTGTCTCTGCTGTTGTCCCTGAGGGGATTGTTGTCTCTGCAGGGGCTGTTGTCTCTGGGCCTGATGTAGTAGAATTCTGTCCAGCTGCAAAGTCAATTTTTAAGATACTTAAATTCTCTCCCTCTTGAGGTGAGGACTGAAAGGCATCTGGGCAGTAGCCAGGCTGTAAAGGGTAATGAAGAGCCTCTCCCTGGGGTCTGGGTTTTGAGGGCCTTCTCTAGGACAGAGCAGCAGCCTGTTCTTCTGGGGAAAGACTTGTCTCTTTTGTGGGAATGGGGAGTACCGCATGCAGCTTGGTGATACTGCAACCTGGTTCTAGACCAATGCAGTAAAGTGAGTATGGCAATAAGGTGAGACACATGAATTTTTGGTTTCTCAGTGCATATTAAAGTTGTGTTTACACTATGCTGTAGTCTATTAAGTAGGCAATAGTATTGTCTAAAAAAACCCAATGTATATACCTTAATTAAAAATTTGTTGTTCAGACATTTTTGAATTGTATCTGACTCTTTTTGCTCCCATTTGGGGTTTTCTTTGCAAAGATACTGAAATGGTTTGTCATTTTCTTCTCTAGCCCACCTTACAGATGAGGAAACCAAGGCATACTTTCCTAGTCACACAACTAGTTAGTATCTAAGGTCAGGTTTGAACTCAGGAAGATGAATCTTACTGACGCTAAGCCTGGCACTCTAACTACCGTACCACCTGGCTGCACCATTACAAAAAATATTTTATTGCTAAAAAATGCTAACCATCATCTGAACCTTCAGCAAGTTGTAATCTTTTTTTTTGCTGCTGGATGATCTTGCCTCTGTTTTGATGGCTACAGACTGATTAGGGTAGTGGTATCTGAAGGTTGAGGTGGCTGTGGCAATTTTTAAAGTAAAATAATCATGAAACTTGCCACAAAGATTGACTCTTCCTTTCACTTGAACAATTGAACTCCATTAGAGGGCTATTAATTGGCTTAATTTTTACATTGTTTTGTCTCAGGGAATAAGGAGACCTAAGGAGAAGGAAAGAGATGAAGACCAGCCAGTTGGTGGAGCAGTCAGAATATGCACAAAATTTAGCAATTAAGTTCACCCTCTTATTTGGGTACAGTTTGTGGCTCCTTAAAGCAATTATAATAGCAACATTTAAGTCTGATCACTGATCACCATAACAGATATAATAATCATAAAACATTTTGAAATATTGAGAGAATTAACAAAATGTGACAGACGCATAATGTGAGCACATACAGTTGGAAAAAAGGGTGCTGATATACTTGTTCAATGCAGTTGAAACCTTCAATTTATAAAACACAAAAAACCCCCACCAATATTTACAAAACACCATAAGGCTAAGCAATGTATGTCTGTATGTAGGAGGGCATCGTTGTGAGAGTACTGACATTTATCTTCCTGCTCTGGAAGGCCCCACCACATTCATTCATTCAATCATTCATTCATTAATTTAGTACATTCACACATTCAGTATATGGATTGTAACCTCTACCGTTTTCTATTCTGAATTCTTATTTACTTTAGGACCTGCAGTGATGATAATTTGAGGACCCCAATCAAGTTAAGAAAGTTGTGGTCAAGAAATCTTGAAAAAGAACAGGGAGATAATGGTGTGTCACATTGTGTGTTTTCTGGAACAATAAACTGCCTATCAGAGGTGGGAAATGAGATCGGAATGCTGGTACCTGGAATGGCTATTTCTCCCTTTCCTTGTTTGAACCTTAGCAGACTTCCAGTCTGCCCCTTGGGCTTCTGGGCACAGAGGGACACTTCTGTCATATTGCTTGTCTCTGCCTAATGTGTAGGTGAACCCAAGGGACCTGGGGAGTCTGAGTCCTTTGTTAGCAGCTACAGAGGCCTGAACATCCACCTAGGATGTTTGGAAAATGGAAGTGATCAGCCTGGGAGCAGGAGCAAGAGAAGGTTCTGAGTGCTGGAGACCGTCAGCTATTGCAAGGGCCACTGGTCTGGGAAAGCAGGGAAACCAAGCTCTCTCCAGATCTTTAGATTCTCTATTTTTACTCTGAGGTTTAGGGTTTGGGCCCTGGACACAGGCATAATATCTCATGGAAGTGTAGTGATGGAGGAGTAGATTTAAAAAAACTGCAATCATTTTTAATCAATATGCCACATCATCCCCTAAACTAAACTGACACCCAGACAGCCTGGGACGCAGAGGATACAGACATGCCAGGGAGACTGTGGGAAGTCCACCTGCTTGGTGGCTTGAGTATAGTGCCTCCTGGTGGGCATCAATGATATTGCACAGATTCTGTGAGCTCTTTTTGAGTTTGTAGGAGGTATTTCATTCTTGCTATTTATTAATTCCTGTACCTGACTCAGTGCCTGGCACACAGTAGGTACTTAATAAATGCCTGATGATTGATGAATACTTTAACAACACATTACATTACTGAAGTGCCTCATGGGTTACATAGGGTACCCACAAAGAGCCACAGGCAGTTCACATACGCAAATAAACCCTCATGGAATATCTATTGTTGTTTTCCAGTATAATGGAAGAGAATAAAAATGCTGTCAAGTATTAAGGAAAATAAAAGAAGTACATAGAAAAAATCAGGCACATTTCTGTCCTTAAGGTTACATTCTAAGAAGGGTGAAGAATGAAATCAAAGACATGGTGAGATGACTGAGGTAATTAACAGATCTTCCTGACTCCAGATCTGGAGCTCTGTCCCCTGAGCCCCCACTGCCCATGAGGGCTTTGGGGAAGCTCTTTAAGACAAAGTTTCAGAGAAAGTGCGGGAATTTTCACACCTAATGGACTTACTTTCAGGCAATACTTTTTCATGGCAGTATGAGGATATCTACAAACAGTCCTCATTATCATTCATTTCAGAATCTGGATTTCTCCTGCTAACAATGAGGATGGATCAGAACCTGAGCATCAGCACATATGCCATCATATGTTTAGTCGTGTTGTCTTGGAAGTCATCAGACAGTCAGAGAATAAAGGTAGAGTACTAGAAATATCTTATTTATTGTCTATTTCTTTCATGTTTTTTCTAGGTGATAGAGACTCCTGCCTATAGATCTGTAACTAGTGATTCAGGGAATACCCTGCTGAGGAAACTCTGTCTGTCTGTCTGTCTGTCTGTCTCTCTCTTTCTCACCCTATCCCTCTCTCTTTCTTCCTCTTTCACCCTCTCCCTCTCTCTTTTCTCTCTTTTCCCTTCCTTCCTTCCTCCCTCTCCCCAGTCCTCTCTTTTCCTTTCTCTTTCTGTTTCCTTCTCTTTTTCTCGATGCAGATCAGAACTCTTTTTTTCAGGGTAAGGAGCAACATATAGTTTTAGGGAGTTACCTGGAGCATTGAGAGGTTATATGACTTGCCTTGTGTTACCTGCCCTGGTCATCTCTCTCAGCCAACTACAGCCAGGAGAGCACATCCAGGCCTGGAGTGTCTTGCTCACCTCCTTCCACCCTACCAAGTAGAGAGCTCTTATGAAGTGGGAAGATCTTTTTAGCCCTAGTTGGCTAAAATATCTCTACCTATCCACCTCTTTCCTCCTGATACCCTTGTTTCTATATTTTTCTTTGTTTCAAGGCTTTGCTGGGCATCTCTTTTACAAGGACAACTAGCTTATCTGATAAACTCTTTATTTTAAATATGTTTATGGGGCTAGATGTAGGAATGTCATAACAAGGGCCTTCTGGAGACAAGGAATAATTTTGTTTTTTTGGTAGTAGTACTGTATTAATATATAAAATCATAACATGTATAACCCAAAAAAGAGGAGGTTGGTATAAAATCTTCCTGGCATCAATTGAAAAAATGTATCTTATCTCAGTATATAATATTGTCAGTTATAACTAGATTCCAATAAATTAAATGCATATAATTTAACATCAATGTTTCACTATGAAATGTAATGTAGCTCTTAAAAAGTTAAATTCTAAGGCTTTTCTGTAAAATGATTATTTTTCCTTTTAGACATTGCTGCCTCCTGACCCAAGAGGTTTGTTAAGGTCATATTTAGCTCTTTAGACATCTAAGTGGCACAGTGGATAGAGTAATAGTTTTGGAGTCAGAAAGATTTATCTTCCCAAATTCAAATCTGAGCTCAGATACTTACTAGCTCTGTGTCCCTGGACAAATCACTTAACCCTGTTTGTCTCAGTTTCTCCACATATAAAGTGAGCTGGAAAAGGAAATAGCAAACTACTTTAGTATCTATGCTAAGAGATCTTCAAATGGAGTCATGCAGAGTCAGCGAGGACTGAAAAATGACTGAATGACGTCTTGATCTTACTTTCTATGGATCAGTGATTGGTCTTAGGGAAAGTTAACATGACTTCAGCAAAGCTAACTGTCCTATTCTTTGAGTGAGGGTGGGCAAAATAGGACTCAAGCCCTGTTGGACGTCCCAGACCTTTGCTGAAGGAGGAACTGGATAACAGGGCCATACTCACCAGCTCCCATGAGAACTGAAACCAGAGTTGTCATGAGGAGAACTGGGAACTTCATTTTGCTGGAGAAATATGGAAAGGCTTTCTTGAACAGAAGGGAGAAATGTTGACGGAACCGCCTGTCTGCCAGGGCACTTATAAAGACAACAAAGGCCAATGGAAGTTGAGAGAGGTGTGCACCTGCCTTGCCCTGCAGGCTCCCTAATCCCCACCTCTTTCTCCTGCCTAAAGCCATTTACTAAGTCAACCATGGCTGGTTTGGGGGAGATATCTATTATTATTTTTTGGCAGGGAGGTCATGGCCAACAGTGATGGCTGTGTCATCTTTTCCATCAGGTGTTCAACTATGGCTGTGTCCAAAATTAGCCTTGGGGGAGGGTATATATGAGCAGCTAGAAGCAAAGGCACTGGATGGAAGAGACCTCCTATTCATTTGGCATTATTATAGTAGTAGGACCCTCTCCCTGGTTATCCAGAAACATCTTAGTTATTGTCCAGAAAGTGAGCTTTGGGAGTTCAATTTGTTTAACTCTGACTCTGGATAGGATGATCCCAATTCATGTCAGACTAAGAAATGTATCCTAAAGTCTTCCAGAGAAAGAAATGTTAAGAAGTATTTATAGAATAATTATACATCTGCATATATATGTATATAAAATATGTGTGTGTGTAATGGTAGCCATCTCTAGGGTATGAAGGGGTGGGACAGAAAAAAAAGGAAAAAGAAATTTACATGATAACTTCATTTTATATTTTAAAAGAATTGCAAGTTGTACATAACAGATTTGCAGTTTCATATGCAACCATTTTGTTTATTATACTATATTATGGAAATGCTTGTTTTATTCTATAAATAAAAAAAAAATCTTCTGAGGAAGTAAGGATCATGTCTGATTGAAGGGTGCTCATCTGTTCCATAGCCCTACCCTTCTAGGAAAAGATCTAAATATTCCCCTTGGCTCTGTTCTTTGGGCACAAGAGACATTGGGTATTCCTTGGGAGAAATTTTGGGAATTCCCCCCCTTTTACCTCATGCACCAGTTGTACTCCATCCTAACATATCTTCCAGTCCCATAACATAACCGTTAGAGCCAGACATTCTTATGAAGACCAGGTCAACCAAAGAATATATCCACATGTAGATGCCCAGTGGAATGATCACTGAACATGGAATCAGGATGGTCTGATTTCAAATCTGGCCTTAGATGCTTATTAGCTGTGTGATCTTGGGAAAGTCACTTAACTCTGACTTCTCTACTTCTTCTTCTATAAAATGAACTGGAGAAGGAAATGACAAATCACTCCAGTATCTTTGCTAAGAAAGTCCCAAATGAGGTTACTGCATGTCAGACATGACTGACCAACAAAAAGTCTGGAAGCCTTTTCATTAGTTCATATGTAAGGCAAGTTGTTCACTGTCATCATTACAATTCAGCACAGTTCATACTTACTAAAGCAATAAAAGAAACAAAATAAATCTAAGAAATAATATAGAAAATGAGGAAATGGAACTCTCACTTTTTGCAGATGTTATGATAGCTTACTTAGAGATTCCTAGGTCAACTAAAAGAATAATCTGAACAACTAATGACTTTAGTAAATGTGCAGTATGTAAAATAAAATAAACCAAAAATCATCACCATTTTTGTAAATTACCTTTAAAATCCAACAGGAAGAGATAGAGAAATTCTACTTAAAATAACTACTGAAAGTTTGGAATACCTGGGAGTCATCCTGCCAAGGTACACACAGGAACTGTATGGCTAGAATTATGAAATACTCTTAATATAAATAAAGACAGATTTAAATAACTGAAGAAATATTAATTGGTCATGAATAGATTAAGCCAATATAATAAAAATAACACTACATAAAGTAATTTAGTTATTCAGTGCCATGCCAATTATACTACTTAAGAATTACATGATAAAGCTAGAAAAAATAATAGCAAAATTCACCTGGAGGAACAAAATGTCAAGAATAGCATGGGAAGCAAAGGAAAAAAAAGATAATAAGAAAGTCTAACGGTACCAGATCTTAAATTGAACACCAAAAAGCTGTAATTGTCAAGACAATTTGATACTAGGTAAGAATGAGGTTGATCAGTGGAACCGATTAGGTATACAATATACATAATCAACAAAGTCACCTAGTGTTTGATAAACCTCCAACCTCCAGTTACTATGGCAAGAACTCACCATTTGACAAAAACTATTGGGAAACTGGAAAATAGACTAACATAGACCAACATCTCATGCTATATAGTAGATACTTTCAAGATGTACATGATTTTGACATAAAGGATGCTATCTAAAGCAACTTAGGGGAGCATGGAAGGAATTACCTGTCAGATCCTTGGATAGGGGAATAATTCATGACCAAATGAGATAGGTTCACAGGACACAAAATGGATAATTTTGATTGCATAAAATTAAAATATTTTTTCATACATAAAACCAATGCAGCTAAAATAAAAAGAATAGCAGGACACTGGGGAAAAATTCTTTGCAACACATTTCTCTAATAAGTCTTATTTCTAAAATATATAGGGAACTGAATAAAATGTACAAGAATAGGAGTCATTCCCCAATTGAATAATCATCAAAGGATATAATTAGGCAGTTTTCAGAGAAAGAAATCCAAGTTATCAGTAACCATATGAACAATGCTGTAAATTAGAGAAATATAAGTTGAAACCATTCTAAGGTGGCAGTTCTCACCCATCAGATTGCCTAAGATGACAGAAAAGGAAAATACCAAAGGCTAGAGGGCACATGGCCAATAGTTTCACTAATATACTAATGGCAGAGCTAGTGAAATAGTCCACTCATTCTCAAAGCAAATTAGAACTTTGCCTCAGATGCTATTGCATTATGTCTCTCTGTCCTAGTAATACCACTATTTTCCCAAAGATTAAGGAAAGAACAAGAGGACTCATGTGTAATATATGTATATATATATGTATGCACACACACACATACACACATATATATACACATACACATATTATATATATGTGTATATATATACATATATATGTATATATATAAACATATGCAAAGATTTATGTCAGTCCTTTCTTGTGGTGACAAAGAATTAGAAGCTGGAGTAAAGCCTATATCAGTTGTGGAGTGACTGAACCACTTATGGTATATTAATGTGATAAAATTCTATTGTGCTATAAAAAATGATGAAAGGGATGTTTCAGAAAAACTAGATCAGAGTTTTATGAACTGTTGCAAAGTGAAATGAACAAAACTAGGAGAACAAATTATTCCATAATAATATTACAATAGAGAGAAACAATGTTGAAACTTTTAGCAACTCTTATCAACACTGTGACCAAACACAGTTCCAAAGATTGATGGTGAAACATTCTATCCTCCTCCAGTAAGAGAACCAATCATCTAAGAGGGCAGACTGAAGCATATTTTCTTTTCCCTCTCATAATAAATATACAATTCTCAGGATTAACAAGTATCATCTTCCTTTATAGGAATGTAAATAGTTTGCCCACATTGAATATCAAGTTGTTTTTCCCCCCTGTTTACCTTTTTATGCCTCTCTTGAGACTTGTTTTTGAAGATTGCATTTTTTATTGAGCTCTGACCTTCTCATCAGGAAGGTCTGGAAATCCCTTGTTTCATTGAATGTTCACCTCTTTGCCTGAAATATGCTCAGTTTTGCTGGGTAATTGATTCTTGATTGTAGTCCCAGTTCCTTTGACTTACAGAGTATCATATTCCAATCCCTCTGATCTTTTAATGTAGAAGCTGCAAGATCCTCTACAAGACTGTAGCTCCTCGATATTTGAATTGTTTCTTTCTAACTGCTTGCAGTATATTCTCCTTCACTTGACGGTTCTGGAATTTGGCAATGATATTCTTTGGTGTCTCCAGTTTGGGATCCTTTTCAGGAGGTGAATGGTGGATTCTTTTGATAACTGTTTTGCCCTTTAGATCTAGGACTTCTGGGCAGTTTTCCTTGATGATTTCTTGAAAGATATTGTCCAATCTCTTTCTTTCATTATGGCTTTCTGGTAGACCAATAATTCTTAGGTTTTCTCTCCTGGACATATTTGCTAGGTCAGTTGTTTTTCCAGAGAGATATTTTACATTTTCTTCTGTCTTTTCATTCTTTAGATTCTGTTTGACTGATTGTTGATGTCTTATAGAGTCGTTAGATTCCACTTCCCAATTCTAATTTTTAATAGATTGTTTTCTTCAGTTAACTTTTGCATCGCCTTTTCCAGTTGCCCAATTGTTTCTTTTAAGGAATTATTTTCTCTAGTTAGATTTTGTACTTCCTTTTTCCACTTGTCCAATTTTCCTTTTTTAAGGATCTGTTCTCTTTGGTGAATTCTTTTTTCATATTTTTAAAATCTTTGGCCAGTTTTTTTTTCTACTTCTCTAATTTGGCTTTTAAAATCCTTCTTGAATTCTTCCAAGAATACTCTTTCGGCTTGAGACCAGTTCATATTCCCTTCTGAAGTTTCAGATGGGAGAACAGTCTCAATGTTGACGTCTTTGGTATTCACGTTTTTGTCCTTGTCCTCATAGAAAGATTCCATGGTCTTTTCTTTTCTAGTTTGCTTCTTGCTCATGGTGATCACCCTTTTCCTGACTTTTAAATTGGATCTCTGCTTCTGGGGCACTCTGTCTTAGAGTTCTTTTGCTTAGAACTTGAGGCTTTGTGTATTGTGGTTCTCTGGTTCTCTTTAGCTAGAAGCTAAAATGGTGCAACTTACCTGGTACTGAGCTTGCTGGTGTGACAGGTGAAGTCTTTCTGAGTTTCCCAGGAGTTACCTTGGAGCTAGTTGCATTAAGTGTGATGGAGGGGTGGTATGGCCATAGGAGGTCTCTTCTAGTGAGGTAGAGCATAGGCAAGCTCAGTTGGTGAACCCCATCTGTGCTAGTGTCTTCCCGATTCCCCTGGCTGAGTTTAGGCATGCCTGGGGGCCTGGTGTTGGCGATTGTGGACTCCACCCCCCTGGGGCTCAGGATCTTCTCCCAGTTTGCTGAGGTAGGGCTTTCTGGAACAACTCCAGTCCTGTAATGGTCCCCTTCAGCCACAGCAAGAGCGAACCCCCTTTGCAGTTTATGATCAAGTAAAAGATAGAGAAAATTATGAAGTACAAAATGGATAATTTTAATTACATTAAATTGCAAAGTTTTTCCACAAACAAACCCAAGATTAGAAGGGAAGCAGAAAACTGGGAAAGAATTTTTGCAACTAGTGTCTGTGATAAAGGTCTCATTTCTAAAATACGTAGAGAACTGAGTCAAATGTCCAAGAATACAAGTCATTTCCCAGTTGAAAAATGGTCAAAGGATATAAACAGATAATTTTCAGAGGAAGAAATTAAAGCTATCTATAGTCATATGAAAAAATGCTGTAAATCACTATTGATTAGAGAGATGCAAATCAAAACAACTCTGAGGTAACACATCACACCTATCAGACTGGTTAACATGGCAAAACAGGAAGATGATAAATACTGCAAAAGATGTGGGAGAGTTCCAACACTAATTCATTGCTTTTGGAGCTGTGAGATGATCCAGCCATTCTGGAGAGCAATTTGCAACTATGCCCAAAGGGCTACACAAATGTGTATACTCTTTGACCCAGTAATATTGCTTCTAGAACTGTATACCAAAGAGATCATAAAAATTGGAAAGGGTCCCACATGTACAAAAATATTTATAGCAGCTATTTTTGTGGTGGCCAAGAACTGGAAATCAAGGGGATGCCCATCAATTGGGGAATGGCTGAACAAGTTGTGGTATATGAATGTAATAGAATACTATTGTGTTTTAAGAAATGATGAATAGGAAGACTTCAGAGAAGCCTGGAAGTCATTATATGAACTGATGCTGAGTGAAAGCAGCAGAACCAGGAGCTCTTTGTACACAGTCACAACCTCAGTGTGTGAGGAATTTTTCTGGTAGACTTAGCCCTTCACAGCAATGCAAGGACCCAAAAAATTCCCAATGGACTCTTGAGGCAAAATGCTTTCCACATCCAGTAAAAGAACTACAGAATTGTTCGCAGAATGGAGCAGACTACTTTCTCTTGTGCTTTGTTTTGTTTTGTTTTATGGTTTCTCCCATTCATTTTAATTCTTCTGTGCAACATGACTAAGGTGAAAATGTATTTAATAAGAATGCATGTGTAGAACCTATATAAGATTTTTTTATGGATATTTTTTTATTTAGTTAAATTTATTTAACATTTTACATTCATTTTAACAAAATTTTGGGTTCCAAATTTTCTCCCCTATTTGTCCCCTCCCCCCCACCCCCAATACACCGAACATTCTAATTTTCCCTATCACCAATCTGCCCTCTCTTCTATCATCCTTCCCTTCCCTTGTCTCCATCTTCTCTTTTGTCCCGTAGGGCCAGATAACTTTCTACTCCCCATTAACTGTATTTCTTATTCCTAGTAGCAAGAACAGTATTCGACAGTTGTTCCTAAAGCTTTGAGTTCCAACTTCTCCACATCCCTCCCTCCCCACGCATTCCCTTTTGGAAGGCAGGCAATTCAGTATAGGCCATATCTGTGTAGTTTTGCAAATGACTTCAATAACAGTCATGTTGTGTAAGACTAACTATATTTCCCTCCATCCTATCCTGCCCCCCATTGCTTCTATTCTCTCTTATGATCCTGTTCCTCCCCCAGAGTGTTGGTTTCAAATTGTTCCCTCCTCCCATTGCTCTCCCTTCCATCATCCCCCCTACCCTGCTTATCCCCTTCTCCCCAACTTTCCTGTATACTAAGATAGGTTTTCATACCAAAATGAGTGTGCATTTTATTCCTTCCTTTAGTCAAATGTGATGAGAGTAAACTTCATGTTTTTCTCTCAGCTCCCTTCCTTTTCTCTCCACTAAAAAGTCTCCTACTTGCCTCTTCTATGAGAGATAATTTGCCCCATTCCATTTCTCCCTCTCTCCTCCCAATACACTCCTCTCTCACTGCTTAACTTCATTTTTTAAAGCTATGATCCCATCCTATTCAATTCACTCTGTGTTCTCTGCCTCTGTGAGTGCATGCATGCATGCATGTGTGTGTGTGTATGTGTATGTGTGTAATCCCACCAACTACCCAGATATTGAAAAGTTTCAAGAGTTACAAATATTGTCTTTCCATGTAGGAATGTAAGCAGTGCAACTTTAGTAAGTCCCTTATATATTCTCTTTGCTGTTTGCCTTTTCATGCTTCTTTTTATTCTTGTGTTTGAAAGTCAAATTTTCTTTTCAGCTCTGGTCTTTTCATCAAGAATGCTTGAAAAGCCTCAATTTCATTGAAAGACCATTTTTTTCCCCTGAAAGTATTATACTCAGTTTTGCTGGGTAGGTGATTCTTGGTTTGAGTCCTAAGTTCCTTTGACTTCTGGAATATCCTATTCCATGCCCGTTGATCCCTTAATGTAGAAGCTGCTAGATCTTTGTGTTATCCTGATTGTATTTCCACAATACTGGAATTGTTTCTTTCTAGCTGCTTGCAATATTTTCTCCTTGACCTGGAAACTCTGGAATTTGGCCACAATGTTCTTGGGAGTTTCTCTTTTTGGATCTCTTTCAGGTGGTGATCGGTGGATTCCTTGAATAATTATTTTGCCCTCTGGTTCTAGGATATCAGGGCAGTTTTCCTTGATCATTTCATGGAAGATGATGTCTAGGCTCTTTTTTTGATCATGGCTTTCAGGTAGTCCCATAATTTTTAAATTGTCTCTCCTGGATCTATTTTCCAGGTCAATTGTTTTCCAGTGAGATACTTCACATTTTCTTCCATTTTTTTCATTCTTTTGGTTTTGTTTTGTGATTTCTTGGTTTCTCATCAAGTCATTAGCCTCCATCTCTTCCATTCTAATTTAGAGAGAGCTATTTTCTTCACTGAGCTTTTGAACCTCTTTTTCTCTTTGGCTAATTCTGCTTTTGAAAGTATTCTTCTTCTCATTGGCTTTTTGAACCTCTTTTGCCAATTGAGCTAGCTTATTTTTCAAGGTGTTATTTTCTTCAGCATTTTTGGGTCTCCTTTAGCAAGGTATTGACCTGTTTTTCATGCTTTTCTTGCATCTCTCTCATTTCTCTTCCCAATTTTCCCTCCACCTTTCTAATTTGATTTTCAAAATCCTTTTTGAGCTCTTCCATGGTCTGAGCTCATTCAATATTTATTTTGGATGTTTGGGATACAGAGGCCTTGACTTCTATGTCTTTCCTGATGGTAAGCATTGTTGTTCCTTATCAGAAAGGAAGGGAGGAGATATCTGTTTACCAAGAAAGTAACCTTCTATCGTCTTATTTTTTTCCCCCTTTCTGAGCATTTTCCCAGCCAGTTAGTTGACTTCTGAGATTCCTCTCCACCCACCTGGCCTCCAGATCTGCCCAGCTAGTGCTTGGGGTCTGAGATTCAAATGCTGTTCCCTAGCCTCAGGGCTTTCAGCGGGGGCAGGGCTGCTATTCAGTGTGAGATTAAGTTCAGCTGCTTGGGTGGGGGCAGGGCCACCTCACAGGGCTCAGTTCTCTCAGGGGGTTTATGCGGAGACCTTCAACAATGGATCCAATCCCCTGTCTGCTTTGGGAGCCCCGGTTCGCTGATGGCTCCGCTGCTGCCTCCTGAGGGTGCCTGAGTTATGGGGACACCCTGCTCCTCTCTCGGCCAGCGCAAACAGACTCTCTCACTAACCTCTGGTGTCTGTGGGTGGATGGACCTGTGTAGCCGTTGGAGATTCCGTCCCTGAAGCCTGCTCAGATCTGTTCTTTCAGTGCTGTCAGACCAAGGCAGGGCTGGGCTCTGCTCTGGGTCGGGTGCATGATGAACCTTTAGTGTTGGTTCTTCAGGGTTCTCTGGAACAGAAATCTCCTCCACTCCATTGTTGTGTGGCTTCCACTGCTCCAGAATTTGTTGGGAGTTCTTCTTTACAGGTATTTTATGGGCTGTGGGTTCGGAGCTAGCTTATGTAAATCTTTCTAATCTGCCATCTTAGAACCTATATAAGATTACATGCCATCTCAGGAAGGGATAGGGGAGGCGGGGGAAAGTCTAAGATATATGGAAGTGATTGTAGAAAACTGAAAACAAATGCAATAATTTTAAAAAATAATTGTACATGGCTAATGTCGAAATTTGTTTTGCATGATTTTATATTTATATATATGTAGTGGGTTTTGTTTATTTTATCTTCTAAAAGAATAGGGTAAGGGAAGAAGAAGCAAATTTGAAACTTAAAAATAAATCTAAAAATGGGGGTAGGCAATACTTGAGTGGTTGTGGGAAAAACTATTTTAATACTTTGTTGGTGGAGATGGGAATATTTCCTACAATTCCAGACTAGAGTTTAAAATTGTGAAAGAAATGTGATTATATTGTTCATACTTTGTATTCGCCAAAATGTTAATAGAGGCAGTTTTATAGTGGCAATGGAGCTTGGAAACAAAATGAGTGCCTATGACTGGTATAATGGCTGAAAAAGTGGTATCTGAGATTACCTCCAAATGAATATGTTTTAGATATAAATGATTATATCATAAACAAATTAGAGAAAGTAGGAGAAAATTATCTTTCAGATCTATGGATAGGATAAGATTTTATTACCAAAAAAGGAATAGGGCATATTATAAAAGACAATAAGAAAATTTTGGTTACATGAAATTGAAAAACAAATTGAAAACAAAAGCAACGTTGTTAAGATTGCAATGGAAACAGTTTTGTTGGGAAAACATCTTCACAGCAAATGTCTGATAAAAGTCTTAATTTCTTATTCAGAAACTGGTTTAGATTTATAAGAATGAGCATTGTTTTTACAACTGATAGATTTTCAAAGATATTAAGTCAGTTTTTAATGGAAGAAACCCAAGCTATCAACATCCAGGTGAAAAAATGTTCCAAAATCATTAATAATTAGAGACACTTAAATGAAAAGAACTCTAATTTTCCATCTCACAATCATCAGAGTATCAAGGTTGGTGAAAAAGGAAAATTATAATTGCTGGAAGAGTTGAGGGAACAAAAACTCATTACTACATTTTTGTGGAGATTAATTTGTCCAACCACTCTGGAAAGTGGTTTAGAATGATGCTTCCAAAGTCACGAAACTTTGAGTAATTGGGCTTGTGCCTCCAAGAAATCAAAGAAAGGAGCCATTTTTACACAACAATTTGTGACAAAGAACTGGAAATTAAGGTGGCATCCATCAGTAGGGGGAATGGCTAAAGAAATTGTGACATATATAAATAATGGAATCCTATTGTGCTGTGAGAAATGAAGAAAGGAAAAGTTTTAGAGATAAATGGAAAGACATCTATAGACTGATGTAGACTTAAGTGAGCAGAAGCAGGAAAGCAATTCATAACATAATGTCAACATTGTAAAAATGAAGACTTTTGAAAATCTGAAGAACTTTGAACAATGCAATCACCAAAGGACTTCTGATGAAGCATTCTATCCACCTCCTTATGGAGATAGGACAGATACATAATGCTGAGTGTGGCATATATTTTTGGATTTGCCTGATCCTACACATACATGCATATAAACAAAAATATATGTACACATTTCAACGAGATTAATTTTTCCTTTTTTTTAAAACAAAATTGGGGCTGAAATGTCAGGGAGAGAAAATGAATTCTTGCTAATTGAAAAAAATAAAGTCCCTCCTTCCTGACTGTGACATATGAATACAACAGAATATCTTTGTGTGACAAGAAAGAGTAAAAAGAATTCTGAAAACCTGGTGGGGGGATTTGTATCAAATGATGTAGTGAGAAATAAGCAGTGTGTAGGACAGTGTCTAGAGTGACAGCAATATAAAGATCACTAAAAAAAAGGAAGCTGAACTGTGGGTAACTGAAGGACCAGCAATGATCCTAGAAAGCACCCAACCCCTCTCCACTGGGTCAGAGAGGAAGGGGATCACCGTGACAGAATGTTGTACACATTGTTAAATACGTTACTGGATTGGGTGCCTTTTCTTAGTTGTTTTTCTTTGTTACTAAGAATGATTCAATTTGCAGGGGTTAGTATTTGCAGAAGTGACTATAATATAAAACAAAAGACATCCATGAAACATTGAAAAAAATGAAGATGGGGGAGCAGTGGGAGGCAAGCTGGTGAAGAAGAGCAAGGTGTGTGGGAGGCGGGAGTGGAAGAAAATGTAAGAAGCTCCTTGAACGCAAGAACCTGTCTACCTGGAGGTCAGCATCAGTAATGGATGGGGGCCAGGACAGCTGGCTAATTGTTGTCAACATGCTTTTCCTCCTGTCAGCCTGGTTTTCATAGCCAAAGCTCCATGATGGAAATAACCAGATGCCTTGGAACTCTGGGTTCTAATCCTGCCCCTGGTCATAACTTTGAGTTCTCACACATCACTTCCCCTCACCGGGCTTGGATTTGTCCTGGAAATAATAATCCACATATTTCCCTATTTCCTAATACAGTTGTGAGAGCAGGATGAATAAAGGATGGGGAAGAATGCTGGAAAAGGGAAGGGGTTCTGTGAAAATAGACCTGCCTTTATAAAGTTGGCTATTTAGAGCAGACTAACTGTCGTGGTCTAGTTATTGTTTTTTGGTTCTGTTCTGGTGTCACAGATCATACCCCAGACCCGAGATGGTCAATTTTATGTTGGTCAAATAAAGGAGTGTGGATGACTTTGCCTGGTTTATTCCCACCAGCATCTACACAATTAGTTCTCAGGATGAGTTTATGGGAGGGATTGTCAATTTTCATGTCTTTTAATGGGAAAGAAGGATGGTGTAAGGTTTCCATCTGTCAGTGATCAACCTAGCCCTCAGTTGGCACTAGGGATTGTGCTGGGTCCCCAACCCCTCTTCCCTGGGTTCATGTTCCCTTTATGCTTATGTGCTTTGTGGCACCTGAGCCTTGATTTCCTCATCTTTTGGTCAGAATCTGTCTTAATTCGGATGACCTAGTAACCTGTGTGACTGAAAGGAAATATATAGAAAAGAGCTATGTGAATGTGTATGATTGTGTATGGGTGTGCCGAGAAAGAGAGAGAAAGAGAGGGAGAGGGAGAGAGAGAGAGAAAGAGAGAGAGAGAGAGAGAGAGAGAGAGAGAGAGAGAGAGAGAGAGAGAGAGAGAGAGATGCCATTAAAGTACTAAGCAGAACATTTTTCTCCAGGAGGTCAGATATTTCCATCTTGGGGGTTCATAGCCTGACCCTTGTCATTCCCAGTAGGAGGGTAAAACCGTCAAAACAAACGTCCCTCAACGCTGATCCTATTCCTACTCTGTAAAGCAAGTAAGACCTAAAAATATGGCATGTTTACAAATTGTGCAATAGAGATGAGATCTGAGTTTCTCATCATCTGTTTTGGGGTCTAAGCTCCTGAACTCTCAACGAAGTTCCCAGTCCTCAACATTTGGAATGGGGTGTTATCTTTACTGTCTTTAGGTTATGAGTCCTATTGCCTCTAATCTGAGATGTTGGGAACTGGAAACTCTACACTGAGCTCCTCATTTAGAATTTGTTCCTCAATGGATGTCATAACCAATTTAGCCCTAGGCAGAGTAGGCTGGCTTCTGTGTAGCAAGATTTGCATGGCCCTGTCACTCCTCCAAAGTTCCTCTCTTGGCCCTTGACACTATTGATCATTATCTTTTCCTTCTTTCTCTAAGTTTTCATGAATCTCCTCTCTCCTGGTTTTCCCTCACACTGTCTGTTCTCTCCTCCTCTGTCCCCCTTGATGGCTCTTCTTCCATGTCACACCCACTATCTCTTGGAGGTCCTGTGAGGCTCCAGCCCTTTTCTCTTCTCTTCTCTTCTCTTCTCTTCTCTTCTCTTCTCTTCTCTTCTCTTCTCTTCTCTTCTCTTCTCTTCTCTTCTCTTCTCTTCTCTTCTCTTCTCTTCTCTTCTCTTCTCTTCTTATCTTCTCTTCTCTTCTCTTCTCTTCTCTTCCCTTCCCTTCCCTTCCCTTCCCTTCCCTTCCCTTCCCTTCCCTTCCCTTCCCTTCCCTTCCCTTCCCTTCCCTTCCCTTCCCTTCCCTTCCCTTCCCTTCCCTTCCCTTCCCTTCCCTTCCCTTCCCTTCCCTTCCCTTCCCTTCCCTTCCCTTCCCTTCCCTTCCCTTCCCTTCCCTTCCCTTCCCTTCCCTTCCCTCCCTTCCCTTCCCTTCCCTTCCCTTCCCTTCCCTTCCCTTCCCTTCCCTTCCCTTCCCTTCCCTTCTCTTCTCTTCTCCTTATCCAAAACTGATCTCATTATCTTCACTCCCCACCCCACCCTCTCCACTCTCTTCTCTTCCTAATTTCCCTATTACTATCAAGGGGACCACCATGCTCTCAGTCTTAGGGGCCTACAAATTAGGTGTCATCTTTGACTCCTCACTATTGCTAACTCTATCCCCACTCTTATCAAATTCATTGTCCAATTCTATCATTTCTGTCTCTATTAGATTTCCTTTTATACTTCTGTCTTCTGCCACTGTCACCATCTTGGTCCATTCTCTCATTACTTCATAGCTGGAGTGTTGCCGGGGCCTAGTAGTTTGTCTGCCTGTCTCATCTCTCCCCACTGCAAGTGATCCTCCATTCAAAGCTGATCTTCCTAGAGCACAGGTCTGACCAAATCATCCCTCCCTCATTTCATAAATTTTATGGCTCCCTGTTATACCCAGGATCAAATAGAAATTCTTCTGATTTGCTTTTAAGGGTCTTCTTAATTTGACCCCTTCCTACTTTTCCAGTTTTCTTATATATTACTCCCTACTGTGTATTCTGTGAAGCAGTGACTCTGACCTCCTTGCTAACTCTTAGACACTACCCTCCATCTCCTGACCCTGGGCCTTTGCACTGACTGTCCTGCATTCCTGGAATGCTCTCCTTCCTCATCTGTGCCTCTGGCTTCCTTCTACTCTCAGAGAAATCCCAGCCTTCTGTAAGAAGCTTTTCACTATCTTCCACTATCATTGTGTCTCCCCTCTGTGACTACTAAACTTTACTTCTGAATATATCTTGTTTGAATGGTGTCCATGCTGTTTTATACATGTGAGTTCCTTGAGATGAGGGACAAATTCCCCTCTTTACTTTGTGTCCTCAGTGGCCCATAGTAAGTGCTTAATAAATGCTAGGTCACATGACCTGACTTAAGACAGGTGGACCAGCATCTGAAGTTCTTCCATTAGTGATAATTTGCATATAGTTGATTTTTGCCTCATCCACTGAGTGAGTTTTGAGAAAACTAGATCTCTTTTGGAAAGGATACAAGATAAGTTTCTAACACTTTAGAGGGGTGGAGGTTTTTTAATCTTGTTTTCCTTCTCAGAAGTAGGGATAGGAATGTTGAAAGAATATTGAAATAGATGAATGAAGAGGAAGGAAGGGAAGTAAAAAATAGTGTGAGGTGATGAGGTAAATATTGGAACCTTTCTTGATTTCTTCCATGTGAAAGACTGACCTTGTTCTGGATCTCATTCCATACAACCCTGGCCAACACATACTGAATGTTATAAAATCAACAACATTGCTATTTGCACACTTTTTTTCCTATGACGAAGTTAGTGTTTATGCCTTCAGGAAATGGGCAGCCATACGTCTCCACTATACTCTTCTTGCTTTCGATCCTCAACTCTGAATTGTCAGGTGTCTACATAGGGTTAGAATGGGGGATCACCAGGAACTCAGTTTCCTCATCTATGGAATTTGGGCAGTAATATTTGTATTACCCACCTTACAGTGTTGTGTTAGCGAATATACTCTGTAACACTTATTTATTAATTTCTTTTTAAATATTAATCTTTCTTTGTAATTCCACATACTTTATTTTATATATTTAAACACAATCCAACAAAGGCTTCATAGGCTTCACTACACTGCCAAAGGTGTCCATGACATAAAAATGGTTAAGAACCTCTGCTCTAGATTCTTTTTAAAATTAATTTATTTTTAGTTTTCAACATTCACTTTTGCAAGGTTTTGAGTTCCAAATTTCTCCCCATCTCTCCCCTCCTGCACTCCGAGACATTGTGCATTCTGATTACCCCATTCCCCAGTCTTCCCTCCCTTCTAATACCACCCCCATTCTCTCATCTCCTTCCCTTCTATTTTCATATAGGGCAAGATAGATTTCTATACCTCATTGCTTGTATATCCTTTCTTCCCAGTTTCATGTAAAAACAATTTTTAACATTTTCTTTTAAAACTTTCAGTTGCACATTTTTTCCCTACCTCCTTCCCCCCCTACCTTTATTGAGAAGGCAAGCAATTCAATAGAGGCCTTACATGTTTGGTCACGCAGAACTCCTCCATAATAGTCATGCTGTGGAAGACTAACTATATTTCTCTCCATTCTATTCCACCTCCCATTTATTCTATTCTCTTCTTTAATCCTGTACCTCCTAAAAGGTGTTTGCTTCTGATTATCCCTCTCCCCTTTCAGCACTCCCTCCTCTCTTATCCCCTTCCCCCCTACTTTCCTATAGGGTAAGATAGATTTCCATATCCAATTGAATGTGTGTGTTATTGCCTCTTCCAGTCAAATGTAATCAGAATGAGGTTCACTCATTCCCTCTCATCTCCCTTTTCTTCCTCTGCACTGTAAAAGTCGTTTTTTGCCTCTTTTAAGTGAGTTAATTTACCCCATTCTACCTCTCCTTTTCTCCTTCTTCCAGTATATTCCTCTCTCACCCCTTAATTTTATTTTTTAGATATCATCATTCAACTCACCCTGTGCCTCCCTCTGTGTATATGTGTATACATATATATGTATACATATACACATGTATATATACACATATACACACATATGTGTGTGTGTGTGTGTGAGTGTGTATATATATTCACTCCAACTTCCCTAATACTAAAAAAGGTGTCCTGAGTTACAAATATCATCTTTCCATGTAGGAAAATAAACAGTTCAACTTTAATAAGTCCCTTAAGATTTCTCTTTCATGTTTACATTTTCATGTTTCTCTTGAGTCTTGTATTTGAAAGTAAAATTTTCTGTTCAGCTCTGGGTCTTTTCAATCAAGAATGCTTGAAAGTCCTCAATTTCATTGAATATCTGCTTTTTGCCCTGAAAAATTATACTCCATTTTGCTTGGTAGGTGATTCTTTGTTTTAATCCTAGCTCCTTTGAACTCTGGAATATCACATTCCAAGCCCTTCAATCCCTTAGTGTAGGAGTGGCTAAATCCTCTGTTATCCTGATTGTATTTCCACAATATTTGAACTGTTTCTTTCTAGCTGCTTTTAATATTTTCTCCTTGAACTGGGAACTCTGCAATTTGACTACAATATTCTTAGGAGTTTTCCTTTTGTGGTCTCCTTCAGGAGGTGATCAATGAATTCTTTCCATTTCTATTTAACCTCTGGTCCCAGAATATCAGGGCAGTTTTCCTTGATAATTTCTTGGAAGATGTTATCTAGCCTCTTTTTTTAATTGTAGTTTTCAGGCAGACCAATAATTTTAAAATTATCTCTCCTAGATCTATTTTCCAGGTCAGTTGTTTTTCCAGTGGGATATTTCACACTGTCTTCTATTTTTTCATGCTTGTGGTTTTGTTTTGTAATTTCTTGATTTGTCATAAAGTCATTAGCTTTCATCTGCTCCATTTTAATTCTTAAATAACTATTTTCTTCAGTGAGCTTTTGAACTTCCTTTTCCATTTGGTCAATTCTACTTTTACTTCTCCTCATTGGTTTTTTGAACCTCTTTTGCCATTTCAGTTAGTCTATTTTTAAAGATTCTATTTTCTTCAGCATTTCTTTGGGTCTCCTTTAGCATGCTGTTGACTCATTTTTCATAATTTTCTTTCATAGCTCTCATTTCTCTTCCCAATTTTTCTTACACCTCTTTTACTTGATTTTCAAAATCCTTTTTGAGCTCTTCCATGGCCTGAGAACATTGCATACTTTTTTGGAGGTTTTGGATGTAGAAGTTTTCAGGGTAAGGGGAAACATAATCTTAGAGAACTGCCTAGAGTATTGAGAGGTTAAGTGGCTTGTCTTGGATTACCTGCCTAGGTCTTCCTGGTTTCCCTCTCAGCCAGCTACAGCCAGGAGAGCTCAGCCAGGCCTAGAGCTGTCTTGGTCTCCTCCATCACCCCCCACCAAGTAGAGAGCTTGTATGAAATGGATATAATTTAATATCAAATTTTTTTACTATGAAATGTAATGTAGCTCTTAAAAAAGTTAAATTATAAGGCTTTTCTGTAAAATAATTCTTTTTCATTTAGAGGCTGCTGACTCTTGACCTAAGAGGTTTAGTAAGTTGTCATTTAGCACTTTAGACAGCTAGGTGGCACAGTGGATAGAGTGACAGTTTTGGAGTCAGAAAGATTCATCTTAGCCATACTGCTTCTAGGGCTGTATCCCAAAGAGATCATAAAAATGGAAAAAGGACCCACACGTACAAAAATATTTATAGCAGCCCTTTTTGTGGTGGCCAAGAACTGGAAATTAAGGGGATGTCCATCAGTTGGGGAATCGATGAACAAGTTGTGTCATATGAATGTAATGGAATACTATTGTGCTATAAGAAATGATGAGCATGCAGACTCCAGAAAAACCTGAAAAGACTTACATGAACTGATGCTGAGTGAAGTGAGCAGAACCAGGAGAACATTATAGACAGTAATAACCACACTGTGGGAGGACTGTTTCTAATAAACTTAACTCTTCATAGCAACGCAAGGACCTAAAACATTTCCAAAGTACTCTTGATGTAAAACGCCATCCACATCCAGAGAAAGAAATATAGAGTTGGCATGCAGAATGAAGCAGGCTGTTTTCTCTTTCGTTTTTTTCATGGTTTCTCCCATTCATTTCAATTTTTCTATGACTAATGTGAAAATGTGTTTAGTAAGACTGTATATGTAGAGTTTATATATGATTGCATGCCATCTTGGGGAGGGAGGAGCAAAAGATGTAAAATTTGTGAAGTGATTGTTGAAAACTGAAAACAAATAAATTAATTTACAAAAAAGATTCATCTTCCCAAATTCAAAGTTGTGCTCAGATACTTATTTATTAGTTGTATGACCCTAGGCAATGGTTTGTTTGTCTCAGTTTCCTCATCTATAAAATAAACTGCAAAAGGAAATGCAAGCTACATCAGTATCTATGCCAAGAGATCCCCAAATGCTATCATGAAGAGCCAGACATGGCTGAAAAATGACTGAATGACATTTTGATCTTACTTTCTATGGGTCAGTGAAGACTAATTAGGGAAGGCTAATGAATGACACCAGGAAGACTGACTGTCCTATTCTTTATTTAGGAGTGGAGAAAAATAGGACTTAAGCCCTGTTGGTGGTCCTCAACCATTGTTGAGGGAGGAACTGGGAATAGGGTCATACCAGCTCCCATGAAAACTGTAGCCAGAGTTGTCATGAGGAGAACTGGGAGCTTCATTTTGCTAAGGAAATATGAAGAGTTTTGTGAGGAGAAGGGGGAAGTGTTGATGGAGCCACCTGTCTGCAAGGGAGGTTATAAAGATGCCAAAGGCCAGTGGAAGTTGAGAGAGGTATCAACCCTCCTTCCTCTATAAGCTCCCTAATCCCCTCCCCTTTCTCCCACCTAAAGTCACTTGCTAAGTCAACAAGGATTGGTTAGGAGGAGATACCTAAGTTTTTTGTAGGGAGGTCATGGCCAACAATGCTGTCAATTGATCATTTTGATCAGATATCTAATTATGGTTTCATCCAAAATCAGCCTTTGTGGAGGGCCTGGGCAGCTAGGCCTAAGTGCACTGCATGAAAGACACCTTCTATTCATTTTGCATTGTTATAGTGGTAGGATCTGCTCCCTAGCCATCCAGAAACATCTCAGTTATTATTCAGAAAGTAGGCGTAGGGAGTTCAATTTGTCCAACTCTCTTACTCTGGGTAGGATGATTTCCAATTCATGCCAGATTAAGAAAAGTGTTTTGAAATCTTCTAGAGAGAGAACTGTTAAATAGAAGTATTTATATAATAATTTTACATCTGTATATATATATATACATGTATGTATATGCATATATATAGAGAGAGAGAGAAAGAGAGAACATATAAATATATGTAATATGTGCATGTGTATGTTTGTATATATCTAATGATAGCCATCTCTAGGGTGTGAAGAGGAGGGAAAGAAAAAACAAAAAGAGAAATTTACCTAATAACTTCATTTTATATTTAAAAGGAATCACACATTGTACATAATAGATTTGTAGTTTCATATGCAATCACCTTGCTTATTATATTATATTACAGAAATGCTTATTTTATTCTCTAAATTTAAAGAATATCTTCTGAGGAAGTAAGGATCATGTTTGATTTCAGGATGCTTGGTTGTTCTATATCTCTACCCAGCTAGGAAAGGATCTAAGTGTTCCCCTTAGCCTGTTTTTTGGGCACAAGAGAGATTGAGTATTCCTTGGGATGTGATACCTATTTTGGGAATTCCCTCCCTTTCACCCCATGCACCAGTTGCACTCCATCCCAGCATGTCTCCCAACCCCATAAAATATCCATTAGAGGCAAATATTCTTATGAAGACCAGCTAGGCCAAAGAGTACGTTCCACATGTTGGTGCCCAGTGAAGAGATCACTGAACACTATGTAATGTAATTTACTTATTCAGTGCCACACCAATCAGACAACTTTAAAATTACATGATAAATCTAGAAAAAATAATAACAAATTCATCTGAAGAATAAAAAGTTCAAGAAGAGCATGAGAAGCAATGGGAAAAAAGACAAAGAAGGCCTAACAGTACCAGATCTTAAACTAACACTACAAAGCTGTAATTGTCAAAACAATTTGGTACTGGGTAAGAAAGAGATTGATCAGTGGAATAGACTGGGTGCACAATATATGTAATCAACTGAGCACAGTCATGTAGTGTTTGATAAGTCTCTAAATCCCAGCTACCAAGGCAAGAACTTACTATTTGATGAAAACTATTGGGAATATAGAATTAGGAAAGTAGAAAATAGACTATCAAAGATCAGCATCTCATATGATATACTAGATACATTCAAGATGGGCAGATGATTTAGACATAAGGAATGCTATAATAAGCAAATCAGTGATGAACAGAAATATTTACCTGTCAGATCCATGAATAGGGGAACAATTCATGACCTAAGAAGAGACAGGTTCACAGGAGATGAAATTGATAATTTTGATTGCCCAACACTAAAATATTTTTGTACAAATAAAACCAATGTAGCTAAAAGGAATAGTAGGTGAATGGGAAAAATTCTTTGCAACATGTTTCTCTAATAAAAAAAATACTATTTCTGAACTATATAGGGAATTGAATAAAATGTACAAGAATAGGAATCATTCCCCAATTGATTAATGATCAATGGTCAAAGGATATAAATATGCAGTTTGCAGACGAAGAAAATCAAGTTATCAGTAACCATATGAACAGTGCTGTAAATTAGAGAAATGCAAATTGAAACATCTCTGAGGTAGCAGTTCACACCCATCAGATTGCCTAAGATGACAGAAAAGGAAAATTGCAAAGGTTAGAGGGAATGAGGACCAAAGGGTACAGTAATATACTGTTGGCGAAGCTTGTGAACTAGTCCACTCATTCTGGAAAGCACTTTGGAACTCTGCCCCAAATGTAAATTACATTATGTCCCTTTGTCCTAGTAATACCACTATTCCACAAAAGATTAAGGAAAGAGCAAGAGGACCCATGTGTCAATAAATCTATGCAAAGATATATTTATATGTCAGCCCTTTTTGTGGTGAAAAAGAATTCGAAGCTGAATCAAAGCCTATTGTTGGGGAGTGACTGAACCAGTTAGGGTATACTAATAGGATAAAACTAAATTGTGCTACAAAAAATGATGAAAGGGTTGTTTCAGAAAAAGCAGGTAAGGGGGAGGAGCCAAGATGGCAGAGTAGAAAGACTCATGTATGCTAGCTTCGAATCCACAGCCCATAAATTTCCTGTAAAGAGAACTCCCCACAAATTCTGGAGAAGAGCAAGTGCGCACCAATGCAGTGGAAGAGATTTCCATTCCAGAGAGCCCTGGAAAGTCGTCCCCAGGCATCTGTCATGCTGCGGACAGCAGAGCCCAACCCTGTGCTCCCCTGGCCATGGCCCCAGAGGAGCAGATCCGAGCAGGCTTCAGGGATGGAATCTCTGGTGGCCGGGAAGGTCCCTCTGCCCACAGGAGCTCCAGGTCAGTGAGAGAGACGTCTGAGCTGGCCGAGAGGGGAGCGGGGTGTCTCCATGACTCGGTCCTCCTCGGGAGGCAGCAGCAGAGGCAGTGGCAGAGGCAGCAGCAGAGGCAGCAGCTGCCCAGGACTCCCCTAGCAGACAGGAGCTCCATTACCGAAGGTCTCTGCATAAACCCCTTGAGGGAACTGAGCCTGGGAGGCGGCCCTGCCCCCACCCACTCCATTACTGAAGGTATCTGCATAAAGCCCCTGAGGGAACTGAGCCTGGGAGGCGGCCCTGCCCCCACCCCAGCACCAGAACTTAAGCTCACATTGAATAGCAGCCACGCCTGCCACTGAAAGCCCTGAGACTGGGAAGCAGCATTTGAATCTCAGACCCCAAGCACTAGCTGGAAGGATCTAGGCAGGGGTGGAGAGGAATCTCAGAAGTCAGGTAACTGGCTGGGAAAATGCCCAGAAAAAGGAAGCAAAATAAGACCATAGAGAGCTACTTTATTGGGGAAGAGATGTTCCTTCCTCCCTTCATTTCTGATGAAGAAGTACAATGCTTGCCATCAGGGAAGGATGTGGAGGTCGGGGCCTCTGTATCCCAGACATCTGAGGTGGATGTCTGGTGGGCTCAGGCCATGGAAGAGCTCAAAAAGGATTTTGAAAATCAAGTTAGACAGGTGGAGGAAAAACTGGGAAGAGAAATGAGAGAGATGCAAGAAAAGCATGAAAAATGGGTCAATACCTTGCTGAAGGAGACCCAAAAAAACCCTGAAGAAAATAGCACCTTGAAAAATAGGCTAACTCAATTGGCAAAAAAGGTTCAAAAAGCCAATGAGGAGAAGAATGCTTTCAAAAGCAAAATCAGCCAAATGGAAAAAGAGGTTCAAAAGCTCCCTGAAGAAAATAGTTCTCTCAAGATTAGAATGGAACAGATGGAGTCTAATGACTTTCTGAGAAACCAAGAAATCATAAAACAAAACCAAAAGAATAAAAAAATGGAAGAGAATGTGAAATATCTCATTGGAAAAACAACTGACCTGGAAAATAGATCCAGGAGAGACAATTTAAAAATTATAGGACTACCTGAAAACCATGATCAAAAAAAGAGCCTAGATATCATCTTTCATGAAATTGTCAAGGAAAACTTCCCTGAGATTCTAGAACCAGAAGGCAAAATAAGTATTGAAGGAATCCATCTATCATCACCTGAAAGAGATCCAAAAAGAGAAACTCCTAGGAACATTGCGGCCAAATTCCAGAGTTCCCAGGTCAAGGAGATAATATTGCAAGCAGCTAGAAAGAAACAATTCCAGTATTGTGGAAATACAATCAGGATAACACAAGATCTAGCAGCTTCTACATTAAGGGATCGAAGGGCATAGAATAGGATATTCCAGAAGTCAAAGGAACTAGGACTCAAACCAAGAATCACCTACCCAGCAAAACTGAGTATAATACTTCAGGGGAAAATATGGTCTTTCAATGAAATTGAGGACTTTTAAGCATTCTTGATGAAAAGACCAGAGCTGAAAAGAAAATTTGACTTTCAAACACAAGAATGAGAAGAAGCATGAAAAAGTAAACAGCAAAGAGAAGTCATAAGGGACTTACCAAAGGTGAACTGTTTACATTCCTACATGGAAAGACAATATTTGTAACTCTTAAAACATTTCAGTATCTGGGTAGTTGGTGGGACCACACACAGATGTACACACACATACATGCACATACACACATGTACATGCATGCATGCACACACACATACACACATGCACACACACAGAGACAGAGAGCACAGAGTGAATTGAATAGGATGGGACCATATCTTAAAAGAAATTAAGGTAGAAATGGTGAGGGAGAAATGTAGTGGGAGGAGAGAGGGTGAAATGGAATGGGGTAAATTATCTCTCATTCAAGAGGCAAGCAGGAGACTTTTTAGTGGAGGGAAAAAGAGGAGAGCTGAGAAAAAAACATGAAGTTTACCCTCATCACATTCGACTAAAGGAAGGAGTAAAATGCACACTCACTTTGGTATGAAAACCTATCTTACAGTACAGGAAAGTGGGGGAGAAGGAGATAAGCTGGGAGGGAGGGATGATGGAAAGGAGGGCAATGGGAGAAAGGAGCAATTTGAAGTCAACACTCAGGGAGGGACAGGGTCAAAAGACAGAGTAGAAACAATGTGGGGCAGAATAGGAGGGAGGGAAATACAGTTAGTCTTACACAACATGACTGTTATCGAAGTCATTTGCAAAACTACACAGATATGGCCTTTATTGAGTTGCCTACCTTCCCAAAGGGAACGGGTGGGCAGGGAGGGATGGGGAGAATTTGGAACTCAAAGTTTTAGGAACAACTGTTTAGGATTGTTCTTGCTACTAGGAAATAAGAAATACAGTTAATGGGGAATAGAAAGTCATCTGGCCCTACAGGACAAAAGAGAAGATGGGGACAAGAGAAGGGAGGGATGATAGAAGAGAGGGCAGACTGGTGATAGGGGAAATTAGAATGCTCGGTGTTTTGGGGTGGGGGGATGGTATAAATGGGGAGAAAATTTGCAACCCAAAATTTTGTGAAAATGAATGTAAAAAATTAAATAAATAAATTTATATTAAAAAAAAATTTTGTAGAGATGAGAAAAAAAAGAAAAAGCAGGTAAGAACTGATGCAAGGTGATGTGGGGAAAACCAGGATAATGATTTATCTCACAACAATATTATAATACAGAGAAACAACTTTGAAACCCTTATCAACACAGTGAGCAAACAGAATTACAAAGATTGATGCAACATTTTATCAACTTTCAGTAAAGGAACTGATCATTTCAGAGCACAGATTGAAGCTTATTTTCTTCACTCTTTTTTGAAAACATTTTTGGACATAGCTAATGTGAAAATTTGTTTTGCATGATTTTATATGTATTTGTAATGAGTTTTGTTTATCTTGTTTTCTAAGAGACTAGGGGAAAGGAAGAAGAAGCAAGTTTGAAACAAAATTAAATCTGAAAATAAGGGCAGTCAATTCTTGAGTGGCTGTGGGAAAAAAGTATATTAATACCCAGTGGTGCTGGGAATATTTACTACAATTCCAGACCAGTTTAAAATGATGACAGAAAATGTGATTATATTGTTCATGTCTTGTGATTACTAATTTCTTAGATTCATATTTGTCAAAATATTAATAGAAATAGTTTTATGGTGGCAAAAGAACTTGGAAACAAAGTGAGTGCCTATGACTTGTGTAATGGCTGAAAAACTGGTACCTGAGATTACCCACAAATGTTTATGTATATATTTTAGATATAAATGATATAATTTATATATTTTAGACATAAAAGATTATATTATAAGCATATTGGAGGAAGGAGGAAATTACCTTTCAGATGTATGGATGGGATAAGATTTTATGACCAAATAAGATATATTTCAAATCATAAAAGATAATATGAACAACTTTGATCACATGAAATTGAAAAAAAAATCTTGAGAACAAAACCAAGTTTGCCAACATTGCAGTGGAAACAGTTTAGTGATGAAAACCATCTTGATAGCAAATGTCTGACAAAAATCTCATTTTCAAGACATTTCAGAAATTAATCAAATATCTAAGAATGAGATGCATTTCCCCAAATGATAAATTTTCAAAGATATTAAGTCAGTTTTCAATGGAAGAAACCCAAGCTATCAACAGCCATGTGAAAAAAAATTCCAAAATAATAAATAAAGTCATTCAAATGGAAAGAACCCTGATTTTCCATCTAACATACATCAGAGTGTCAAGGATGGCAAAATAGGGAAATAACTGCTTGAGAAGTTGTGGAAACACAAGCACATTACTATGTTTGTTGTGGAGCTATTAACTGGTCCAGCCTCTCTGGAAAGTGATTTGGAATGATGCTCCCAAAATCACTAAAACATTGATTGAGTAAATTAGGCTTGTACCCCCAAGAAATTATGGCAAAAACTTTTGTGGAAAGCAGCTTGAAATTAGAGGTATTCATCAGGAGGGGGAAGGACTGAAGAATCTGTGACATATGGAAAAATTGAAATCCAGTTTGCTGTGATAAATGATGAAAGGAAAGGTTTTAGAGAATCCTGGGAAGACCCTTATAGAGAGATGTAGATTGAAATGAGTAAACCAGAAAAACAATTCATATCGTAATGTTAACATTGTAAAACTGAAATATATATATATACACAAATGCACATACATACACATACATATATGTATATGTATGTGTATGTATAGGTTTCAATGAGATTTATTTTTTCCTTTTTGTTTTCAAAAATTGCGGGTAGAGAGAGAGAAAATAAATACTTGTTAATGGGAAAAATAAAGTACCTCCTTCTAAACTGTGACATATGAATAAAACAATATCATTATGTCATAAGAAAAGAGTATAAGAAATTCAAAAAACCTGAGGGGAGATTTGTATCAAGTGATACATTGTGAAATAAGCGGAGATGAAAGGACAGTGTGCAGAAGGACAGCAACAATGTAAACAAAACGATCACGAAGAGGACAAGGAACTCTGGGGAACTGAGTGACCAACAATGAATGATCTCAGAAAGCACGTAATTTCTCCATTAGGGCAGAAAGGCAGGGGATCGCCATGACAGAATGTTGTATACATTTTATATACAGTTACTGAGTTGAGTGCTTTTTCTTAGTTATTTTTCTTTGTTACAAGGAATGGTTCAGTTTGGAGAGGTTAGTATTTGCAGAAGTGACTATGATGTAAAGTAGAAGTCATCTATGAAGCATTAAAAAAAAATAAAGATGAGGGAGGAATGGGAGGCAAGGTGGTGAAGAGGAGCAAAGCTGGGTGCAGGAAAATGTAGGAAGATCCTTGAATGCAATAACTTGTCAATTCTGGACGTCAGCATCAGTAACAGATGGGGGCCAGGACAGCTAACAATCTTTGACAGTATGCTTTCCCTCCTGTCAGACTGGTCTTCGCTAGCCAAAGTTCTATGGTGGAAATCATGAGGTGGGAAGTCTGGGTTCTAATGCTGGTCCTGACTCAGGACTTTGAGTCCTGGTACATCTGCTGCATTTCAGGCTGCCTTGGCACTGTCCCTCTCTGAGAACTGAAGGCAACCCTGGCTGGGTCCGAACCCAAATCTGGGGTCAAAAGCCACTTTTTCCACATGGAGGGAGAAGAGAAGAGGCTTGCTCATTCTTCAGCATTCCCTAGCAGTTAGGCCTCCCCCTCACCTTTTTTAATAAGGTGGAATCTTTATTCCTTGCACAAGGAGAGCAGGCCAAGCCCAGAGGCCAATCCTCAGTGCCCTCCCTTGGGTGAGACCTTTTACCAGTTCAATGGTTCAGTCTAAGTGAGGACTTCCACCTCTTCTGGATTATCGGGTGTTTGGAGACCCAGATGATCCCTAGAGGACACCTGAGGGAGGGCGGAATGTTTGGCTCTGCAAAAAAAAAAAAAAAATCCAAGCCCTCACTGGGCTTGGATTTATCCAGGAAATAACAATCTATCCATTTCCCTATTCGGCAGGGCAGTTGTGAGAGCAGGATGAACAAGGGATGGGATAGAATACTCTGAAAGGGAAAGGGACTGTGAAAATGGGGCCTGCCTTTATGAACGTGGTTGTTTAGAGCAGAACAATAGTCACATGTTCTAGTTATTTTTTGGTTCCGTTCTTGTATCACATATTGTGGCCCAAACTGTAGACTGTCGATCGTGCTGTTGGTCAAGTAAAGGAGTGTGAATGACTTTGTCTAGTTTATTGCCACCAGCATCAACACAAATAGCTCTCAGGATGAGTTTATTGGGGATGGTCATTTGCCATGTATCTTAAGGGGAAAGAAGGATGGTGCAGGATTTCCATCTGTCAATGAGCAGCTTAGACTTCAGCTAGGGCTTGGAATACTGCAGGGTCACCAAGTTCTTTTTCCTGGGTTCATAACTATTTAGGTTTACATGCTGTGTGATGCCAGAACCACGATTTCCCCATCTTTTGGCAAGAGTTTGTCTTAATTTGGATGACCTGGTAGCCTGTGTGACTTAAAGGAAATAAAAAGAACTGTGTATAAGTATGTGTGAGTATGTATGTTATTGAATGTGGATGTGTGAGTGTGTGTGTGTGTGTGTGTGTGTGTGTGTGTGTGTGGAGAGAGAGAGAGAGACAGAAAGCAATGCCATTAAACACTTAAGCAGAACATTTCCCTCCAGGAGGTCAAAAAGATATTTCCATCTCTGAGGTTCATGATCTGGGTCTCCTGTTATTCCCAGTAGGAGTGTGAAAAGGTCAAAACATAGGTCTCTGGACAATGGTCCTCTTCCTATGCTGAAAAGCCAGGTAAGACCTAGGTACATGATTTGGATACAAATTATGCAGTGGAGATGAGGCCTGAGTTTCTCATGATTTGTGTTGGGGAGTAAATTGCTGAGTTCTCGATGAAGTCCCCAGTCCTCAACACTTGGAATGAGGAGCTATCCTCTCTTTCCTTTAGTTATGTGTGTTATTGCCTTGGAGCTGAGGTGCAAGGGACTGCAAATTCAACCTTACTTGGAATTTGTTGTCAGTCAATTCAAAGCCCATTTAGGCCTAGGCAGAGTAGGCTGGCCTCTGTGTAGGGAGATTTGGGTGGCCCTTTCGCTCCTCTAAACTTCCTCTCTGTGGCCCTTGGAACGACTGATCACTGACTTTCCGAATTTTTTCCTTCTCTACATTTTTGTGACTCTCCTCTCTCCTTGTTCTCCTTCACATTGTCTGCCGCTCCTGTGTCTTCTTTGCTGAATTTTCATCCATGTTATATCCACTAACTCTTGAGATCCTGTGAGACTCTAGCCATGGCCCTCTTCTCTTCCCTTTTTCCTCTATACTATTTCACTTGTGGATCTCATCAGCTCCCATGGATTCAATTATCATCTCTATGGAGATGATTCTCAGATGTATTGATGCAGCCCTAACCTCTCTCCTCACTTCTAGTCTCTCATCACCAGCTGTCTAATGACATTCTCAAACTGGTTGTCCCATAGGTATCTTAGACTCAACATGTACGGAGCTGAACCCGTTGTCTTCACTCCCCACCCACCCCCTCCACTCTCTTCTTCTCCTAATTTCCCTATTACTATCAAGGGTCCCATCATCCTCCCAGTCAGACAGGCCTGCAGATTAGGTGTCATCCTTGACTCCTCTCTGTCTCTCACTCACCCCTCCCCTTATCTAATTCATTGTCCAATTTTATCATTTCTGTCTTCATAACATCTTTCTATACCGCTCCTTCTCTCTTCTGCCCCTGCCACCATCCCAGTCCATTCTCTCATTACTGTACAGGGGAACTTTTGCAGAAGCCTGCTAGTTGGTCTCCCTTCCTTATTTCTCCATGTTCTAGTTCATCCTCTATTTAAAGCTGATATTCCTAGAGAGCATGTCTTACCAAATCACCTCTCCTCCATTCCATAAATTCCATGGCTCCTTGTCATGTCCTGGATCAAATAGAAATTCCTCTGATTTGCTTTTAACTCTCCTTGCTTTGGCCCCTTCCTACCTTTCCAGTCTTCTTACATCTTACTCCCATGTATTCCATGATCCAGTGACATTGACCTTTTCACTAATTCTCAGACACTACCCTCCATCTCCTGAGTCCGGGCATTTACACTGGCTGTCCTGCATGTCCTTATGTCTGCCTCCTGAATTTCCTGACTTCCTTCAAGTTTCAGAGAAATTCCAACCTTCTGTAAGAAGCTTTTCACTGCTTTCTTCAATCTTTGTGTCTTCCCTCCGAGACTACCAAAAATTTTTTTTAACTGAATATATCCTATTTGTACATAATAGTATCCATATTATTTTGTCCCTTAGACCTGTAGCTCCTTGAGGTCAGGGGCTGTTTTTTTCTTTTTCTTTTTCTTCCCAATTTCTGGGACATAGTATGTGCTTAATAGATGCTAGTTGATGTTACTTGACTTGAGCTGGGTGGAACAGCATCCAAAGTTCTAGCATTCATGTTGAGTTCACTAACAGCTACTTGTTGCTTCATCCTCTGTTTCTTTAAAAAAACCTAGATCTATTTTGGAAGGTACAAGATAAGTTTCTAACATTTCAGTGGGATGGAGTTTTCTTGATCTTGTTTTTCTTTCAGAATTAGAAATGAGAATGTTAATAGAGTATTGAAAGAGATGGATAAAATGGGGAGAAAGGAAGTAAAAAAATCCTGTTATGTGACGAGGCTAGGTTCTCCAACCATTCCTGCTTCATCTGTGTGAAAGGATGACCTTGTTGTGCATCTTACCCCATACAGTATTGGCCAATACAAGTTGAACATTAGAAAATCCACATCATTACTATTTGCACACTTATTTTAAATGAAGAAATTGGCCTTCAGGGCTTCAGAGACTCGAGTCATATGAGAAGTTACTTATTCTCTCAGCTTTGCAACCTCAGTTCTGAATTGCCATGTGCCTACATAGGATTAGAATGGGGAATCATCAGGGGCTTAGTTTCCTCATCTCTAGAATTTAGGCAATAAAATTTGAATTACCTACATTATAGAGTTCTTGAGGGAATATAATTTTTAAATATTGTTTCCTTTTCTTTTTAAATTTTAAGTTTTTGAAATAACTTTTATTGATGTCTTCTGCTACATTCATCATGATTGTCTTTATTACTCTTTTCCTTTCCCTTTCAGGTAGCCTCCTATATAACAAATGGTGTTTTTTTAAGGAGGAAAAAGTTGGCACAAAATGACGTGTATATTGAAAAAGTCTGAAAATATGTGCAGTGTATAACACCTGTGGCCCACCTACCTTTATAAAGGTATGGAGATATTACTCCTGATATATATTTTTGAGTTATTTTGTTCATTTGTGTTTAGCTGAATTCCCTTTATTTCTTTTTTTTAAAATTCATTTATTTATTTTTAGTTTTCAACATTCATTTCTACAATATTTTGAATGCAGAATTTTCTCCCCATCTCTCCTCTTTGCCTGCCCCAAGACAGCATGCATTCTGATCGCTCCTTCCCCTAATCTGCCATCCCTTCTGTCACACCCCTCCCCTCCCTTATTCCCATTTCCTCTATTTTCTTGTAGGACAATGTAGATTTCCGTACCCTATTGACTGGATATCTTATTTCCTAGTTGCATGTAAAAACAATTTTAACATCCTTTTTTAAAATTTTGAGTTTCAACTTCTGTCCCTTCCTCCCTCTTCATCCATCCCCGCTGACAAGGCAAGCAATCTGGTATGTTATACATATGTAGTAATGCAAAAGACTTCCATAGAAGTCATGCTGTGAAAGACTAACTATATTTCCCTCCATCCTATTCTTCCCCCCATTTATTATATTCTCTCTTTTGACCTTATCCTTCCCATAAGTGTTTACTTCTAATTACTCCCTCCTCCCATTTGCCCTCCCTTCTATCATTTCCCCCCCCCCCACACACACCCTGCTTATCCACTTCTCCCCTACTTTCCTATTGGGCAAGATAGATTTTCATAGCAAATTGAGTGTGCATGAGCCATACTTAAGCCAAATATGATGACAGTAAGGTTCACTTTTCCCCTCTCACCTTCCCCCTCTTCCCCTCCACTGAAAAAGCTTTTATTTTGCTCTTTTATGTGAGAGATAATTTGCCCCATTCTATTTTTCCCTTTTCCTCTCAATATATTTCACTTTTACCATAATTTTATTTTTTAAATTAACATATCTTACTATTCAACTAAACCTGTGCCCTCTGTCTATATGTATATAATCCCTCCAGCTACCTTGATACTAAGAAAAGTCTCAAGAGTTACAAATATTGTCTTTCCATGCAGGAATGTAAACTGTTCAACTTTAGTAAGTACCTTATGATCTCTGTTTCATGTTTACCTGCTTCTCTTGATTCTCGTGTTTGAAAGTCAAATTTTCTAGTCAACTGTGATCTTTTCATCAAGAATGATTGAAAATCCTCTCATTGAATGACCATTCCCATGCCCCCCCCCCCCGAAGTATTATACTCAGTTTTGCTGGGTAGTTGATTCTTGGTTTTAATCCTACCTCTTCTGTCCTTTGGATTATCATATTCCAAGCCCTGTGATACCTTAAGGTAGAAGCTGCTAGATCTTGTGTTATCCTGATTGTATTTCCACAATACTTGAATTGTTTCTTTCTGGTTGCTTGCAATATTTTCTCTTTGACCTGGGAGCTCTGAAATTTGGCTATAATCTTTCTAGGAGTTTTCCTTTTGGGCTATCTTTCAGGAAGTGATGGATAAATTCTTTCAATATTTATTTTACCCTCCAATTCTAGAATATGAGGGCAGTTTTCCTTGATAATTTCTTCAAAGATAATATATTGGCTCTTTTGCTGATCATACATTTCAGGTAGTCCCATAATTTTAAATGCTCTCTCCTGTATCTATTTTCTAGGTCAGTTGTTTTTCCAACAAATCATTTCATATTGTCTGCTCTTTTTTTGTTTCTTTGGCTTTGTTTCATAATCTCTTGATTTTTCATAAACTCATTGAGTTATTGATTTATTAAGCACCACATGCCACTTGCATAGAAAATCAGGGCCAGACTTCCTCAGCTTGGCACTGGATCCTGAATTCAAGGAGAGACAGATTTTTTAAAAATTATTTTGTTATTTTCAGTTTTCTACATTTCCACATATCTTAGATTTTTTTCCCTTTCTCTTCCTCCTGGCTCCCCCACTTCCTCCCTGAGAGAGTGTGCAATCTTTAATAAGTTCTATGCATACATTCTTATTAAATACATTTTCACCTTTGTCACATTGCATAGAAGAATTAAAATGAATGGGGGAAACCATAAAACAAAACGAAACCTAACACAAGACAAAATGGTCTGCTTCATTCTATAATCCAATTCTTTCTCTGGATATGGAAAATATTTTGCCTCAAGAGTCCACTGGGAATGTTTTAGGTCCTTGCATTGCTCTGAAAGACTAAGTCTACCAGAAAAATTCCTCACGTACTGTGGTTGTTGCTGTGTACAAAGTTCTCTTGATTCTGCTCCTTTCACTCAACATCAGTTCATATAGGTCCTTACGAGTCTTTCTGAATTCTTTCTGTTCATCATTTTTTATAGCACAATAATATTCCATTACATTCATATACTACAACTTGTTTAGTCATTCACCAATTGATGGGCATCCCCTTGATTTCCAGTTTTTGACTGCCACAATGAGAGCTGCTATAAGGGAATTATTTTCTTCAGTGAGTTTTTGGACCTTCTTTTCCATCTGTCCAGTTCTGCTTTTTTGGGCATTCTTTTCCTCATTGACTTTTTGGATCTCTTTGGTCATTTGGGTTACTCTAATTTTAAAGTGTTATTCTCTTCAGCATTTTTGGGGTCTCCTTTAGCAAGGTGTAGACCCACTTTTCATGCTTTTTTTGCATCTATCTCATTTCTCTTCTCACTTTTTCCTCCACCTGTCTAACTTGATTTTCAAAATCCTTTTTGAGCTCTTCCATGGCCTGATACCATTGAATATTTATTTTGGATGTTTGGGAAACAGAAACCTTGATTTTTATGTCTTTCCCTGATGGTAAGCATTGTTCTTTCTCATCTGAAAAGATAAGAGAAGATATTTGTTTACCAAGAAAGTAACCTTTTATAGTCTGATTTTTTTTCTTTTTTTTGGGCATTTTCCCAACCAGTTACTTGACTTTTGGGTCCTTTGTCAAGAGTAGAGTATACTCTGGGGATCTGTAAGATCTCAGTTCCTCCAAGCCCCTACACTGGTGTGGGAGCAACAAGAAACTTTTGTGCCCATAATTTGTGAGTAGTAGAGTTTCCTCTCCACAGCCACCTGTCCTCCAGTTCCACCAAGCCAGCCCTGGGGGCTGAGATTCAGATGAGCTGCTGAATTCCTCCAGGGGCTCTAGTGTGGGGCAGGGCCACCATTCAGTGTAAGATTAAGATCAACTGCTCGGGTAGGGGCAGGGCTGCCACACAGGGCTCATTTCCCCCAGGGGCTTTATGATGAGGCCTTCAACAATGGATAGGGGCTGCTGACTGCTTTGGGAGCCCCTGACTGCTGCTGCCTCTGCTGCTGCCACCTGAGGCCAGAGGTATAGGGACACCCTTTTCCCTTCTTGCCCAACTGAAAAAACCCTCTCACTAACCTTTAGCATCTGTGAGTTGTGGGATCTGTGCTGCTGCTGGAGATTCTGTCCCTGAAGCCTGCTCAGTCCTGCTCCTCCTGGTGCTGTGGGGCCAAGACTGGGCTGGGCTTTGTATCTGGTGTGACAGACCCTTCCCGTCAGCCCCTCAGGTCACCCTGGCCTAGAAATCTTCTCCACTTCCCTGCCCTGTGGCTTCTGCTGCTCTAGAATTTGTTGAGAGTCTTTCTTTACAGGTATTTTATGGGCTCTGGGTGAAGAGCTAGTGTATGTGCATCTTTCTACTCCACCATCTTGGTCTCTCCTCCTCCAGAGTTACCCAGGAATTTGCTGCCTGAGGTGTGGGGGAAGGGTGTTCTGTCCCCAGGAAGTCTCCTCTCTTAAGCTAGAGCACAGACATGCCCAGTGGTTGGTGAACCCCATCTACGCTAGTGTCTTCCTGATTCCCCTGGCTGTGCTAAGGCAGGCCTTGGGTCCTGCTGTTGGTGACTGGGGCTCGACCGCCCCGGGGCTCAGTGTCTCTTCCTAATTCACTTAGGTGGGGCTATCTGGGACAGCTCCAGTCTTGCCTTGCTGTGGCTGAAGGGGACCACCCCTTTGAGATTTTCCTAGATTCTCCAGCTAAGAGACATTTATCCCTTTGGCTGATTCCAGTCTTCCAGGATTTTTCCTGGCAAAATATTTTCTGAGTTTTTCATGGTCAATAAGTGGAGGGGGAGAGCAATTACAGATCAGTCCGCCATCTTGTCTCCCAGAAGTTCAAGTAGGTGATCTACAGACATTTAAACTGTATGTTGATAATCTCAGAAATGGCTGCTGCTGTTACCCAGGATTCTGTACTTCTCTGTTACTCAGTTCCACTGGACTCCTGTCCTGGGCTGATACGTTTGAGAATCTACATTGCTGCTTCTGCTTCGGTCCACCCTGTGGTTCCTGCTGGGCTTTGTTATGGCAGGTTCCTCGTTGGTGCAGCCTGTAGACTCTGTGCTCCTCCAGCCCCCGTGCAATGGATCCTTCCTGTCAACCTTGTAGGCTGTCCTGGGTTGGAAATCTGCCATACTCTGTCTCCTAGTGAATTCTGCCAGTCTAAAATTCATTCAGATTCTCTTTTTAGAGGTATTAGAAGGAGTTTGTCCTAGAGCTTAGGTGAATACATGCTCTCACTCTGCCATCTTGGCTCCACCCCTGAGAATGATTTCTATATTGAAAACAATATTGTAAATATAAACAAGTTTGAAAGACTTAGGAATTCTCATCAGTGTAACATCCAACCACTATTCTAGGGGACTATTGATGAACGATGTTACCCACTTCTTGATTGAGAGGTGAAAAACTTAATGTACAGATGTATATGTACATGCATATGTATATATGTATATATATACATATATGTAAAATGTAGTTCTATATTTTTCATTTCATACAAGACCGATGCAAAATTTAGTTTACTCTATTAAACATGTTTGTCACAGTGATTTTACATTTTGTTCTTTCTTTTCTCTTCCTTCCTTTTCTTTCTTTCCTTCTTCCTTCCTTCCCTTCCTTCTTTCCTTCCTTCCTGCCTTCCTTCTTTCTTACTAATCCTAGAACAGGTTGATTAAAAGCATTAAAATAAAATGAAACATCCCATGGTGAAGTCCTTAGAAATTTGCTTTTCTTTCATATTCCATTGGTGGGACTGGGAGGGGTGGGTCTTGTACTTGGAACTTGGGACTAGACTCTACAGGAATTAAGGTGAAGTACAAATATTTTCCCCTTACCTTTTCCAGAATACAGGATATTCTGGGGTGGGAGGGGAAGGTTATGCCTTCCCTGTGGGGAATAAGTTTGTATAGTTGTAATAACACATTTTAAGGTCTAATTTCCCTTAAAAAATGAAACTGGGATGCAAGGGACCTCTATCCCCCTACTTTTTGGGGGACCTCCATCATCACACACTGAAGTCATTTTCAGAAAGCCTAGACATTCTTAATCTTCTTAAGAGTACCAGAGAAGCCCAGAAAGGGGTAAAGGTTAATTTAGCTGGCCTTCAGGGAGTGACAATCAAGGTAGCATTTGGTAGGTGAAGAATGTTTCCTGGAATAAAATTGGGTCCTATGCTTTTGTAGAGAGCCCTGGAAATATTCTCTAAATAGTACTTTTGATTTTCATATACCCCAGACTACAAGATCCTAGAGAAATCTGGCAAAATTTTTTTAGGACATAAATGTACAGCTGATGTTGAAAAATTCTCACAAGTGTATTCCATTGGTTTAATTTGGAAAACTTTTCATTTGTTGATTGCTTGATCATTCACTTCTTGGAATGTGGAATTCTGTCTTAAGTATTGGTTGCTGATACTGATAATATTTGATATATTCTATATACAGACCTGTATAAGTATTGACATTAAATTTAACATGAGAAATCTGGAATGGCTCGATTGCTTCTGACTAGTAGAATATGAATATTTTCTTCCTTCCTTCCTTCCTTCCTTCCTTCCTTCCTTCCTTCCTTCCTTCCTTCCTTCCTTCCTTCCTTCCTTCCTTCCTTCCTTCCTTCCTTCCTTCCTTCCTTCCTTCCTTCCTCCCTTATGAAACAGACCTAGACAGCTTTCCTTTTGTGAAAACAAAAAGGCTTACAACTTAGGGTGAAAATGCTTGTGGCTAAAATCCACAAGTAGCTGACATTCTCTGCTACTTCTCTGAGACTACTTATGTGAGTCTCCTGTTGAGTGAGTATAGAATTCCTTTGCTTTGCCCTAGCAATAAGATCCATGGGGATATTAAGAGTGTCCTTTGAGATAAGAGACCCAGAAGAATTTGTCTGGACCTCTCTGAGAATCACTTATACTTAAAGAGACACCTAGAGAATTGTGGAGTGCCTTGTACCACAAGGGATGCTTTTTGTACAGACCCTAGTTGGATGATCTTATGCCCTGAGGGACTCTTTGGAAGTGTTTCTACTCATGACAGTTTTCTCATTTTGAGAATCCTTGTGAGGAAAATTCCTTTCTAGTTTGAAAATGTTCCTGTGGACCAGGTTTTTGACTGACACAGAAGCCAGTTTTCTTTGTCTTTGCTCTTTCATTTGCTTGTGAGTTGAGAAAGACCTTATAAGGTTAAGGTAAAATAGGCCAATGTATCATGGAATTTTGTGAAATGTTTCTTATTTTGTTGAATGTGTAAAACTTTGTATTTGTCAATAAGTTGCTTTTCATCCTTTCATGCAGGATTCTATATAATATTGAAATATTGGGTGTTTCGAGACTTTCCTGAATAGTTCTGGGGAAATATCAAAATATATCTTGGGGAGGATATAAATAAATCCATTTTGTTCTTTGTCATTTTTCTTTGGATGATTCCCACATGAGCCAACTGCAAAATCTGGTTCCATTCAGTGTTTTCTTAGCTTCCCTAATTGGTACAAAAAGACTTAATTGCTTAAAAAGGGAAGACTTCAGTAATCTTTACAATATTCCCCTCCATTATCTAGCCTGACAGGTAGTTCCCTTTGATTTAGTGAGTTTAGCTATACTGATAAAGATATATCTCTTCACTATCTGCTATACCTCTTTAACAAGCACACTTTCTTTATCTTTGTATTATCAACTGAAATCCAATTATCTCTTCCACTTCAAGTGGGAGAGTGGCACAATGTCCCCTGTGATCTGAAGAACTGGCATAAAATATTTTGGCCCTCCCTTCATGGTGGACATGTGTGAATTTTTTTCTTTCATGGGGTATTTACAGGACCTTATTGTAAAATTTGGGTTTCGTATGTGGTCATTGACTTTGTGTCTGCTGGCCTTGATGTGTTATCTGCAGCTTTTGCAATACTCCTAAAAAAATTCTCATTTAATTTCTTATACTGACCTACAATTTATTGAAACTACAATTGAAAAAGTCGTGATGTGGAAGGCACAACTCTACAATGAGCAGCCTTCTTTTTTCTTTGCCTTATGTAACTTATAAGCACTTCTAGCTGAATTGTGATTGACATATATTTCCATCAACTACTGGTGAGGTATGTCATATTCTATGTGTAATATAGCCTGTTTCTCTTATTTGTGCTGGTTTATTGTCATTTGCTTGTCAAACCAATAGAAAATCCATGTTAAGAGAAGTAAGTGAAAGGACGTTGCTTATATTGCTCCTGAGACCACAGAGGACTGTTCTGAATTTGGAATAAGGTTTATGTTAAAAAAAATACACTCCAACCTATTAGCCATGGTTGGCAAATTTCAACCGGAGGGAAATGTGTAGTGAGGGTTGTCTGGGAATGCCTAGATCAGCCAGTAAGGAGGCCCCTTTACCATCTACATGATGGGTAGGGATAGCCTTCTTTGATTGGCTTTTTTTCTGGAAAAGGCTCTGACATAGAATTTGGCCAAGCTGAAACATGTTCTTTTTCCTGTATGTTATTTCCTACGTATTCTTTCTTACTGTGTTGAGAGGGTGGAGATCACAGTTTCCCTACAGAGTGGGTACCATGAAATGAACTGTGAGAGAAGAACTTTCATCTCCCACTTTCCTTCTTTTACTCTGGCTTAGACAAATGGATGGGAGGGTGGGAGGTGTTTGTTTGTGTTCTCTTGCATTTGTCCTTTTCAGTTTTGGTGATCCTGACAGCACTTGGGTGTTTGAGCCATGATGGATCGTAGAAGCAAGATTCAGGTAGGATGTTGCAGTCAGCTAGTTTTGATGTGCCTGGGACTGGAGGTCAAAATGGGAATGAGACTTTAATTTTGGAATGGCACTTTATAGGACTGGAGCTAAGATATATGTCTAAGTCCCTCCCCTTCCATTGTGTCTGAGGTGGTACAGAGTAGAAGGTTTTGTGTGTGTGTGTGTGTGTGTGTGTGTGTGTGTGTGTGAAGATTACCTTCCTTATGTTGGAGTGTTGGAGTAAAATGTCTGAAGAGTTGTGATTATTCCATTTGAGGTAAATATTTCTTTATAAAACCTAACAGCTCTTAGTGGCTAAATGGTACTGAGGCACAGAGGGGAACACCAAATTCCAAATGTTTGGAGCCATTTGCAGAGAGTCTGGATATCCCCAAGCCTCTTAAACATACTGAAGAACTCTGGGCCAGAGAGGTCAAATATAACATACTTGACCTTTCGGCAATGAGGGTCAGGGTAGACTGTGTTGTATCAAAGTGACTTTAATTCCTCAGACTCCCCCTGTAGTTTCAGGACTTTCTCAAAACCATCCCCTGTATTCTTGTTTCTCTCTTTCTTTCTCTCCCCCCCTTTTTCCTTCAATTTTGGAATAATTAGACTGAAGTATGAATGTTGGGTACCTTCTTTTTGTTTACATGCAACATGTGGAGACACATAGCTGTCTTTCTATTAGTTTCTGCCTGTGTTTATTATATGCCTGCATTTTTGTGGGTGTGAAGGATCTGGGTAACTGAGGTTTCAGATTCGAATCGGTTGGGGCAGGACAGGGATTTCTAAAGAAATTTCCCTCCCTGAATTACAGGAATGCCCACTTAACCCTCCATCCAACGTCCTCTCTTTGCAGTCGTTCCTTCAGTAAAGACACACAGCAGTTTTGATGCTCCAGTTTAATAGTTTAATTCATGAAACTACACTTTTTTAGTGATTTCCTTTAAGAAATTCTTTTAAGGAATGATTCCTACAGGCTTGCATCTTCATGACTTTTAAAAAGTAAAGGGAAGGTCTTTGATTAGTTGATCCAATTCTTCTTTGACTTCATCTAGAAGCAAGATAAATGAAATGAGATTACAGCCTTGAGGTGAAGCCGAGGAATTTAGGGCCACCCTGGGAATCCCAGACCTTCCCTTTCACTGGGCCCATCCATCCTCCTGTGTTACACTGAGCCCAGGGGTGGGGGTAGAGGCCTACAGCAGACTGGACGTAGGAAGGGACAAGGGAGATGTCCTCCTGCTCTGCAGGTTAAACTGCAGAAAGGGAGTAGATTTCCAGAATCATTTTAGAATTGGAAAGGACCTATTCTCCCTGCAGCTCCTAACTCACGTTCCTTCATCTCCCACCTCTCTGCCTCTGTCCTGGCCTCCTTCCATGCCTAGAAAGCTCTGCCCTCTTCCCTACCTTCCTTCTGGACTCAGTTCAGATCCCAACTCTGCATGAAGCCTTATGTGCTATCCCCAGTTCCGCATCTCTTCCAGATTACTTTCATATCGTCTTTCTCTGCCTTGTATTTACCTAGATAGTTACATGTTTTCCCCATTCAAAATATGCTCCTTAATGCCAGGGACTGTGATTTTGTGGATTGTTCCTGCTTTTCATCATATCTCCAGTGCTTAGCCCAGTGCCTGACACATGAGACCTGCTTAATCAATGTCAACTGATTGACTAACCTTGCGGATGTCTGAAAGTTAATGTGATGCAGAGACCAACAAAGAAAAAGCTTAGCTATCCTCACCCTCAAAAATAGGTTTATTCCCTTTGCTTAGGTTTGGAGAGTGGACTATTCATATTAGGGGATGAAGATAAGGGTTACAGGCCTTGGAAGGGAATCATGCAGGGGTTCACTCTGGGGCCTACCTTTGCATATACTCACCCCCAATATGTAGAATTTCTGTGAGGATACCTCCAATCCATCCTGGACCTGAGAATTAGTTGGTACTCTGTTAGTAGAGTTGCCCATTCGTGGATGACACAAGTTCCCAAACCTTTCTCCTCAATGCCCTTCCTCCATGAATATCTACTCAAGAATGATGTCTTTAAGGTGAGCAAAGCCCTCTTTCAAAGTGATCGCTGCAGATCCCCTAATCTATTTTGTAAGATGAGGAAACTGAGTCTCAGAGAAATTAAACAATTTCCCCAACATCACTCACCTAGTAATTGTGGGATTTAAAAACATACTTCCTGACTCTGAATGGAGTCATCGGGCTTCCTCTTTCTCCCAACAAATGCCCCAGACATAAGCCCACGAATTATCAGTAATATCTGAGAGTACTGCTGCCCTGCTCCACCTAGAGACTCACGGTAAGTGGTTGATTTTGTTGACTGCTGGGTAGTTGCAGTTGTTTTTGGATAGGCAGTAGTGGTCTGTGAAGCCATTGTGTGTGACGCTGTTGGCCCTGGGGAGGCTGTTGTCTCTGCAGAAGTTGTCTCTGCTGAGGCTGTTGTCTCTGCTGAGGCTGTTGTCTCTGCAGAGGTTGTCTCTGCTGAGGCCATTGTCTCTGCTGAGGCTGTTGTCTCTGCAGAAGTTGTCTCTGCTGAGGCTGTTGTCTCTGCAGAAGTTGTCTCTGCTGAGGCTGTTGTCTCTGCAGAAGTTGTCTCTGCTGAGGCTGTTGTCTCTGCAGAAGTTGTCTCTGCTGAGGCTGTTGTCTCTGCAGAAGTTGTCTCTGCTGAGGCTGTTGTCTCTGCAGAAGTTGTCTCTGCTGAGGCTGTTGTCTCTGCAGAAGTTGTCTCTGCTGAGGCTGTTGTCTCTGCTGAAGCCATTGTCTCTGCTGAGGCTGTTGTCTCTGTTGAGTTGGTTGTCTCTGCAGAGGTTGTCTCTGCTGAGGCCGTTGTCTCTGCTGAGGCTGTTGTCTCTGCTGAGGCTGTTGTCTCTGCAGAGGTTGTCTCTGCTGAGGCCATTGTCTCTGCTGAGGCTGTTGTCTCTGCAGAAGTTGTCTCTGCTGAGGCTGTTGTCTCTGCAGAAGTTGTCTCTGCTGAGGCTGTTGTCTCTGCTGAGGCTGTTGTCTCTGTTGAGTTGGTTGTCTCTGCAGAAGTTGTCTCTGCTGAGGCCATTGTCTCTGCTGAGGCTGTTGTCTCTGCAGAGGTTGTCTCTGCTGAGGCTGTTGTCTCTGTTGTGTTGGTTGTCTCTGCAGAAGTTGTCTCTGCTGAGGCCGTTGTCTCTGCTGAGCCTGTTGTCTCTGCTGAGGGCACTGTCTCTGCTGAGGCTGTTGTCTCTGCTGAAGCCATTGTCTCTGCTGAGGCTGTTGTTTCTGTTGAGTTGGTTGTCTCTGCAGAAGTTGTCTCTGCTGAGGCCATTGTCTCTGCTGAGGCTGTTGTCTCTGCAGAGGTTGTCTCTGCTGAGGCCATTGTCTCTGCTGAGGCCGTTGTCTCTGCTGAGGCCGTTGTCTCTGCTGAGGCTGTTGTCTCTGCTGAAGCCATTGTCTCTGCTGAGGCTGTTGTCTCTGTTGAATTGGTTGTCTCTGCAGAAGTTGTCTCTGCTGAGGCCACTGTCTCTGCTGAGGCTGTTGTCTCTGTTGAGTTGGTTGTCTCTGCAGAAGTTGTCTCTGCTGAGGCCGTTGTCTCTGCTGAGGATGTTGTCTCTGCTGAAGCCATTGTCTCTGCTGAGGCTGTTGTCTCTGCTGAAGCCGTTGTCTCTGCTGAGGCCGTTGTCTCTGCTGAGGCTGTTGTCTCTGCTGAGGCTGTTGTCTCTGTTGAGTTGGTTGTCTCTGCAGAAGTTGTCTCTGCTGAGGCTGTTGTCTCTGCAGAGGTTGTCTCTGCTGAGGCCATTGTCTCTGCTGAGGCCGTTGTCTCTGCTGAGGATGTTGTCTCTGCTGAGGCCATTGTCTCTGCTGAGGCTGTTGTCTCTGCTGAGGCCGTTGTCTCTGCTGATGCTGTTGTCTCTGCTGAGGCCGTTGTCTCTGCTGAGGCCATTGTCTCTGCTGAGGCTGTTGTCTCTGCAGAGGTTGTCTCTGCTGAGGCTGTTGTCTCTGCAGCAGTCATCTCTGCTGAGCCTGTTGTCCCTGATGGAACTGTTGTCTCTGGGCCTGATGTAGTAGAATTCTGTCCAGCTGCAAAGTCAGTTTTTAAGATACGTAAATTCTCCCCACCTTAAGGTGAGGACTGAAAGGCATCTGGACAGTAGCCAGGCCGTAAAGGGTAATGAAAAGCCTCTCCCTGGGGCCTAGGTTTTGGGAGTCTTCTCTGTCCAAGAGGAGAAGGAACTACTCTGACAGAGCAGCAGCCTGTTCTTTTAGGGAAAGAATTATCTTCTTTGTAGGAGCAGGGAATACAGGCACACCTCTGCAATACTTCTGGTTCAATTTCAGACCACTCAAATAAAGAGAGTATTGCAATAAAATGAGTCACATGATTTTTTTGTTTCCTAGTGCGTATAAAAGTTATGTTTACACTATGATACATATATGTATATATATATGCCTTAATTAAATTTTTTGTTTTTCAGTCATTTTTCACTTGTATCTGACTTTGTGAGCCCTTTTGGGGTTTTCTTGGCAAAGATACTGGAGTGGTTTGCCATTTTCTTTTCTAGCCCATTTTATAGTTGGCAAAACTGAGGCAAATTAAAAGATCATGCCTAGGCTCTCACAGCTAGCAAGTGTCTGAGGTCAGATCTGAACTCAGAAAATTCAGTTTTCCTGACTCCAAGCCTGGCACTCTATCCATGGCACCAGCTAGCTGCCCCACTAAAAAAATACTTTACTGCTAAAAAATGCTAATCATCATCTGAGCCTTCAGTAAGTTATAATCTTTTTTGCTGCTGAAGGTGCTTGTCTCCTTGTTGATGGCTGGCAACCTAATCAGGTTGGTGGTTGCTGAAAGCTGGGGTGGCTGTGGCAAATTTACAAAATAAGGTGACAAGGAAGTTTGCCACATTGATTGAATTTTTCTTTCACATAAAGACTTAGAGGCCATTATAGAGTTATTAATTGGCCTTTCTTTGGAAAGATACTGGAGTGTTTTTTCATTTACTTCTCTGACTCATTGATAAATAAGGAAATTGAGTCAAATGGGGTTAAATGACCTGCCCAGGATCATACAGCTAGTAAGTGCTGGAGATCACATTTGAACTTAGAGTTTCCTGACTCCAGACCTAACTCTCTATCCCCTGTGCCACCACTGTCCTTGAGGACTTTGGGACAGCTCTTTGATGCAAATTTTCAGAAAAGGTGCTAACAACCTTCGTTTGTAGGGGGTATTTCCACATCCACTGGGTTTCCTTTCAAGCAATACCTTTTCATGGCAGTATTAGGATATCTACAAATGGTCCTCACTACCATTCATTGCAGAATTTGGATTTCTCCTGCTAGCTTTGAGGATGGATCAGAACCTGAGCTCCAGGACATGTCATCTTATGCCTTGTTGTGTTGTCTTGGAAGCCATCAGATTGTCAGAGAATAAAAAAGCATGATAATAGAAATATTTTATTCTATCTCATTCATGTCTATTCTACGGGATAGAGAGCCCTGTCTCTGCGTCTGTGACTCTTCATGCAGGGAATTCCTTGTTGCAGCCTCTCTCTCTGTCCTTCTCCCTCTCCCTCTCTTGTCTCTCTGCCTCTTTTCTCTCTCTCTCTGTGACTTTTCTCTTTCTCTGTGACTCTTTTCTCTCTCTCTCTGACTCTCTTCTTTGCGTTCTTTCTCTATTTCCCTCTCTCTCTTTTTTCTTTCCCCCTTTCTCTCTCTCTTTTTTCTCCATCTTCCTACCTCTACTTCTTTCTTTCTTTCCCTCTCTTTTTCTTTCTCTCCTTCTCTATTTATTTTTCTCTCTTTCTCTTTTCCCTCCCTCTCACTGTGTGTCTCTTTCTCTCTCTTTTTCTCAATGTAGGTCAACCCTTTTCTGGGAATAGGAGAAAGGGACAACGTATATTCTTAGACAGTTGCCTAAAGCATTGAGAGATTAATGATTTGCCTGGGGTTATTTGCCCTGGTCTTTCTGGCCTTCCTCTCAGCCAGCTAAAGTCAGCAAGCTCTGCCAGGCTTAGAGCTGTTTTGGTCTCCTCCTTCCCACACAGCCAAGTAGAGAACTCTTATGAAGTGGGAAGGTCCTTTTCCCCTACTTGTTGGGCTCATTCCCCATCTCTATCCACTTACCTCTCTCCTCTTGATATCCTTCCTTCCAAATACATCTTTCTTTCAAGGCTTTGCTTGGCATCTCTTTTACAAGGACAGCTAGCTTATCAAACTCTTTATTCTAATATGCTTATGGGACTTGATGTAGGAATATCCCACCAAGGGTCTTCAGGAGACAAAGAATAATTATGTTTGGGTCTTTTGATTCTAGCATTGTGTCAATATATAAATTCATAAAATGTGGCAAGGAGGAGGTTGGTAAAAAATCTGACATCAATTGAAATATATATATATATATTTATATACATAAATGTATTTCAGTATACAATATTGCCAATTATAATTAGATTTCAATAAGTTAAATGCATGTAATTTAATATCCATATTTTGTTATGAAATGGAATGTAGCCCTTAAAATAAAACTTAAATTCTAAGGCTTTTCTGTAAAATGATTCTTTTCCTTTAACAGGCTGTTGTTGACTCCTGACCTAACAGGTTAAATAAGGCCCTGACTGGAAAGGTTGCTAGGGCAACCGTGAAAATGACAGTTTTGGAGTCAGATTGATCTTCTGTAGTTCAAATCTGACCTCAGATACTTACTAACTGTTGACTCTGGATGTCTAACTGTTCTATTCCATAGTGGGAGTGGGCAAAACAGGACTTACATCCTGCTTGGAGTTCTAGACATTTACTGAGGGATAGACTGAGGAACACGGTCATACTCACCAGCTCCTACGAGAACTGCAGTCAGACTAGTCATGAGGAGAAGAATTGGGAACTTCATTTTGCTCAGGAAATATGAAGAGGTTTCTTCAGGAGAAGGGGGAAGTGTTGATGGAGCCATCTGTCTGCCAGGGAGGTTATAAAGACTTCAAAGGCCAATGGAAGTTGAGATAGGTGTGTACCCTCTTTTCTCTGTGAGCTCCCTAATTCCCTCCCCTTCCTCTTGCCTAAAGCCATTTGCTAAGTAAACAAAGGTTGGTTAGGGGGAGATGCCTAACTTCTTGGCAAGGAGGTCATGGCCAACATTGGTAGCAATTGTTATCCTTTTTTATGAGGTTTCCAATTATGGCTTTGTTCAAAACTTGCATCTGGGGTGAGTGCCTACCTGAGTAACTAGGTCCAAAGGTACTAGATGTGAGAGACCTCCTACTCATTTAGCATTTTCCCTGGCCTCCAGAAACATTCTGGTTATTGTTCAGAAAGTGGGCTTTGGGATCCTGACTCTGGAGGGAATGATTTCCAATTCATCCCAGACTAGGAAAAGTATTCTAAACTCTTGTAGAAAATTGATAAATAGAATTATTTATAATACCATTTTATCTGAATATATATATACACACATATATACTATCTATTATTGTGTATCTATTTGTGTGTAATGTTAGCAATCTCTAGGATGCAGAGTAGGAATGAAAAAAGAAAAGAAAAAGAAACAAATTCACCTAATAGATTTATTTTACATTTAAAAGGAATAATAACTTGTACATAATATAGTCTAAGTTTCATATGTAATCATCTTTTTAATTATACTACAATATGAAAATTTATTCCTCAAATTAAAAATAAAATAAAAACATTAGAAATAAAAATTAAATTGAATTAATTTAATTGTTAAAAAAAAGTTTTACAAGGCAAAAAGGATCATGTCTGGTTTCAAGGTGTTCAGCAGTTCCATAGTCCTATCCTGCTAGGAGAAGACATAAATGTTCCCTTGGACTCTGTTCCTTGAGCACAAGACAGATTGGGCATTATTTGAGGGAGATTCCTATTTTGGGAATTCCCTCTTTTTTTACCCTATACACCAGTTGAACTCAACTTCATTCACCATTTATTATAAGTAGTTCATGAAGTTTATTACTGAATGTCAGTTTTAACCTGGGGAGCTGAAAAGACGTCATGGGAAGGAGTCTTCTACTTGTACAGGGCAGTAGTGTCAGAGATGTTGAGAACATGCAGATCACTTCAGATGTGCTATGGTTCTGGGGTTATACCTTTGCATCTACTAAGTCCAATCAGTCAGCCAAGTATCAACAAACATTTATTAATTATTATGTGCTGGGCATTATCTTAAGTGCTAGGGAATACAATGAAAGACACAACAGGCCTTGCTCAAGCAGCCCACATTTTCCCTTGAAACCTTGCAAGTCTCTCTAAGGAGAGTTCATGTCAGGTGGGAAAGTTCAAAAGTATAGATGAGACTGGAATCACAAAATTCTGGACAAGGAGAAACAGAAACTTCTTTGTTAAGAAAAACAAAAGAAGTCCTCGAGGAGACTGAAAGAAATTGACTCTGCCTCAGTTCAGTTACTGGAGCCATTGAATATGAGCAAACTGATTTAGAAAAGTAGCAGGATACAAAATAAACCTACAAAAAAGATTAGCATTCCTACGAACTACTCACAACATCCAAAATGAAAAGACAAAAAGAGAAATTCCATTAGAAAAAAGTACAAAATGCTTGACTATCTGGGTGTTAGCCTGCCCAGATATATGTAAAATTCACGCAAATCAAGCACAAAATACTCTTTACATATATAAAGGAAGACAAGGGAAGAGGTATTCAATGTGCATGATTGGATCATGTAATTGTAATAAAAATGGAGATACTATAGATTTCATGCTGTAACAATCAAAATGAAGTTAATACTTTATAGTACTAGATAAAACTGAAAATACATTTGGAAGAACAAATGACTTAGAATATTGAAGAAAATACTGGAAAAAAATGAGGAATGAAGTGGGACAATATATAGTATCACCAGACCTCAAGGTCTATTATAAAATAGTCATTATAAAAACTACTTGATTGAAGTTATAAACTAGAAGAGAATGCCAGTAGAGCAGACTAAATAAATATGAATCAGATGTAATAAAAAAAGAATCATATGCATGTGAAAACCCCAATAGGATAAATACATGGAGCAAGAGCTCCCTGTTTGATAAGAATTAATGGGAAAATTGGAAAGCAGTTCAGCCCGCATTAGACAGAGGTCAGTATCTTATACCATCCATCACTCAATACTCAACTAGATGAACTAGATGTCAGTGAGCCAGAAGTTCCTTCCAATAGTGAAGATCATAGGTAATGTCTGCTTACCCCCTCTCACTCTTATCTTTGACCTCTAAGTAGTTTCCCATTGAAGCCATCAAATGGACAGGTTGTTTATTACTTTTGTGATGTTTTTTGCAGGTGACAGGATGACTTACTTAAAGAATTCTAGAAAATCAAGTGATAACTAATCTGGGCAAGTAACAAGGTCAGGCAAATTTTCCGTATGTAAAATAAACCACATAAGTCATCACAATTTTTGCATATTATCTTTAAAATCCAAAAGGAAGAACTAGAGAAATTCTACTTAAAATAACTTTGGACAATTTAAAATACTTGGGAGTCTACCTGCCAAAACACACACAGGAACTATATGGTTTGAATGATGAAACACTCTTCACACAAATAAAGACAGATTTAAATCACTGGAGAAGCATTAGTTGTTTCCAAATAAGCTAAGCTAATATAAGCAAAATTACACTACCTAAGTAATTGACTTATTTAGTGCCATGCCAATCAAACTACTTAAGAATTACATGATAAAGCTAGAAAAATAATAACAAAATTCATTTGAAAGAGAAAAGGTCAAGAATATCATGGAAAGTAATGGATATAAAAGATGAGTAAGGGGGCCTAATAGTACCATATCTTAAATGATACTACCAAGCTGTCATTGTCAAAATAATTTGGTACTGGGTAAAAGTGATTTAGATCAGTGGAACAGATTAGGTATACAATATAGATAATCAGGTGATCACAGTCACCTAGTGTTTGATAAACCCGCAAATCCCAGCTATTTGGTGAAGAATGCCTTATTTAGGAAACATTGTTGGGAAAACTGGAAAGTAGACTAACATGGATGAACATCTTACACTATATACCAGATAAATTCAAAATAGGTGCATGATTTAGACAAAAAAGATGCTATCATAAGAAACTTAGTGGAATATGGAAGCAATTACCTGTCGGATCCATGAATAGGAGAACAATTCATGACCAAGCAAGAGATAGACAGATTCACAGAAGGTAAAATGGGTAATTTGATTGCATAAAAATAACACATTTTTGCACAAATAAAGCCAATGTAGCTAAAATGAAAGAATAGCAAGAATGAAAAGAATAGCAGAAAACTGGGAAAAATTCTTTGCAACATATTTCTCTTATAAAAAGTATTATTCTAAAATATATAGGGAACTGAATAAAATTTACAAGAATAGGAGTCATTCCCCATTTGATTAATGTTGAAATGACCTTCAAAGGTCAATAGGCAGTTTTCAGAGGAATGAATCCAAGCTATCAGTAACCATAGGAACAATTCTGTAAATTAGAGAAATGCAAATTGAAACAATTCTGAGTTAGCAGTTCACACCCATTAGATTGTCTAAAATGATTAAAAGGAAAATGGCAAAGGCTAGAGAGAATGTGGATAAATAGGTATACTGATATACTGTTGATAGAGCTTGTGAAGTAGTGCACCCATTTTGGAAAGCAATCTGAAAAGCATTTGGAAAACAATTCCCCAAATGATTAAGGAAAGAGCAAAAAGGTCCCTGTGTAAGATGAATGTAGTTGTGAGAGCAGGCTGGACAAGGAATGGGGTAGAATGTTTAAAAAGGAAAGGGGGCTGGGAAAATGAACCTGCCTTTATAAACTTGACTCTTTAGAGCAGAGGAATTGTCATATTCTGCTTATTTTTTGGTTCTGTTTTTATAACACAGATTGTAGCCCATACTCTAGATCATTTATCATGTTGTTGGTCAAATGAAGGCGTGTGGATGACATTGCCTTATTTATTCCCACCAACATCTGGACAAATTGGTCTTAAGATTAATTTACTGAAGGGTGCTCAATTTCTATATGTGTTAACAGGAAAGAAAGATGGCACAAGGTTTCCATCGATCCAAGGTCTAGCCCTCAGCTTGGGCTAGGGATACTGCATGGTCCCCAACTCCTCTTCTCTAGATTCCTATCCCCTTTAGGCTTACATGCTTTGTGCCACCTGAGCCTTGGTTTCCCCATCTTTTAATCAGAATCTGTATTCATTTGACTGAAAGGAAATAAAGCTAAGGGAATTCTGTGTGTGTGTGTGGTGTGTGTGTGTGTGGAGAGAGAAAGAGAGAGAGAGAGAGAGAGAGAGAGAGAGAGAGAGAGTAATGACAGTGAACTCCCAAGCAGAACATTTCTCTCCTAAAGTTCATATGGATATTTCCATCTCTGGGGTCCATAGTCTGGGCCTTCTGTCATTCCCAGTAGGAGTATGAAAAGATCAAAGCAAAATATCCCTGAACACTGGTTCTGTTCCCACATGGTAAAGCCAGGTAAGACCTAAGTACATGGTTTGGTTACAAATTGTGCAGCAGAAATGAGGTCTGAGTTTCTCACAGTCTGTGTTGGGGTCTAAGTTCCTGAGTTCTTAATCAAGTACCCAGTGCTCAACACTTGGAATGGGGAGCTATCCTCTCTGTCTCTTCGTTATGAGTCTTACTGCCTTTAATCCCGTGCTGGGGACTAGAAGCTCTATGTTAAGCTCCTGACTTAAAATTTGTTCCTCAGTGGAAGTTACAACTGAATTAGCCCTAGGTAGAGTTAGGCTGGCTTCCATGAAGTGAGATTTGCCATGCTCTATCACTCCTCCATAGTTACCATCTGTGACACTTGACAACATTGACCACTCCCTTCTCCTCAACTCTTTTTTTTCCCAACGTTTTTTGACTCACTCTCTCCTAGTTCTCCTTTACATTGTCTGGCCACTCCTTTTCTGTCTCCTTTGCTGAATCATCATCCATGTCACATCCACTAACTCTTTGGGGTTTTGTGAAGCCCTGGCCCTGGCACACTTCTCTTTTCTCTCTATACTATATCATCTAAACAGCTCCAATGGATTCCATTTTCGTCTCTGTGGAGATGACTTTCAGATCCATTGATGCAGCCCTGACTTCGAATCTCTCATCCCCGACTCCCTTGCAACATGCTCAAACTGGTTGTCCCATAGCTCTCTTAAAAGTCATTATCTTCACTCCCCACTCTACCTCCTCCACTCTTCTCTTTTCCTAATTTCCCTATTACTATGAAGTGGACCATCATCCTCACTGTCCTACAGGCTTGCAAATTAGGGGTCATCCTTGACTCATCTTTTTCTCTCCCTCCACCCATCCCTTATCAAGTTCATTATCAAATTCTATCATTTCTGACTTCATAGCATTTCTTTTTATACTTTTCCTTCTCTTTTCTGCCACTATGAATTCTTCACAGCTGGAACCTCCTAGTTGATCTCATCTCTTCCCACTCCAGTCCATCCTCCATTCAAATTTGATCTTCCTAGAACATGTCTGACCAAATCACCCCTCCCTCATTCCATAAACTGCATGGCTCCTCATTATCCTCAGAATCAGATCAAAATTCCTCTGATTTGCTTGTAGCACTCTTCTTACTTTGGCCCCTTCTTACCTTTCCAGTCTCCTTACATCTTATAGTCTTCTATGTATTTGAGGATCCAGTGACCCTGACCTACTTGCTAATTCTCAGACATTACTTTCCATCTCCAAACTCTGGACATTTCCCCTGACTGTCCTGCTTTCCTGGAGTGTTCTCCCTCCTCATCTCTGACTTGTGAATTTCCAGGACTCCTTCAAGTCTCAGAGAAATTCCAACCTTTAGCAAGAAACTTTTCACAATCTGCATTAATTGTTCTTTCCTGTGAGACTACCATTTTATTTTCCCTGAACATATCTTATTTGTACATAATGGTATCTGTGTTGTTTTCTTCATTAGATTGAGACTTTCTTTTGACCAGGGACTGTTTTTTCCTCTTCTTTTTTATCCCCACTGCCTGACACCTAATAAGTAATTAATAAATGCTTGGTAACATGACTTGACTTGAGGCAGGGGGAACAGTATCTAAAGTTCTAGCATTAGTGATGAATATACTAATATTTAATCACTGCCATGTCAATTGAGCTAATTTTGAAAAAACTAGATCTCTTTTGGAAGGGGTGCAAGGTAAGTCTCTAATACTTCAGGAGTTTCTTGGTCTTCTTTTCCTTCTCAACAGCAGAGATGGGAATGTTCAGAGAGTATAGAAAGCAGGGATGAAGAGGAGAGAAAGGAAGTCAAAAGTAGTATTAGGTGACAAGACTAGATCTCAAAGCCATTACTCTTTTCACCTGTGTGAAAGGCTGACCTTGTTGTGGATCTCATCTCACACCCTCCTGGCAAATATAAGCTGAATGTTAGAAAATCAACAACATTGCTTTTGCACATATTTTTTTCCTACCAGGTAATTGGCCTTCCAGGCTCCAGAGAGTGGGCAGCCATATGACCGACCTCTCCACTATACTCCCTGTGCTTCCCATCCTCAACTCTGATTTGGCAGATGTCTACATAGGGTTAGAATGGGGGATCACCAGGAGTTCAGTTTCCCCATCTATGGAATTTATGCAATAATATTTGTATTAGCTACATTATAGAGTTGATGTGGGGAATATACTTTGCAAACACTTTTTCTTTTTGTTTTTTTCTTTTGTGATACATGAATACAATGGAGTACTACTGAGCTGTAAGAAATTATTGGTGTGATGAATAGGAAGTAGCATAGAAACATCTATATGAACTGAGGCAACATGGAGTAAACAGAGCCCAAAAGAATATACACAAAAACTACAACAATGTAAATCTAAAAGGAAAGGAAACTTTTGAGGGGTTAACAATCACTTTAATGAAGCACATATATCATTCCTTTAATCAAGCACAAATATCATTCACCTAGATCAGGGGAGACAGTACCCTGAACTTCAAAGAAAATATAGAGAAATCAAAGATCAACAGCCATAGCTTCCTCTGCCTGACCACAATCAGTACATACATTACCATTCAAAAGACAGGTCCAACTGTCTGACCATAGTTACCAGAGAGGGAAGTACCAACATTTGAGTTTTCCAAGAGAGAGGGCTCCTTAGCATCTTCCCAGAGTCCTCTTCTGGCCAAAAAAAACACTTCCAGTCAATAAGCCCCCAAAGGAAACCTCACCCTCAAAGTATTTCAGAACCGGAGGGCATGAACCTCTGACCCAGTGACTCAGTAGAAAAAACAAAATGTACTTGGGACTCTCCTACAAAACAAGCTTCCCTCTAATCAAGCTTCCCTCAAGGGGTAGGTCCAACAATGGGTGGGAAAGATCTTCTTTAATCACATTCAAATAGAAGCATTATATTTCTTGGTATAAACAAAAACAGCAAAAAGAGCCTACTTTGCTTGTCTTCACAAGGACCTAACAGTATTGGATCTTAAACTACGACTACAAAGGTGTATGTCCAAATATTTTAGTTCTGGGTAAGAACTAGGTTGATGGGTGGAACAGATTAGGTATATAATATACATAAGCAACTGAGCACAGTCATCAAGTGTAGGGTAAACCCCAGTTACTCAGGCAAGACTATTGCAAAACTATCAAAGGTCAACATCTCATGCTATATACTAGATACATTCAAGATGAATATGTGATTTAGACATAAATTCGCTATCATAAGCAAAAGAGGAGAATGGAAGGAATCATCTTTCAGATCCCTGGACAGGGAACATTTCATGACCAAAGAAGAGATAAGCTCACAAGAGATAAAATGGATAATTTTGACTGCATAAAAAGAAAACATTTTTGCACAAATAAAATGAATGCAGCTAAAATGAAAAGAATAGCAGAAGACTGAGAAAAATTCTTTGCAACACATTTCTCTAACAAAAATGTATTATTTATAAAATATTAGGGAATATTTTATAGTTATAGTAGGGAATTGAATAAAATGTACAAGAATAGGAGTCATTCTCCAATTGATTAATGATCAGTGATACAAGAATATAAAAAGGTAATTTTCAGAGGAAGAAAACCAAGCTATCAGTAACCATATGAACAGTGCTGTAAATTAGAGAAATGCAAATTGAAACAACTCTGAGGCAGCAGTTCACACCCATCAGATTGCCTAAGATGACAGAAAAGGAAAATTTCAAAGGTTAGAGGGAGTGTGGACCAAAGCCTATAGTAATGTGCTGTTGGTGGACAAATATATGCAAAGATATATTTATATGTCAGCCCTTTCTCATGGTGACAAAGAATTGGAAGCTGAAGTAAAGCCTATATTAGTTGGGGAGTGACTGAACCAATTATGGTATATTAATGTGATAAAATTCTATTATGCTATAAAAATGATGAAAGGGATGTTTCAGAAAAAACAGGTAAGAGTTTTATGAACTGATGCAAAGTGAAGTGAGAAAAACCAGGAGAACAATTTGTCTCACAACAATAACATAATAAAGAGAAGCAGCTCTGAAACTCTTAGTAACTCTTATCAACACAGTGAAAAACACAATTCCAAAAATTGATGGTGAAACATTCTATCCCCTTCCAGTAAGAGAACTGATCATTTCAGAGTGCTGACTGAAGTATATTTTCTTCTTTTTTTGAAAAAAATTTGGACATAACTAATGTGGAAATTTGTTTTGCATGATTATATATATTTGCAATGAGTTTTGTTTATTTTGTCTTCTAAAAGAGTAGGGTAAGAGAAGAAGAAGGAAATTTGAAACTTAAAAATATATCTAAAAATGGGGGTAGTCAATACTTGAGTGGTTGTGGGAAAGAAACATATTAATATACTGTTCTTGTAGCTGGGAATGTTTTCTACAATTCCAGACTAGAGTTTAAATTTGTGGAAAATGTGATTATATTGTGCATACTTTGTGATTAATAAATGCTAAAATTAATATTTGCCAAAATATCAATAGAAGCAGTTTTATGATGACAAATGAACTTGGAAAAAAGTGGGTGCCTATGTCTTGTGTAATGACTTAAAAACTGATAACTGAGGTTACCTCCAAATGAATATATGTTTTAGAAATAAAAGATTATATCATAAGCATATTAGAGGAAGGAGGAAATTACATTTCAGTTCTGTGGATAAGATAAGATTTTATGACCAAATAAGATATAATGCAGATTACAAAAGATAATATAAGCAATTTTGGTTACATGAAATTGAAAAAAAAATTATAACAAAACCAAGGTTGCCAAGATTGCAATGGAAACAATTTAGTAGTGGAAACCATCTTAATAGCACATGTGTGGTTAAAGTCTCATTTTCAAGGTATTTCAGAAATTGATTAAAATTGGTACAAATGAGTTCCATTTCCCCAATTGATAAATTTTCAAAGATATTAAGTTAGTTTCCAAAGGAAGAAATTCAAACTATTAACAGTCATGTGAAAAAAGTGTTCAAAAATTATTAACAATTAAAGACATTGAAATGAAAAGAACTCTAATTTTCCAACTCACATGCATCAGAGTGTAAGGATGGTAAAAAAGGAAAATGATAACTGCTGGAGAAGTTGAGGGGATACAAGCACATTACTACATTTGTTGTGGAGCTATTGATTGATTGAGCCACTCTGGAAACTGATTTGGAATGATGCTCCCAAAGTCACTAAATTTTGATTGAGCAATTAGGTTTGTACCCCCAAGTAATCAATGAAAGAATAAATTATTGTAAAAAATTTGTGGCAAGCAACTTGTAATTAAAGAGGTAAGCATCAGTAGGGGAATGACTGAAGAATCTGTGACATATGTAAATAATGGATTCCTATTTTGCTGTGAGAAATGATGAAAGAAAAGGTTTTAGAGAATCCTGGGAAGAAATCTATGGAGAGATGTAGATTGGAGTAGAACTAGGAAAACAATTCATATCATAAATTCATATGAGGGTCTAAATTGCTGAGTTCTCAATGAAGTCCCCAGTTAACATTGTAAAAATGAAATATATATATATATATATATATATATATACTCACACATGTATATACATGTATGTATATGTATGTGTATAGGTTTCTATGAAATTTATTTTTTCCTTTTTAAAAAAAAAATTGGAGGTGGAGTTCAAGGAAAGAAAATATGTACCTGTTAATTGAAAAAATAAAGTACCCCCTTTCCAAACTGTGACATATGAATACAACAGAATATCATAAAAAATGTGTCATAAAAAAGAGTATAAGGAATTTAGAAAACCATGGGGGAGATTTGTAGAAAGTGATGCATTGGAAATAAGTAGAGATGAAAGGATAGAGTTTAGAATGATGACACTGTAAACAAAAAGATCACTAAGAGGAAAATGAACTCTGGGTAACTGAGTGACCAAAAATGATTCCAGAAAGCAATGAAATATGCCTCTCTTCATTAAGGCAGACAGGCAGGGATCACCATGACAGAATGTTGTATACATTGTTAAATACAGTTACTGAATTGCATGGTTTTTCTTAGTTATTTTTCTTTGTTACAAGGAATGGTTCAATTTGGAAGAGTGACTGCGATGTAAAATAGAAGCCATCCATAAGGCATTAAAAAAATAAAGATGAAGGAGCAATGGGAGGCAAACTGATAAATAGGAGTGAAGGTGCGTAGGATAGGGGAGTGGAAGAAAATGTGGGAAGATCCTTGAATACAACAACTTGTCAATTCTGGGTGTCAGCATCAGTAATAGACAGGGGCCAGGGCAGCTGATCAGCCTTTGCCAACCTGCTTTTCCTCCTATCAGACTGGTTTTCATAGCCAAAATTCCATGGTGGAAATCATGAGATGCCTTGAAAATCTGGGTTCTAATCTTGGCCCTGACCAGGCCTTTGAGTTCCAGCACAATACTTCCCCTCATTGGGCTTGGATTTGTCCAGGAAGTTACAGTCCTCCCATTTCCCTATTCCACAGAGCAGTTGTGAGAGCAGGATGAGCAAGAGATGGGGTAGAATGTTCTGAAACAGGAAGGGAGTGTGAAAATGGGGCCTACCTTTATGAACTTGGTTGTTTAGAGCAGACCAAGAGTCACATGTTCTAGAGAGAGAGAGAGAGAGAGAGAGAGAGAGAGAGAGAGAGAGAGAGAGAGAGAGAGAGAGAGAGAGAGAGTAAGACAGAGACAGAGACAGAGTGACAGAGATAGAGACAGAGAGCTGTACTAAGCAGAACATTACTTTCTAGGAGGCCAGATAGATACTTCCATCTCTGGGGTTCGTAGCCTGGACCTTTCATCATTCCCAGTAGGAGGGTAAAAATGTCAAAGCAAAGGTCCCTGAACACTGGTCCTACTCCTATTCTGTAAAGCCATGAAGAGCTAGGTACATGATTTGGATACAAATTGTGCAGCGGAGATGAGATCTGAGTTTCTCATGGTTTGTGTTGGAGTGTAAATTGCTGAGTTCTCAATGAAGTCCCCAGTCCTTAACACTTGTAATGAGGAGCTATCCTCTCTTTCCTTTAGCTGTGTGTGTTATTGCCTTTGATCTGAGGTGCAAGGGACTGCAAATTCAACCTTAAGCTCCTCACTTGGAATTTGTTGTCAGTCAATTCAAAGCCCATTTAGCCCTAGGCAGAGTAGGCTGGCCTCTGTGTAGGGAGATTTGGGTGGCCCTTTTGCTCCTCTAAACTTCCTCTCTGTGGCCCTTGGTATGACTGATCACTGACTTTCCGAATTTTTTCCTTCTCAATACATTTTTGTGACTCTCCTCTCTCCTTGTTTTCCTTCACATTGCCTGCTGCTCCTGTGTCTCCTTTGCTGGATTTTCATCCATGTCATATCCACTAACTCTTGAGATCCTGTGAGACTCTAGCCATGGCCCTCTTCTCTTCCCTTTTTCCTCTATACTATTTCACTTGTGGATCTCATCAGCTCCCATGGATTCAATTATCATCTCTATGGAGATGATTCTCAGATGTACTGATGCAGCCCTAACCTCTCTCCTGGCTTCTATTCTCTCATCACCAGCTGTCTAATGGCATTCTCAAACTGGTTGTCCCATAGGTATCTTTGACTCAATATGTCCAGAGCTGAACCCATTGTCTTCACTACCCCCCACCCCCTTCTCTTCTTCTCCTAATTTCCCTATTACTATCAAGAGTCCCATCATTCTCCCAGTCAGACAGGCCTGCAAATTAGGTATCATCCTTGACTCCTCTCTGCCTCTCACTCCACTTTTCCCCTTATCTAATTCATTTTCCAATTCTATCATTCCTGCCTCCATAACTTCCTTTATACTACTACTTCTATCTTCTGCACATGCCACCATGCTGGTTCATCCTCTCCTTACTTCAGAGCCTGCTGGTTGGTCTCCCTGCCTCTTCTCTCCCCACCCCAGTCCATTCTCCATTCAAAGCTGATCTTCCTAGAGAACAAGTCTTACCAAATCACCTTCTTCCCCATTCCATGAACTCCATGGCTCCCTGTGATATCCAGGATCAAATAGAAATTCCTCTAATTTGCCTTTAAGATTCTCCTTACTTTGGCCCCTTCCTGCCTTTCTAATCTTATATCTTGCACCGATGTACTCCATATGTACTTACATTCTTACTTTTATGTTCTCCATGATCCAATGACATTGACCTTCTCAGTAATTCTCAGACACTACCCCCCATCTCCTGACTCTGGGCATTTATACTGGCTGTCCTGCATGCCTGGAATACTCTCCCTCCTTATGTCTGCCTACTGAATTTTCTGGCTTCCTTCAAGTCTCAGAGAAATTCTAACCTTCTGTAAAAAACTTTTCTGTGCCTTCCTCAATATTTTTGTCTTCCCTCCGAGACTAGCAAATTTTTTTTACGGAATACATGGTGTCCATATTATTTTCTTTGTTAGACCTGTAGCTCTTGAGGTCAAAGACTATTTCTTTTTCTCCCTAGTTCCTGGCACATAGCATGTGCTCAATAAATGCTGGTTGGTTTTACTTGAAATGAGGAAGGTGAAATGGCATCTGAAGTTCTAGTATTAGTGAGGAATTCACTAATAATTAATTATTGCTTCATCCTCTGTGTTATTTTTGAAAAAACTTAATCTCTTTTGGAAGGCACAAGATAAGTTCCTAACACTTCAGTGGGATGGAGTTTTCTAGACCTTGTTTTCCTTTTCAGAAGTCGAGATGGGGGTGTTAAAAGAGTAGTGAAAGAGATGAAGAGGAGAGAAAGTAAGTAAGAAGTAAAAAATCACTGTTATGTGATGAGGCTAGGTTATGGAGCCATTATTGCTTTCATCTGTGTGGAAGGATGCCTTTGATGTATGTCACCCTATACAGTCCTGGCCAACACAAGCCGAATGTTAGAAATCAACAACATTGCTATTTGCACACATTTTTTTTTATATGAGGAAATTGGCCTTCAGGGCTTCAGGGACTGGAGCCATATGAAAGGCTGCTTATTCTCTCAGCTTTGCATCCTCATTTCTGAATTATCACGTGTCTCCATAGGATTAGAATGGGGGATCATCAGGGACTCAGTTTCCTCATCTATTTAATTTAGGCAATAAAATTTGTATTAACTACATTTTAGAGTACTTGTGGGGGATATACTTTGTAAATATTACTTCCTTTTCTTTTTAAATTTTAAGTTTTTAAAATAATTTTATTGATGTCTTCTGCTACATTCATCATGATTATCTCTCTTATTCTTCTCTTTCCCCTGCCAGATAGCCATCCTATATAACAAATGATATTTTTTAAGAGGAAAAAAATCAACACAAATGACATGTATATTGAAAAAGTCTTAAAACATGTGCAATGTGTATCACCTATGGACTAGAGATGAGGTAGAATACTCTGAAAGGGAAAGGGACTGTGAAAATTGGGCTTGGTTAGAGCAGACCAATAATCATATGTTTTAGTTCATTTTTGGCTCTGTTCTGGAATCACAGATTGTAGCCCAAACTGTAGACTGTAAATCATGCTGTTGGTCAAATAAAGGACTGTGGATTACTGCCTAGTGTATTCCCACCAGCATCAACACAAATAGTTCTCAGGATGAGTTTATTGGGGCATAGTCAATTGCCCTGTCTCTTAAGGGGAAAGAAGGATGGTACAAGGTTTCCTTGTGTCAGTGACCAGGCTAGCCTTCAATTAGGGCTAGGGAAACTGCAGCCACCAATTCCTCTTTCCTAGGTTCATATCCCCTTTAGGATTACATGATTTGTGATGCCTGAGCTACGGTTTCCCCATCTTTTGGTGAGAATCTGTCTTAATTTGGATGACCTGGTGACCTCTGTGACTGAAAGGAAATAAAGAGAACTATGTGTAAGTATGTGTGAGTATGTGTGTAGATGTGCATGTGCATGTGTGTAGACAAACAGAGAGAGAGAGAGAGAGAGAGAGAGAGAGAGAGGTAGAGAGAGAGAGAGAGAGAGAGAGAGAGAGAGAGAGAGAGAGAGAGAGAGAGAGAGGTGGACCCCTAACTCCACTAAAGGTCATGTGGAGATATTTCTCCTAACATTTTTTTTTTAGGTGTGCTTGTTTGTTTTTAACTACAATCCCTTTATTATTATTTAATTAAGTTTTAGTTTTCAACTTTCATTTCCACATGATTTTGGTTCCAAATTTTCTCCCCAACTCCCCTCTGTCCACTCCAAGACAGTATGCATTCTAATTACTCCTTCCCCCAATCTGCCCTCCCTTCTATGAATCCCTCCATTCTGTTTTCCCCATTTCCTCTATTTTCTTGTAGGGCAAGATAGATTTCTATACCCTGTTTCTTGTATATCTTATTTCCCAGTTGCATGTAAAAACAATTTTTAACATTTGTTTTTAAAATTTTGAGTTCCAACTTCTATCCCTTCCTCCCTCCTAACCCTTTCCCACTGACAAAGCAAGCAATTTGATTTATGTTATACATGTGTAGTTAAGCAAAAGACTTCCATAAAAGTCTTGTTGTGAAAGACTAACTATATTTCCCTCTATTGTATCCTGCCTCCCATTTATTCTGTTCTCTCTTTTTACCCTATCCTCCTTAAAAGTGTTCACTTCTAATTTTCCCCTCCTCTCATTTGCCCTCTCTTCTATTATCAACTCCCCCATTCCACTTCTCTCCTTCTCCCCTACTTTCCTGTCAAGTAAGATAGATTTTTCATAACAAATTGAGTGTGCATGTTATTCCCTCCTTAAGCCAAATGTGATGAGAGTAAGGTTCACTTTCTTCCTCTCAGCTCCCCCCTCTTCCCTTCCATTGAAAAAACTTTTTCTTGCCTCTTTTATGCAAGAGATAATTTGTCCTATTCTATTTCTCCATTTTTTCATCCCAATATATTCCATTCCATCCCTTAATCTGATTTTTTTAGATATCATCCTTTCCTCTTCAACTTATCTTGTGCCCTCTATTTATATGTATATGATCCCTTCAACTACCATAATATTGAGAAAAGTCTCGAGTTACATATATTATCTTTTCATGTAGGAACGTAAACAGTTCAACTTTAGTAATTCCCTTATGACTTCTCTTTCACATTTACCTGTTCATGCTTCTCTTGATTCTTGTGTTTGAAAGTCAAGTTTTCTCTTCAGCTCTGAACTTTTCTTCAAGAATGCTTGAAAGACCTCTATTTCACTGAATAACCATTCCCCCCCCCCAAAGTATTATATTCCCTTTTGCTGGGTAGGAGATTCTTGGTTTTAAGTCTACCTCCTTTGTCCTTTGGAATATCATACTCCAAGCCCTGTGATTCCTTAATGTAGAAGCTGCTAGATCTTGTTTTATCCTGATTATATTTCCACAGTACTGGAATTGTTTCTTTCTGGCTGCTTGCAATAGTTTCTTCTTGTCCTGGGAGCTCTGAAATTTGACTATGATCTTCCTAGGAGTTTTCCTTTTAGAATCTCTTTCAAGAGGCGATTGGTTGATTCTTTCAATAATTATTTTACCCTGTAGTTCTAGAATATCATGACAGTTTTCCTTGATAATTTCTTGAAAGATAACATCTAGGCTCTTTTTTTGATCATGATTTTCAGGTAGTCCTGTAATTTTTAAATTGTCTCTCCTGGATCTATTTTTCAGGTCAATTGTTTTTCCAATGAGACATTTCACATTGCTATTTTTTTGTTACTTTGGTTTTGTTTTATAATTTCTTGATTTTTTAAAAGTCATTAGTTTCCATCTGCTCCATTCTAATCTTTAAGGAATTATTTTCCTCATTGAACTTTTGGACCTCCTGTTCCACCTGGTCAGTTCTGCTTTTTATGGCATTCTTCTCCTCATTGACTTTTTGTATCTCTTTGGTCATTTGGGTTAATCTATTTTTAAAAGTGTTATTTTCTTCAGCATTTTTGGGGTCTCCTTTAACAATCAGTTGACTCATTTTTCATGATTTTATTGCATCACTCTCATTTCTCTTGCCAATTTTTTCTCTACTTCTTACTTGATTTTCAAAATTCTTTTTGAGCTCTTCCATGGCCCGAGACCAATTCATATTTTTCTTGGAGACTTTGGATGGAGGAGTTTTGACTTTGTTATCTTCCATTTGTATGTTTTGGTCTTCCTTGTCACCAAAGTGAGATTCTATAGTCTGATTCTTTTTCTGGTTTTTACTCATTTGACCAGTCATTTACTTGACTTTAGAGCTCTGTGTCAAGGTAGTTCTCTGCTTCCATTGGGGGTGGGATGTGTACTGTCAATCACTTGATCCTCCCACAATCTGTGAGCTTAGAGCTCCAGAAACAGTGACTGCCATGGGTTCCTCTGCTCCCTAATTCCTCTGCTGCCCCTAGCCTGGGACCAAACCATTCTACTCCCTCGTACATTAATCTTTCAATTTGTTCTCAGGGTTTTGGGGTCATGAAGTCTAGAAACTGCCACAGGGTGAGAGATTCAGTCCTCCCAAAGCCTGCCTAGGTCCCCTCTGTGCTGGCGTAACCCTTACTGGATGAGACTCTGTTCCCAGAATGGCATAATAGACACTTCCTGCGATGTTCCTGGCTGTCATGGTCTGGAGATTTGCTTCACTCTATCATTCTGTGGGATCTGCAGCTCCAGAATTTGTTTGGAGTCAATTTTAATGGTATTTGACTGGGTTGGTGGGGAGCACTCTAGAAAGTCTGTGCTGTTACTCCGCTAGCTTGCCTCCACCTCAATATCTTTTAATTAGAAACATGGTTGATATTTGCAGTTTTGTGACATTAACTTTTTTTGGTATTTGGTTGTTGTTTTCTTTTACATTGTTGTCATTATTGTGCTTATATTTTTGACCTTGATTTATTTCATATTGCATCAGTTCATAGCCATCTTTTCATGCTACTCCCTGTTCACCCATATCATTTCTTACTGTATAGTAATACTCTATTGTATTCATGTAACACAATTTGTTTAATCATTCATTGGGCATCTATTTTGTTTCTCATGTTTTGCTATCACCAAAAAATGCTGTTATAAGTATTTTGGCATATGGTGACTTTTTTCCAATCACTTTATTTGAATAATTCCACATTGCTTTCTAATATAGCTATACAATTTCCCAGCTCCACCAATAAAGTATGAGTGTGCCTGTTCCTCCACAATCCCCCCAACATTGAATATTGACAATTTTAGTCATCTTTGCCAATTTTCAGCATGGGAGGTGAAACTACAGCCTCGTTTTGATTTCCATTTCCCTAATCATTAGGGATTTGAAACATTATTTCATGTGCTTACTGATATTTTGCAATTTTTTTCATTGTAAAAGTTGATTCTCTATATAGATGTGAAGTATTGGCCTTAGTAATAAGTGATACAGTTGGTTGTATCACACATATTAACTCACTGAGGCCTGTGTTCAACTTTTCCCAAAGGAAGGAGCTGAGTAGGAATGTATAAGGGAGGGTGACATAAAATAATTAGTGAAGAATTGAGATAGGATCTCTTTCACTGGGGATTTTAAGAAGAGAAGATGTCCCCATGTATCTGAGCTGGGTTAAGGGGTATCCTTTGTACATGTAGGAGGATGGATGATATACCAACCATGGTTCTGCCTTGCCTAGCAGAACTTCAGGAGGATACAGAGGTGGCCTTGAGGACATATAGGCCTCTGAGAAGTTAGGAGAAGTACATATCACCAGGACTTGTGGTATAAGGGAAAATCTAACTGATTTTTGCTGGGTGACTTTGGTTTAGATACTGGTATTACCCTCATTAGCTGTATAACTCAGGGAAGTTATCTCCTCCTCAGATCCCCTCTTGATAAACACAAGAAGTTTTACTGTTTTTGGATACTCTTTCAAATCCAAATATCTGATGTTCTGACTTCTGTAGTGTCTCCTCTGAAGATGGATTTAAGTTTGGGAAACAGTTAAAAGCCTTCCAAAGTCAAGAGTTATAAAAAAATCAAGGGAGTTTAGCTAGGAGACTGCAGTCAGAAAGGTGATGTTACTGTGAGGTCTTGAACCTGATTTTCTTGAGTGAGTTGTAAACAGGCTCAGGAGGATATTCACAGAAACTCGTGACCTTAGAGCTTCAAGAGGCCTTAAAGATGATGGGATCCAACCCCTTCCTTTTACATGTCTGACCCTGAGAAGGGAAGAACATCTTTTGCTCTTGATGATGTCATGAATGTTTAGGACTATGTAGCTAGTGAAATGGAAGAGTCCTGTATGGAAACCAAGGCTCTTGACTCCTGGTTGTGTGATCATTGCACAACATTGAAATCACAGCATGCCAAGAATTCAGGACAGTAAAACTCATCACTCATGTTACCTCTCCATTCCTTCAGGTTCTCCCTTTTCTGTCCCATAGTGGTAGGAACACTGGATCTTAAAAAATTTAATTGGATTTAAAAATATTAAAGTGTTTTTATTTTTTCCAATTACATATAAAAACAGTTTTCAACATTAATTTTAAAACTATTTTGAGTTCCATCTTTTTTTTCCCTCTTTCCCTCATTTCCCTCCTCTCCAAGAGGACAATCAATCTGATACTGGTTATCCATGTTCAGTCATGCAATTGTATTTCTGCATTAGTCATATTGTGGGAGAAGAAATAGAATAAATGGAAACAACAACGTGAAAATTCCCCCATAAATGAAAATAGTATGCTTGGATCTTCATTGAGATTTCATAGTTCTTTCTCTCAATGTGGTTAGCATTTTCTGCTATGACTTTCTAAAAAATTGTCTTGGATCATTAGTGAGAAGAGCTAAGACATATCTTAGTCATGGATCAACTTGGATCATAGATCAACTAAGTCATAGTTGATCATCACAGAATGTTAATGTTACTATGTACAGTGTTCTGGTTCTGAAGAACTTTTCCTCCTGAGTCAGACAACTTGAATTTCAATCTCCATTCTAATATTCATAACTTGTGTGACTTTGTCCAAGTCACTTTGCCTTATGGGGGGGGGGCTCAGTTTGCTCACTTACAAAACAAAGACATTGTAAAGATTGACTTTTGAGGTCGCTTCTCATTTTACCTCCAAGACCCTCTGATCCTTTGACCTTGTCTGGTAGGAGAAGTGTTCCCAAAATGTTCCGTGGAAAAGTAGCAAGGTTTAAATATGGGTAGTTTGAAGTATGCTCTGGTTGCTCTAGGAGAGCATTCTGAGGAATTACAATCAGAAGGGTGATGGTAGAAGCAGTAAGACTCGATAAGAGATTAGAAAGGCAGGATGAGTATGAAGGAGAAATCAAGAATGACACTGAAATAAATGGTGCTCAGGTGACTGGGTGGATAATGGTATTCCTTGACAGTAATTGACAAGTGGTAAAGAGTGTAGAATTTTTGGGGAAAGATAATGAGTTCTGTTTTGGATATGGTGAGTTGAGGGAGTTGGTGATTCAGGACTGGTGCTTAGGAGAAAAGTTAGGGCTGTATACGTAGATCTGAGAAACGTTTGCATAGGGATTATCCTTGAATCCATGGGAGCTGATGACATGATCATGTGATGTGGTGTAGGGGAAGGAGTGTGTACAGGAAAAAGCCTCTGGGCATACTCACGGTTCATAGGTATGATATGAATGAAGACCTAGCAAAGGAGATTGAGAAGGGTCCATCAGATGGGTAGCAGGAGATGATATATTTTATGCCTTCTGATTATCATTAGGGGCATAGAGAAAATCTAATGAGACAGAAGGAATGAGATGTTCTGTTAAATCTTAAGGATTTTAAAAGAAGAATGAAAAGATATGGACTGGGCAGGGAAAGGAAAAGGAGAATTCTCTCCTAATTGGAGAGAACAAGTACAGGTCTTTAACAAAGAGGAAGGGGTGAGTGGAGCAGCTGACACTTGAATCTTAGTGTCATCTGAAAGAGAGAGGAATAGAAAAATTAGGTGTTTTCATCTCACTTCATTAAGTCAGGAAATAGGAAGGAAAAAGGAGAACAGAGAAATTGGAGGTAGAATAGATTAAGAGTGGGATTAGCCCTAAGCAAAATAAACTCTACCTAAGGATATACAAAAATCTGTATAGGGGTTATTTTAGTGGTGGCAAATTGGAAGTTGAGCTTATCAGTTGGAAAATGGCTGAACAATTAATGTGAGGGAAATCTACTGATGATGAATGATGAAGGTGATGGTTTCAGAAAGAACTGGAAGACATATGAACTGATGCAATGTGAAGTGTGCAAAACTAGGAGAATAATTTCTACTTGTCAACAATATTGTAAATATAAACAACTTTGAAAGATTTAGGAATTCTGGTCTGTGTAATGTCCAACCACTGTGAAAGGGGACTATATGATACCCACTTCTTGACTGAGAGTTGAAAATCTTCATGTACAAAGTGAGATATATATATATATATACATATATGTAATATAGTTCCATATTTTTCTTTCAGACATGATTAATGCAAAATTTTGTTTGCTCCTTAAATATGTTTACCACAGTGATTTTGCATTTTGTTCCTTCTTTTTTCTTCCTTCCTTCCTTCCTTCCTTCCTTCCTTCCTTCCTTCCTTCCTTCCTTCCTTCCTTCCTTCCTTCCTTCCTTCCTTCCTTCCTTCCTTCCTTCCTTTTTTCCTTCTTTCCTTCATTCCTTCCAATCTTAGAACAGGTTTACTTAAGGCATTAACGTACAATGAAATGTCCCATGGCCAAGTCCTTAGAAATTTGCTTTTCTTTCATTTTACATTGATGGGGCTGGGTTGGGTGGGTCTTGTACTTGGAACTTGGGACTAAGCTCTACGGGAATTAAGCTATACTATAAATATTTCCCCCTTCTCCTTTCTAGAATATGAGATAGTCTGGGGTGGAAGGGGAAGGTTATGACTCCACGTTTTGTGTTAGTAAGTTTGTATAGTTGTAATAATACCTTTTAATGTCTATTTCCTCTGAAAAATCTAATTTGTCCTAGTGCTGAATGAACCTGGGATGCTAAGTTCTGTGTCTATTAGCAAGAAAGATGTATAGCACAAGGTTTCCATTCATCAGTGACCAGTCTAGCCCTCAGCTAGGTCTAGGGATACTGCAGGTTCCTCAGCTTCTCTTCCCTGGGTTCATATTTTCTTTAGGCTTACATGCTTTATGACAACTGAGCCTTGGTTTCACCAATTTTGGTCAGAATCTGTGTTAATTTGATGACTTGGAAACCTGCGTTACTGAACATTTCTCTCCTAGAGGCCATATGGGTATTTCCATCTCTGGGATCCATAGCCTGTACCTGTTGTAGGAGCATGAAAATGTCAAAGCAAAGTATCCTTGACCACTCACTGGTCCTGTTCACACTTGGTAAAGCCAGGTAAGACCTAAGTACATGTTTTGGTTACAAGTCCTGCAGTAGAGATGAGATCTGAGGTTCTCATGGTCTGTGTTGGGGTCTAAATTCTTGAGTTTTCAATAAAGTCCCCAGTCCTCAACACTTGGAATGGGGAACTATCCTCTCTGTCTCTTAGTTATGAGTCTTACTGCCTTTAATCTGAGTTGCTGGAGGCTGGAAGCTTTACCTTAAACTCCTCACTTAGAATTTTTCCCTCAATGGATGTCATAACCAACTTAGCCGTAGGCAGAGTAGGCTGGCTTCCACATAGAGAGATTTGCCATGCTCTGTCACTCCTCCGAAGTTACCTTCTGTGACCCTTGACAATATTGATCTCTCCCTTCTCCTTGATGCTTGTCTTTCCCCACAGTTTTGTGACTAACATAGATTAGCATCTTACACTACATACTAGATAAATTCAAAATAGGTACATGAGTTAAACAAAAAGGTTTCCTGGTTCTCCTTCCCACTGTCTGGCCACTCCTCTTCTGTCTCCTTTACTGGATCCACATCCATGTAACGTCCACTAACTCTGGGGGTTTCTGAGAAGCTCTGGCCCTGACTTGCTTTTCTTTTCTCTCTATACTGTATACTTGGTGGTCTAATCAGCTGCCATGGATTCAGTTTTCATCTCTGTGGAGATGACTCTCATATCTATTGATGCAGCCCTAACCTTTCTCCTAACTTCTAGTCTCTCATCCTGAACTTGCTCATAGCATTCTCAAACTAGCTGTCTTATAGCTCTCTCAAATTCAAAATGCCCTTAACCAAACGTATTATTTTCACTACTTATAGCAACCCCTACACTCTCTTCTTCTCCTAATTTCCCCATTACTTTCAAGGAGACCATCATTCTCACAGGCCTACAGGCCTGCAAATTATGTATGATGCTTGACTCCTCTCTGTCTCTCTCTCTACTCTCCTTATCAAATTCATTATCAAATTCTATCATTGCTTCCTTCATAGCATCTCTTTTTATACTTCTCCTTCCCTGCTCTGCCACAACCACCATCCTGGTCCATCCTCTCGTTACTTCACAGCTGGATCATTACAGGAGCCTGCTAGTTGGTCTCATCTCTCCCCACTCTAGTCCATCCTTCATTCAACTTTGAACTTCCTAGAGAAAATGTCTGACTAACTGACCCCTCCTCCATTCCATATACTCCATGGTTCTCCATTATTCTCTTGATCAAATAGAAATTCATCTGATTTGCTTTTAAGACTATAGTTACTTTGGGCCCTTCTTACCCCTCCAGTCTTCTTATATTTTACTGATCCAGTGACCCTGACCAATTGCTAATTCTCTGATGTTACTCTCCCTCTCCAGACTCTGGGCATTTTCCCTGGCTATCTTGCATGCCTGGAATACTCTCTTCCTTGTCTCTGCCTCCTGAATTTCCAGGCTTCCTTCAAGTCTCAGAGAAATCCCAACCTTCTGCAAGAAATTTTTCACAATCTGTGTCTTTCCAATGAGGCTACCAATTTTTCCCTCCCGAACACATCTTATTTGTACATAATGATGTCTATGTTGTTTTCTCCATTAGATTGTGAGCTCCTTGAAGTCAGGGACTGTTTTTTCCCCTTCTTTTTTATTCACAGTGCCTAACACCTAGTAGGTGCTTAATAAATGCTTAGTAACATGACTTTACTTGAGGCAAGTGGAACAGTATCTAAAATTCTAGCATTAGTGATGAATGTACTAATAGTTAATCATTGCCATGTCAACTGAGCTAATTTTGAAAAAAAACTTGAACACTTCAGGAGTTTTCTTGAACTTGTTTTCCTTCTTAACAGTAGGGATGGAAATGTTCAAAGAGTATAGAAAGAGATGGGTGAAGAGGGGAGAAAGGAAGTAAAAAAATAGTGTTAGATGACAAGACTAGATCCTGGAACCATTATTCTTTTCACCTGTGTGGAAGTCTGACCTTGTTGTGGATCTCACACAATCCTGGCAAATACAAGCTGAATGTTAGACAATCAACAACGTTGCTATTTGCACACATTTTTTTCTGTCCCATAATTGGCCTTCTGGGCTTCAGGAATTGACACATCTTTCCACCATACTCTCCCTGCTTTTCATCCTCTACTCTGAATTGACACATGTCTACATAGAGTTAGAATGGGGGATCACCAGGAGTTCGGTTTCCTCATCTATGGAATTTAGACAATAATATTTGTATCATCTACTTTATAGAGTTGTTGTGGAGAACATACTTTGTAAACATTTTTCCTTTTCTTTTTTCTTTTTGAATCTTAAGTTTTTACAGTAATTTCTTATTGATGTCTTCTGCTACATTTATCTTTCCAGTATTCTTTTCCTTCCCCTCCCTGATAGCCATCACATATAACTGATGAGGTTCTTAAATAGAGGAAAAATTTAGCACAAATGGTATGTATATTGAAAAACTCTGAAAACATGTGCAATATATAACACTTTTGGACCTTTTACCCCCATAAAGATATATTTGGGCTATTATTTGTTGTAACTCTTCATCAGAGTCATGGATGATATTTGTAGTTTTGTTAAGTTAACTTTTGATACTTTTGCTATTTGGTTGTTCCTTTCATTTACAATGCTGTAGTTATTGTATATATTCTTTTGGGATCTGTTTACTCCATGTGGCATCACTTCATATAGATCTTTCTATGCTACTTTCTGTTCACTACAATGATCATGTTACAACTCAGTGATACTCCATAGTCTTCATGTATCACAATTTATTTAATCATTCAATAGGCAACTATTTTGTTTCCAGTTCTTTGCTATCAGAAAAAGTGCTGCTATAAACATTTTGGTGTATATTGTTTTTTTTCTTAGTCACTTCATTTGAATAATTGCAAATTGTTTTCCAAAATGCTTATTCAAGTTTCCAGCTCCACTCATAATGTATGAGTGTGCCCATTAGCCCACAATTCCTCCAACATTGAATATTGACATTTTTAGACATTTTCCCCCAATTTTCATGGTATGTGGTGAAACTGCAAGCTTATTTTGATTTCCATTTCACTATATTATTAGTGATTTGCAATATTTTTTCATGTGGTTGGGAGCAATTGCAATTTTTTCTTTCTAAAACTTGTTCTCCATGTAGGTATGAGTTATTGGACTTAGTAATAAGGAATACTGCTGGTTCTATAGGACTTATTAACTCAGTTACTGAGGCCTTTACTCAACTTAGTCCTTCACAGCAATGGAAGGACCTAAAACATTTCCAAAGGACTCAATGCAAGATGACATCCACATGTAGAGAAAGGACTGTAGAGGTGGAATGCAGAATGAAGCAGACTATTTTCTCTTTTGTTATATTTTGTTTTGATTTTTTCTCATGCTTTCTTCCATTCATTTCAATTCTTCTATGCAATATGACTAATGTGAAAATGTGTTTAAAAAGAAGGTATATATAGAGTCTATTTAAGATTGTATTCCATCTTTGGATGGAGGGGAAAAAGAGGGAAGAGAAAAATTTAAAATTTACAGAAGTGATTGTTGAAAACTGAAAACAAATGAAGTTACAAAAATAAAAGATTCTTCTTCTCAAATTCAAATCTGGGCTCAGATATTTATTAGCTGTGTGACATTGGGGAAATTACCCTAATCCTGTTTGTCTCAGTTTCCTTATCCAAAAAATAAGCTGGAGAAGGAAATGGCAAACCACTTCAGTATCTATGCCAAGACCTCAAATGGTGTCATGAAGAGCCAGACCTGACTGAAAAATGACTGAATGACCTTTTGATCTTACTTTCTATGGATCAGTGATTGGTTTTAGGGAAGGCTAATATGACCCCAGGCTAACTGTCCAATTCTCTAAGTAGGAGTGGCAAAAAATAGGACTCAGGCACTATTTGGGGTCCTAGACTTTTGTTGAAGGAGGAACTGGTGTATAGGGCCATACTCATCAGCTCCCATGAAAACTGCAGCCAGAGTTGTCATGAGGAGAAAAATTGGGAAGTTAATTTTGCTGAGGAAATATGGAGAGGTTTTTTGAGAAGGGGGAAGTCTTGGTGGAATCACCTGTCTGCAAAGTAGTTCCAAGGTGCCAAAGGCCAATGAAAGTTGAAAGGTGTGTACACTCCTTCCACTGCAAGCTCTCTAATCCCCTCTCCTTCCTCCTACCTAAAGCCATTTGCTAATCAACATGGATTGCTTAGGGGGAGATACCGAATTTTTTGGCAGGAAGGATATGGCCAACAATGCTGTCAACTGGTCATTTTCATCAGGTGCCCAGTTATGTCTTTGTTTAAAAATCATCTTTGTGGAGGGCCTACCTGAGCAGCTAGGCTCAAACACACTGCATGAGAGAGACCTTTTATTCATTTGGCATTATTATAGTGGTAGAACCCTCTCCCTTGCCATTCAGGAGCACCTCAGTTATTGCTCAGAAAGTAGGCATTGGGAGTTCAATTTGTCCAACTCTTTGACTCTGGATAGCATGATTTCCAATTTGTGGCAGACTATGAGAAGTATTTTAAAGTCTTCCAGAGGGAAAAAAAAACCTGTTGAATAGAAGTATTTATATAATCATTTTACATCTGTACATATGTGCATATATTTATGTATGACATATGTATATGTGTATTTGCTATCTAATGATAGCCTCTTCTAGGGCATGAAGGGGAGGGAAAGAAAAAAAGGAAAAGAGAAATTTACCTAATAACTTTAATTTATATTTAAAAGGAATCACAAGTTGTACATAATAGATTTGCAGTTTCATATAAAATCATCTTATTTATTATGCTACATTATGGAAATGCTAGTTTCATTCTCCAAATTTAAAAAAAAATTGTCTTCTGAGTAAGTAAAGATCATGTCTGATTCCGGGGTGCTCACTTGTTCTATAGTTCTAGCCTGTTACGAAAGGGCTTAAATGCTCCCATTAGCTCTGTTCCTTGGGCACAAGAGAGATTGGGTATTCCTTGGGAGGTGATTCCTATTTTGGGAATTCCATCCCTTTTACTCCATACACTAGTTGTACTCATTGCAACATATCTCCCAGCCCTATAAAATATCCAGCTATAGCCATTAGAGACAGACATACTTAAGAAGACCAGCTCAACCAAAGAATACATCCACATGTAGATACCTAGTAAAGAGATCACTGAAAATTATGCAAAGTAATTTACTTATTCAATGCCATGCCAATCAGACAATTTAAGAATTACCTGGTAAACCAAAAAACCCCCACCAATAACAAAATTTATCTGCAGGATCAAAATGGCAAGAATAGCATGGGAAGCAATGAAAAAAAGATGAATAAGATGACTTAACAGCACCAGATCTTAAACTAACACTACAGAGTCGTAATTGTCAAAAACAATTTGGTACTGAGTAAGAATGAGGTTGATTAGTGGAACAGATTAGGTGTATGATATACATAACCAACTGAGCACAGTAACCTGGTATTTGAGAAGCCCCAGCAACTGAGGCAGGAAGTCACTATTTGACAAAAACTATTGGGAAACTACAAAATAGACTATCAAACATCTCATACAATATACTAGATAAATTCAAGATGGGTACATGATTTAGACCTAAAGGATGCTATCACAAGCAAATTAGTGGAGAATGGAAGGAATTACCTATTAGATTCATGGATAGGGGAACAATTCATTACCAAACAAAGGATAGGTTCACAAGAGATAAAATAGATAGTTTTGATTGCACAAAAATGAAACTTTTTTTGTACAAATAAAACCAGTGCAGCTAAAATGAAAAGAATAACAGGAGATTGGGAAAAATTCTTTGCAACATTTTTCTCTAATAAAAGGTATTAGTTCTAAAATAAGTGGGGAATTGAATAAAATGTAGAAGAGTAGGAGTCTTTACCCAACTGATTAATGATCAATAGTCAAAGGATATAAATGAGCAGTTTTCAGAGGAATAAAACCAGGCTATCAGTAACCATATGAACAATGCTGTAAATTAGAGAAATGCAAATTGAACCAGTTCTGGTAACAAAGAATTGGAAGCTGAGGTAAAGCCTATATCAGTTGGGGAGTGACTGAACCAGTTATGGTGTATTAATGTGATAAAATTCTATTGTTGTATAACAAATGATGAAAGCGATGTTTCAGAAAAACCAGGTAAGAGTTTTATGAACTGACACTAAGTGAAGTGAGCAAAACCAGTAGTGCAATTTATCTCACAACAACATTATAATGAACAGAAATAACTCTGAAACTCTTAGCAACTCTTACTAACACAGCGATCAAACGCAATTCCAAAGATTGATGGTGAACCATTCTATCCATTTCCAGGAGGAGAAATGATCATCTCAGAGTGCAGATTAAAGCTTCTTTGCTCTCTCTTTTTAAAAATAATTTGGACATAGGTAATGTAGAAAAATTTTGGCATGATTATATATATATATATATATGTATACATATTTGTAATGAGTTTGTTTATCTTGCCTTCTAAAAGAGTAGGGTAAGGGAAGAAGAAGCAAATTTGAAACTTAAAAATAAATCTAAAATCTAAATACTTTATTGGTGAAACTGGGAATATTTCTTACAATTCCAGATTAGAGTTTAAAATTGTGAAAGAAATGTGATTATATTGGTCATACCTTGTGATTAATAAATTCTAAGATTAATATTTGCCAAAATACTAATAGAAGCAGTTTTATGGTGGCAAAAGAACTTGGACACAAAGTGGGTGCCTATGACATGTAATGGCTGAAAAACTGGTATCTGAGATTACCTCCAAATGAATTTATATGGTTAAATATAAAAGATTATATCATAAACTTATGAGAGGAAAAAGTAGAAAACTACTTTTCAGATCTATGGATAAGATTTTATGACTAAAGTAGGGATAGGACAGATTGTAAAAGATAATATGAACTATTTTGATCACATAATGCTGACAAAAATTGAAAAGAAAACCAAGATTGCCAAGATTGCACTGGAAACAGTTTAGTGGTGAAAACCATCATGACAGTAAATGTCTGATAAAAGCCTCATTTCCAAGATATATCAAATATTGATTCAAATTTGTAAAAATGAGATCAATTTCCCCATTTGATAAATTTTCAAAGATATTAAGTCAATTTTCAATAGATGAAACCCAAGCTATCAACAATCATGTGAAAAAATGTTCAAAAATCATTAATAAAGGCACTGAAAAGAAAAGAACTTTGATTTTCCATTTCACATGCATGAGAATGTCAAAGAAGTTAAAAAAGCAAAATTACTACTGGAGAAGTTGAGGGAACACAAACGCATTACTATATTTTTTTGTGGAGCTATTAATTGGTCCAGCCACGCAGGAAAGTGATTTGGAATGATGTTTCCAAAGTCATTAAACTTTAACTGAGTAATTAGGCTTGTATCCCCAAGAAATTAATGAAAGAAGAAATGATTGCAAAAATATTTGTGACAAACAACATGAAATTAAAGAGGTATCCATCAATAGGGGAAATGACTGAAGGACCTGTGATGTATGAAAATAATGGATTTCCATTTTTCTGTGAGAAATGATGAAAGGAAATGTTTTAGAGAATCCTGGGAAGACATCTATGGAGAGATGTAGATTGAAGTCGAACCAGGAAAACAATTCATGTCATAATGTCAACGTTAAAAAGTGAACAATGCACACACACATATATGTATATGTTTGTGTATGTGAAAGTTTCAATGAGATTTATTTTTTCCTTTTTAAAAATATTGCAAGGAGAGCAAATAAATACTTATTAATTGAAAAAATAAAGTAGCCCCTTCCAAACTGTGACATATAAATAGAATACCATTGTGTGATAAGAATATCAATGTGTGATAAGAAAGGAGTATAAGGAATTCAGAAAACCTAGGAGAAGTTGCTAATTTCACAGATGCGCTGTGAAATGAGCAGAGATGAAAGGACAGTGTGCAGAATGATGGCAGCAAAAAGATCACAAGGAGGAAAGTGAGCTCTGGGTAACTGAGTGATCAACAAGAATCCCACTATACATGCCTCTCTTTACTAGGGCAGAAAGGCAGGGGATCACCATAACAGAATGCTGTGCATATTGTTAAATACAATTACTGGATTACATGCTTTTTCCTAATTATTTTTATTTGTTACAAGAAATGGTTCAATTTGGAGGAGTTAGTCTTTGCAGAAGTGACTATGATGTAAAACAGAAGGCATCCATGAAGCATTAAAAAATGGAAATGTGGGAGCAATGGGAGGCAAGCTAGTGAAGAGGAGTGAAGGTGTGTAGGATCGGGGAGTGGAAGGAAATCTGGGAAGATCCTTGAATACGACAACTTGCTGACTCTGGGTGTCAGCATCAGTAACAGATGGGGGCCAGGGCAGCTGATCGGTCTTTGCCAACATGCTTTTCCTCCTGTCAGACTGGTCTTCGCTAGCCAGAGTTCCATGGTGGAAATCATGAGATGCCTTGGAAGTCTGGGTTCTGATGCTGGCCCTGACCCAGGACTTTGAATCCTGGTACATCACTTCCCCTCACTGGACTTGGATTTGTCCTGGAAATAACAATCCACCCACATCCCCATTACCCACTGCAGTTGTGAGAGCAGGATGAACAAGGGATGGGATAGAATGCTCTGAAAGGGAAAGGGACTGTGAAAATGGGACCTGCCTTTATGAACTTGGTTGTTTAGAGCAGACCAAGAGTCATATGTCTTAGTTCTTTTTGGTTTTGTTTTTGTATCACAGATTGTAGACTGTCAATCATGCTGTTGGTCAAATAAAGGACTATGAATGACTTTGCCTGATTTATTCCCACCAGCATCTACACAAACAGTTCTCAAGATGAGTTTATTGGGGGATGATCAATTGCCAGGTCTCTTAAGGGGAAAGAAGGATGGCTCAAGGTTTCCATTTGTCGGTGACCAGCTTAGCCCTCAGTTAGGGACAGGGATATTTCGGTGTCCCCAATTCCTCTTTCCTGTGTTCATATCCCTTTAAGTTTACATGCTCTGTGTCGCCTGAGCTTTGGTTTCCTCATCTTTTGGTGAGAATCGGTCTTAATTTGGATAACTTGGCAACATGTGTGACTGAAAGGAAATAAAGAGAACTATGTGTATGTGTGAATATGTGTGTTATTGTGTGTGGATGCGTGAGTGTGTGTGTGTAGACACAGAGAGAGAGAGAGAGAGAGAGAGAGAGAGAGAGAGAGAGAGAGAGACAGAGAGAGAGACAGAGAGAGAGACAGAGAGAGAGACAGAGATACTGAGAAACAGAGAGATAAAGTAATGCCATTAACCCCCAAAGCAGAACATTTCTCTCCAGGAGTCCAGATAGATATTTCCATCTCTGGAATGGGTAGCCTGGGCCTTCTGTCGTTCCTAGTAGGAGGGCAAAAAGGCCCCCAAGGCAAAGGTCCCTGAACACTGTTCCTGTTCCTCCTCTGTAAAGTCAGGTAAAATCTAGGTACAAGATTTGTTTATAAATTGTGCAGCAGAGATGAGATGTGAGCTTCTCATGGTGTATGTTGGGATCTAAGCTGCTGAGTTCTCAATCGTGTCCCCAGTCCTCAACATTTGGAATGGGGAGCTGTCCTCTCTGGCTCTTAGTTATAAGTGTTACTGCCTTTAATCTGAGATGCCGGGGAATGGAAGCTCTACCTGAAGCTCCTCACTTAAATTTGGTCCTTAATGGATTCATAAGCGATTTAGCCCTGGGCTTCCATGTAGAGAGATTTTGGTGGCCTTATCACTCCTCCAAACTTCCTCTCTGTGGCTCTTGGCACTATTAATCACTCCCTTTTCGAATTTTTTCCTTCTCTACATTTTTGTGTCTCAACTCTTTGCTGGTTCTCGTCTGGTCACTCCTCCTCTGTCTTTGCTGGATTTTCGTCCATGTCGCATCCACTAACTCTTGAGATCCCATGAGACTCTAGCCATGGCCCTCTTCTCTTCCCTTTTTCCTCTATACTATTTCACTTGTGGATCTCACTAGCTCCCATGGACCCGATTATCATCTCTATTGAGATGACTCTCGGATGTTCTGATGCAGCCCTAACCTCTCTCCTGACCTCCAGCTCTCATCACCAACTGCCTAACTTCACTCTCAAACTGGTTGGTCCATAGATATCTTAAACTCACATATCCAAACTGAACTCATGATCTTCCCAGCCCACTCCACCTCCTTCACCCTCTTCCTCTCCTAACTTCCCTATTCCTATCAAGGGGTCCACCATCCTCCTAGTCACGTAGGCTTGCAAATTACATGTCATCCTTGTCCTCTCTGTCTCTTACTTCGCCCACCTCCCCATCTAATTCATTGTTCAGTTCTAGCATTTCTTCCTTCATAACATCTCTCTATACTGCTCTTTCTCTCTTCTGCCTCTCCCCCCATCCTGGTCCATCCTCTCATTACTACACAGATGGACTTTTGCAGAAGACTGCTAGTAATTCTGCCTCCCTCATCTCTCCCTGGTCCAGTCCATCCTCCATTGAAAGCTGATCTTCCTAGAGAACAAGTCTTACCAAATCACCCCTCCCCCATTCCATAAACTCCATGGCTCCCTGTGATCCCTGAGATCAAATAGAAATTTCTCTGCTTTGCTCTTAAGGCTCTCCTTACTTTGGCCCCTTCCTACCTTTCCAGTCTTCTTATATCTTACTCCCTTCCATGTATTCCATGATGCAGTGACGTTGACCTTCTCACCAGTTCCCAGACACTACCTTCCATCTCCTGACTCTTGGCATTTGTACTGGCTATCCCGTATGCCTGGAATGCTCTCCATCCTTTATGCCTGCCTCCTGAATTTCCTGCCATCTTTCAAGTATCAGAGAAATTCCAACCTTATGTAAGAAGCTTTTCACTACCTACCTCAATCTTTGTGTCTTCCCTCTGCGACTAAGAACTTTTTAAAATTGAATGTGTCCTGTTTGTACATAGTGGTGTCCATATTATTTTCTCCATTGGATCTGTAGCTCCTTGAGGCCAGGGACTGTTTCTATCCCTGTCTTTTTATGCCCAGTTCCTGGTATGTGCTTAATAAATGCTGGTTGATGTTACTTGACTTGAGGCAGGTGGACCAGCATCTAAAGTTCTAGTATTCATGATGAATTCACTAACAGTTAATTGTTGCTTCACCCTCTGAACTTTTGAAACACTTAGATCTCTTTTGGAAGACAAAAGATAAGTTTTTAATGCTTCAGTGGAATGGAGTTTTCTTGACCTTATTTTCCTTTTTAGAAGTCGAGATGGGAATGTCAAAGAGTATTGAAAGAGATGGATAAATGGGGAGAAAGGAAGTAAAAAAAATACTATTATGTGATGAGGCTAGGTTCTGGAATCATTACTGCTTACATCTGTGTTAAAGGATGTCCTTGATGTATATGTCACCCTATACAGTCCTGGCCAATATAAGCTGAACGTTAGAAAATCAACAACATTGCTATTTGCACACATTTTTTATATGAGGAAATTGGCCTTCAGGGCTTCAGGGACTGGAGCCATATGAGAGGCTACTTATTCTCTCAGCTTTGCATCCTCATATCTGAATTGCCATGTGTCTACATAGGATTAGAATGGAGGATCATCAAGGGGCTCAGTTTCCTCATCTATTGAATTTAGGCAATAAAATTTATATTATCTACATTAGAGTTCTTGTGAGGAATACACTTTGTAAACATTATTTCCTTCTCCTTTTAGAATTTGTTTTTAAAATAATTTTATTGATGTCTTTTACTACATTCATCATGTTTATGGATATTATCCTTCTACTTCTCCTCCTTGATTGCCATCACATATAACAAATGATTCTTTTTAGAGAAGAAAAAAATCAGCACAAATGACATATATGTTGAAGTAGTCTGAAGACATGTGCAATGTATAACACCTCTGGACCACCTACCTCCAAGAAGGGTTGTTTGGAGATGTTTCTCCTGATATCTTTAATTTAGAACCAAGGTTAATATTTTTAGTTTCACTACATTAATTTTTTTTGTTTGGTATTCGATTTTCTTTTCCATTGCATTGCTATCATTATTGTGCAAATATTTTTGGGCTCCATTTACTTCATGTTGCATCAGTTCATAGCCATTTTTCTATGCTACTTCATGTTCATAACCCATATCATTTCTTACAGAACAGTAATAATCTATTGCCTTCATGTAACACAATTTGTTTAATCTATCAATGGGCATCTACTTTGTTTCTGATTCTTTGCTTTCACAATAAATGCTGCCATATATATTTTGGTGTATGTTGATTTTTTTCTACTCACTTTATTTGAACAATTCCAAATTGCTTTCCAAAATAGTTAGACATTTTCCCAGCTCCACTAATAATATACGAGTGTGCCTATTACTCCACAATTCCTTCAACGTTGAATATGGGCATTTTAGTCATCTTTGCCAATTTTCTTTCTTTTTTTTTTAATATTTATTTATTTATTTAACTTTTTACATTCATTTTTCACAAATTTTGGGTTCCAAATTTTCCCCCTTTTATCCCCTCCCCCCCCACCCCAATAGCCCCAAGCAATCTAATTTTCCCCTGTCTCCAATCTGCCCTCTCTTCTGTCATCCCCTCCCTTCTCTTGTCCCCATCTTCTCTTTTCTCCTGTAGGGCCAGATGACTTTCTATTCCTCATTAACTGTATGTCTTCTTTCCTAGTTGCAACAACAATACTAAACATTTGTTCCTAAAACTTTGAGTTCCAACCTTCTCCCCATCCCTCCCTCCCCACCCATTGCCTTTGGGAAGGCAGGCAATTCAATATAGGCCATATCTGTGTAGTTTTGCAAATGATTTCCATAATAGTTGTGCTGTGTAAGATTAACTGGATTACCCTCTACCTAGTACTTTTGATGTTCATATACACTAGACTACAAGATATTACAGAAATTTAGAAAAAAATTTTGGGCTATAAATGTGTAGTTGATTCTGAAAAATTCTGACGTATTACCTTACAAGTCAGTTTTATTGGTATAATTTTGAAAACTTTTCACGTGTTGATTGCTTGATTTTTCAAATGATAGTTTTTGTATTGTTGAATTCTGTCTTAAGTATTGGCGTGCTGATAATGATAATACTCTCTATACTCTATATACAGACCCGTATAAGTATTGGTATTAGGTTTAATATGAGAAAGCTGGAATCATTAGATTGCTTTTTGTCTAGTGGAATACGAACACTTTCTTCCCTCTTCCTTCCTTCCTTCCTTCCTTCCATTCCTTCCTTCCTTCCTTCTTCCTTCCTTCCTTCCTTTCCTTCCTTCCTTCCTTCCTTCCTTCCTTCCTTCCTTCCTTCCTTCCTCCCTTCCTCCCTCCTTTCTTTCCTTCTTTCCTTCCTTTCTTCCTTCCGAAAGGATGTAGAAAACTTTCTTTTTTTTGAAAGAAAAGTACTTACAACTTAAGGTGAAAATGCCTGTGGCTAAAATCCACAAGCAGATGACATGCTTTACTACTTCTCTGAGACTATTTATATCTCTGTTATGGTGAGTGAGTTCACAATTTTCTTTGGTTTGCCCTGGCAATAGCAAGGATCCATGGGGAAATTTAGTCTATCGTTGAGATAAGGGACCCAGAAGAAATTGTCTGGATTTTGCTGGGTATCCCTTATGCTTAGAGGATCACCCAAGAATTGTGGTATGTCTTGTGAAGAAAGGACATTTTTTGTGCAGACCCTAGTTGGATGATCCTATGCACTGATGGAATCATTGGAAGAGCTTCTACTCAGGAAAATTTTCTCTTTTTGAGAATCCTTATGGGGAGAATTCCTTTCTAGTTTGGAAATACTCCTGTGGACCAGATTTTTGGCTGACAGAGAAGCCAGTTTTCTTGGTCTTTGCTCTTTCTTTTGCTTGTGAGTTGAGAATGACCTTGTAAGGTTACGGCGATATAGGCCAATGTATTTTTTGGAATTTTTTGAAATGTTCCTTATTTCATTGAATGTGTAAAACTTTGTGGTTTGTCATTTCTTTCTTCAGCTCATTTTACAGATGAGGAAATTGAGACACACAGGGTTTAGTGACTTGCCTAGGGTCATACAGCTAGTAAGTGTCTGAAGCCAGATTTGAACTCAAGTCTTTTTGACTCCAGACCCAGTGTTCTATCTACTGTGCCACCTAGCTGTCATAAGAGATTGTATTATGTATTGTATTTGTAACTCTTGAAACTTTTCTCAGAATTTGGGTACTTGGAGGGATTACACACACACACACACACACACACACTCATATATGGACAGAGAGAACAGGGTGAGTTGAATAGGAAGGGATGATATTGAAAAAAATAAAATTAAGGGGTAAGAGAGGAGCATATTGGGAGAAGAAGGGAAGAAACTGAATGGGGCAAATTGTCTCTAACAAAAGAGGCAAGAAAAAAGCTTTTTCAATGCAGGGGGAAGAGGGGGAAGCTAGAGGGAGAAAGTGAAGCTTACTCATTACATTTAGCTTAAGGGAGGAAATAACATGCACACCTCAATTTGGTATGAAAATCTATCTTACGCTACAGGAAAGTAAGGGAGAAGGGGATAAGTGGCATGGGGGGGATTGATAGAAGGGGAAGGAAATGGAAGGACAGAGCATTTAGAAGTAAACACTTTTGGGGATGGAACAAGATCAAAAGAGAGAAGAGAATAAGTGGGGGGGCAGGATAGGATGGAGGGAAATATAGTCTTACACAACATGACTATTAGGGAAGTCTTTGCAAAACTACACATATATAGCCTATATTGAATTGCTTGCCATCTCAGTGGGGATGAGTGGGGAGGGAGGAAGGGAAAGAAGTTGTAATTCAAAGTATTGGAAACGAATGTTGAGAATTGTTTTTGCATACAACTGGGAAATAAGATATACAGGTAATGGAGTATAGAAATTTATCTTGCCCTACAAGACAAGAGAAAAGAAGGGGATAAGGGAAGGGAGGGGTGTGATAGAAGGGAAGACAGATTGAGGGGAAGGGGTAATTAGAATACTCAATGTTTTGGGGGTGGGGGGTAGGGGAGAGATGGGTAGAAAATGTGAAACTCAACATTTTGTGGACGTAAATGATGGAAACTAAAAATAAATAAATAAACATAAAAAATAAAAGAGAGAGAGATATTTGAAACGAAATGCATCAAGAGAAGAGAGTAAGGTGGGTAGAGATGTTGAATGAGCCCAACAAGAAGAATAAGAGGGATCCTCCAACTTCATAACAACTTTATGCTTGGTGGGATAACAGGGAGGAGAACAAGATAACTCTAGACCTGACTGAGCTCTCCTGGCTCTAGTTGTCTAACAGGGAAGCCTGGAAGCCCTGGGCAGGGAACTCAAAACAAGTCCCTTAACCTCTCAGGGCTCTAGGCAACTCTATTTGTTATCCCTTTGCCCCAATCCCAAAATAGGGCTAACCTACCTTAAGAGAAAGAGACAGACAGTGAAAGAGAGAGGGAGAAAAAGAGAGAGATGAATAGATGGAGAGGCAGAGAAAGAGAGAGAGAGAGAGGAGAGAGAGAGGAGAGAGAGAGAGAGAGAGAGAGAGAGAGAGAGAGAGAAGAGAGAGAGAGAGAGAGAGAGAGAGGAGAGAGATGAGAGGAGGAGAGAGAGAGAGAGAGAGGAGAGAGAGGAGGGAGGAGAGACAGAGTTTCTGCAACATTAAGTTCCCTGCAAGAAGAGTCACAGATGCAGAGGCTGAGGTCTCTATCCCCTAGAATAAAACATGAATGAAATAGACAATAAGCAAAAAAGAACATATTTTTACAATCATATCTCTCTGGCAATCTGGTGGCTTCCAAGACAACACGACGAAACGTAAGATGACATATATTTTGGTGCTCAGGTTCTGCTCCATCCTCAGTGCTAACAGGAGAAATCCAGATTCTGCAAGGAATGGTAGTGAGGATATCCTTTGTAGATATCCAGATACTGCCATGAAAATATATGACAATGAAGTCCACTGGGTGTGGAAATACCCTCTACAAGTGAAGGTTGTTAACACTTTCTCTGAAAATTAGTCTCAAAGAGTTGTCCCAAAGTCCTCAAGGACAGTGGTGGTGCAGTGGATAGAGAGCCATGTCTGGAGTTAGGAAGACCTAAATTCAAATGCGACCTCCACCACTTACTAGCTATGTGATTCTGAGCAATTTACTTAACCCCATTTGCCTCAGTTTCCTTAACTGTAAAATAATTTGGAGAAGGAAATGGCAAACCATTCCAGTATCTTTCCAAAGAAAACCAAAAATGAGGTCATGAACACAAAATACAACTGAAATGGCTAAACAATGAAGCCCTCAAAAGTTAAGTGACTTGCCCAGGATCACACAGCTGGTAAGTATTAGAGGCAGCATTTGGACTCAAGTCTTCCTGCCTCTATTCAACAGTTCAAACTATCTCTCAAACTTTTATATCTTGGAATCAAAGAAGTTTTTTTTCTTGGAATACTTAGGAAACAGAAATAGTGGAACAGCATTCAGCAGGACCCTCTCTGACCAGGCCTATCTTAGATCAACTATAAGAGTCCTGGACCCCTTTGGTAGTCTAGAGAAACCTATAGGCTCCTTATATGAATATGGTGTTTAAATATATAAAATACAAGATGCAAGCCTACAAAAAAAGGCAAGAAAAAACCTATTAAAAAATTAAAGATGTAAAATCTTTCCCATTCAAATTCATGGGTCCCATGAAATCCAGCCATGGACTCCTGGGGTCTGTGAGCCCCAGATAAAGAGCTCCTGGTTTAGAGAAACACTTCTCAATATAGAAGAGGAAGGATTGCAATTAGACGTCTGAAAGACTGCACGGCATGAAGATGTGTGAAAGACAGAATCGTATGGGCTCTCTCTCCATCCACATGCCTGGGTCTGAGAATTTTCCCTCCTAAATTTAGAAGTGCAGTTGGACTAATGATACTTGCACTACCAGCCTCAGAAGGCTGTTACGGGGAGAGTTCTATAGACAGGAGAGCTATTCTTACTTGTCTCAGTCATCTCATTTTGCCTTAGATTTCAGTTACTTATGTGCAAGTCTTTTCATTGAAGACAGAAATACGACTAACTTTTTCTTCACACTTGGGAGTACTTTTGGTCTCTACCAGAAGGATTTTAATAGTAGATTTTCCATAAATATTTGTTTATATTCATGGATGGCCTGTGCTTCTTTGTGGTAACCTATATAACCCATGAGGTACTTCAGCAATGCAATGTGTCATCATATAGTTCATCAATCATCGGACACTTACTAAATGCCTACTATGTGCCAGGCACTGTGTCAGGTGTAGGAATTAACGAACAAGAGTGAAACACCTCCTACAGATTCATCAGGGGCTCACAGCAAGAGCACAGTATCATTGATGCCCACCAGGAAAAGATATGCTCAAGCCACCAAGCAAGTGGCCTCCCCACAGGCTCACTGGCATACCAATATACAATGACTGCCCATGCTGTCAGGGTCTGAATTTAGCTTAGGGAATGATGGGACACATTGATTAAAGATTGCTGCGTTTGTTTTTTAATCTATGCCTCCATCCCTATCCTTCAATGAGATTTTCTGCCTTTGACCAGGGTCCAAGCCCTAAACTTCAGAGTAAAAACACAGAACATAAATGATTTGAAGAGTTTGATTTCTCTGCTTTCCCAGACCAGTGGCCCTTACGATAGCTGACAGTCTCCTGCACTCAGAACCTTCTCTTGCTGGGGTGCCTGCTTCTGCTCCCCAGCTGATCATTCCATTGATCCCAGGTACATGCTCAGGCCTCAGGAGTTGGTAACACAGGACTCAGACTCCCTAGGTCCCTTGTGTTCACCTACACGTTGGGCAGAGACAATCAACATCACTGAAGTGTCTCTAGGCATCCCGCAGCCCAAGGGGAAGACTGAAAGCCTCTGAAGCTTAAAAGAAAGAAAGGGGGAAATAGTCATTCTAGGTACCAACATCCAGATCTCCTTCCCCTCTTCCTATAGGCAGTTTCTTGTTCCAGAAAATACTCAACCTGAGACATCCTTGTCTCCCTGTTGTCTTTCATGGTTTCTTGGCCACTATTTTCAAAGCTTAATGGAGTGAGGATGCTTTTTTTCGGGAGGGAGGGGTTTGGGCATGGAGCATTTTGTAGTCATCAATAATTCCTTGGATATTCTCCCTTGTCCTCAAATTATTATCACCCCAAGTTCTAAAGTAAATAAGAATTCAAAATAGGAAAGAGCAGAGATTGCAATCTGTAGAATCTCTGTGTGAATTTACTAAATCAGTCAATGAATTAATGAGTAAATATCATGAGACCTCAAACAGGGAGACAAAGTCACGAGGCCCTCCCACATACGGACATTGGGCCCTTCCCTTTGTTGTGCTTTGCCGATGTGCCTACTTTTGTCTTTCTTTTAGTTTTACAAATTGAAGACTTGCGGCAGCTCTGCATTGGCACCATATTTTCCAGCAGTGTTTCCTCACCTGAGGTCTCTGTGTCACATTTTGATAATTCCCACAATATTTGAAAGGTTTTCGTTATTATATCTGTTCTGTTGATCTGGGATCAGTGATCTTTGATGTACTATTCTATTTGCTTTGGGGAGACACAAACTCTACCCATATAAGGTAACCAATTACAACACTACATTTTGTGTGTCTGCTGACTGCTCTACCAGCAAATGGTTCTCAATCTTTCTCCCTGGAGAAAAACCATATTGAAATGAAGCCAATTAATAAGTCTACATCACCTGTAGGTCTTTAAATGAAAGGAAGAGTCGACAAACTTCATTGTTACCTTATTTTTTAAATTGCCGCAGCCACCCCAACTTTCAGCAAACACTACCCTGATCAGTCAGCAGCCATCAACACGGAGGTAAGATCCTTCAGCAGCATAAGAGATTGTTGTTGCTGTTGCGTTTGTACTTTGTTGTTGAAGAAGACCACGCCATCAGAGGAATGATGACAGGACTTGCACTTGACTTTGTTTTGAGTGAGGGAGCGCTGTGCCGGTCACCAGCCTCACTTCTCCTCCAGAGCCATCTGAATCCAGTGACCAGGATGACTGGAGATGACCCAGGATACACTGGGAGACGTTGGCCCCTTTACTGAAGGTTCAGATGATGCTTAGCATTTTTAGCAATAAAGTCTTTTTGTAATGGAGCAGCTAGCTGGTGCCATGGATAGAATGCCAAGTTTGGAGTCAGGCTCAACTTGCTGAGTTCAAATATGACTTCAAATTCTTGCTAGTTGTGTGAGCCTGGGCAGGTCTTGCTTGCCTCAGTTTCCTCATTTGTCAAATGTTCTAAAAAAGGAAATGGTAAACCACACCAGTATTTTTGCCAAGAAAATCCCAAATGGGGTCACAAAGTCAGATAGAATAGAAAAATGACTGAAAAACAAAAAATTTTAATTAAGGCACATGTAGTTTTTAGCCTTAATACTGTTACTCACTTAATAGACTACAGCGTAGTGTAATCATAATTTTTATGTGCCCTGGAAAACCCAAATATTTACGTGACTCACTTTATTCCAATAATCATTTTATTTTGGTGGATTGCAACCGCACCAGCAGTATCACAGAGGTGTGCCTGTACTTCTCTTTCCAACAAGAGACATGCCTTTCCCTAGCAGAACAGGCTGCTCTGTCCAAGCAGTTCCTTTCTTGCTGGAGAAGGCCTCCAAAACACATGCCCTAAGGAGAGGTTCTTCATTACCTTTTACAGCCTGGCTACTGCCCAGATGCCTTTCCCTCCTGACCTCAGGTAGGGAAAACTTAAGTACCTTAAAAACTGATTTTGCTGCTGGACAAACTTCTGCTACATCAGGCTCAGGGACAATAGCTTTGGCAGAGACAACGGCCTCCTAGAACAGTTTCTCCAACAATAACTTCAACTACCCAGCAGTCAACAAAATCTACCACTAAAGGTGAGTATCTAGTTCTGTCCTGAACCAATGGGGTCTCTTGTTCATTTCATGCATGCTGGGTAGAGCAGGAGTACATTGAGAAATTTCTGACACTTTGTGGGTATATGTCTGGGGCATGTGTTGGGAGAAGAGGCAGCATGTTCACTCCACTTGGAGTCAGGAAATCTGTTTTCATATTTGACATGGACTATTTGAGGAATGTTGGGCAAGTCGTTTAATTTCTTGGAACTTCAGTTTCTTCATTTAACCAAATAGATTGGGGGGAGGGGGTGGGAATCTACAGTGATCACTTTCATAAAAGGCTTTGCTCACCTTGAAGAGGTCATGCCTCAGTGGATCCTCATGGAGGTGGGGCCTTGGCAGAAAAGGTTTGGGAACTTCTTTCATCCATGAATGGACAGCTGTACTAATATAGTACTAAAATTCTCAGGTCCATGACCAGTTCGAAGTAGCATAACGAAAACTAAAGCTATTAAATGTGAGTATATCCAAAGCTAGGCCCCAGAATAAATCCCTACATTATTCCCTTCCCAGACCGTTAACCCTCTTCTCCATCCCCTAATATAAAAAGTTCATTGTCCAAACTTAAGCAAAAGGTATGAACCTATTTTTGAGGGTGAGCATAGCTAAGCCTTTTCTTTACTGGCCAACGCTTAACATCAGCTTTCAGACATCCCCAAAGACAGTCAGTCAGTCAACAAGCATTTATTGAGCAGGTTTTATGTGCGAGGCACTGGGATGAGCTAATACAGTGAAAGGTAAAAGCAATGAACAAAACTACGTTCCCTGTCCTTAGGGAGAATATATTCAAATGTGGGAAGCAACATATGATTATCTAGATAAATACAAGACATAGAGAAAGATGATATGAAAGTAATCCGGAAAGGATGCAAAACTGGAAAGACCAGGTAAAGTCTCATGCAGAGGTGGGGTGTGAACTGAGTGCAGAAGGAAGGCAGGGAAGAAGGCAGAGCATTCTAGGCATGGAAAGAAGCTGGGACAGAGGCAGAGAGGTGGGAGATGAAGAAACATGGGTGAGGAACTGCAAGGAGACTAGGTCCTTTCCGATTTAAAAATTATTCTTGGAAGCTATTCCCTTTCTGCAGTTTAACCTGCAGAGCGGGAGGATATTTTCCTCATCCCCTAGTATGTCCAATCTGTATCACTCTAGCAACAGCTGTAATCCTCTGTCCCCATCCCTGGGCTCAGTGTGGCACAGGAGGATGGACGGGCCCAGTAAAAGAGAAGGTCTACTCATGAAGATGCAAATCTGTAGGAACCATTCCTTAAAAAGATTCCTTAGAGGAAATCATTAAAAACATAGTTTCACAAATCTAAACTATTAAACTGGAGCAACCAACCTGCTGTGTGTCTTTATTGAAGAAACTAATGCGAAAGGAGAACATTGGACAGAGGGTAAAGTGGGCACTCCAGCTATCCAGGGAGGGAAATTTCTTTAGAAATCCTTGTCCTGTCCCAGTCAATTCAAATCTGCAACCTCAGTTACGCAGCTCCTTCACACCCACACAAATGCAGACATATAATAGACACAGGCAGAAGCAAATGGGAAGAAAGATACATATGTGCCTCCACATGGTTACATGTAAACAAAAAGAAAGTATTCATCGTTCCGGGTTTTGTCCAATTCTTCCAAAGTCTATACAGATAGATAGATAGATAGATAGAGAGAGAGAGAGAGAGACAGACAGACAGACAGGAACACAGGGGATAGTTTTGAGAAAGTCCTGAAACTGCACTGCCTAAAGACCAGGTAGGTTCCATTAGACCTCTCCTCCAGAGTTCTCCAGTAACCCTAAGAGGGTTACAGATATCTAGACTCTGCAAATGGCTCCAAATATTTGGAATTTGGTGTCCCTCCAAGTATATAGGGTACCCTGAGACCCAGTTCCATTTAGCCACAATGAGTTAGACCAGCTTTTATAAAGAAATATTTACCTCAAATGGTATGATCACAAATATCCAGACAATTTGCCCGAACATGAGGAACATATTCTTCATACACACATGTGCGCGCGCGCGCACGCACACACACACACACACACACACACACACACACACACACACCTCCCTTCTACTCTGTACCATCTCAGAGGCTATGGAAGGGAATGGGATTAGATGCATAGTTTGGCACCATTCCTATAGAGCCCTCTCATAAGATCCAAGTCCTGTACCCACGTTGGTCTCCAATCCCTGGCACTCTGACCTTTTCTGGATTCTCTGTTGAACTGAAAGAGAACACAAACACCTATCTGCCCAGTCTATTTGTCTAAACCAGAGTAAAAGAGGGACAGTGGGGGATGAAAGTCCTTCTCCTCTCACCGTTCAGTTCATGGGCACCCATGCGGTGGGGAAACTGTGATCTCCACCCTCTTGGCACAGTAAGAAAGAGTGGATAGGAAAAAGAGAGCATGACCAAATTGTAAGTCAGAACCTTTTCCAGAAAACAGCCACTCAAAGGAGGCTATCCCTACCCACACCGTAGATGGCAAAGGGACCTCCATATAGGCCTACCTGGACATTCCCAGACCACCCTCAATATCCATTTTCCTCTGGTTGAAATTTGCCATTGCTGGCTAATTGACTGGAATATATATATTTTTAACATAACCCTTATACCAAATTCAGAACAGTCCTCTGTGGTCTCTGGGCAGCATAAGCAATGACCTTTTACTTGCTTCATCTAACATGAATTTTCTATCAGTTTAATGAGCTAATAACAAGTCAGCACAAATAAGGAAAACAGGCTATATTATACTTAGTGTATGACATAACTCACCAGTAGTTGGTAGGAATGTGTGTCATTCACAATTCTGCTAGAAGTGCTTGTATATCACATGAGACAAAGAAAAAGAAGGCTGCTTATTATAGAGCTGTACCCTCCACATCACAACTTTCCCCAAAGTGGTTTCAATATATTGTGGGTCAATATAAGAAATAAAAAGGGAGAATTTTTATAGGAGTTTGGCAAAAACTACAGAAGACACACAAACACCAACAGAAAATACAAAGGCTATGACCAAATACAAACCCCAAATTTTGCAATAAGGTACTGTAAATATTCCATAAAAGAAAATGAAAAAATTCACACTTTTCCAGGTTGAAGGGAGGGTCAAAAACATTTATATGCTGATATTCCAGATCATAGGGGGTACCATGTCACTACAAAAAAAAAAAAAAGAATTGTGCTTATTAAAGAGAACGTATATCATTAGCTACAGCAGATAGTGAAGAGATGTATCTTTATCTGTATAGCTAGCTTCACTAAATCAAGGGCAAAAATGGAGGGCAATATTCCAGAGATTATTGAAGTCCTCCCTTTTTAAGCAATTAAGTCTTTTTGTGCCAATTAGAGAAGCTAAGAAGACACTGAATGGAACCAGCTTTTGCAGTTGGTTCATGTGGGAGTTATCCAAAGGAAAATGGCAAATAAAGAACAAAATGGATTTAGTTATATCCTCTCCAAAATCTATTTTGATATTTCCCCAGGACTATTCAGTAAAGTCTCAAAAGAGTCAGCATTTAATATCATATAAAAGCCCACATATAAGGATGAAAATCAAATTTATTTTGCCGAATACAAAGTTCTGCGTGTGTTTGTCCTTCGTTACTGAAGAAGACCGTGCCATCAGAGAAATGATAACATGACTTGCACTTGACTTTGTTTTGAGTGAGGGAGGGCTGTGCAGGTCACCAGCCTCACTTCTCCTTCAGAGCCATCTGAATCCAGTGACCATTCATCAGGATGACTGGAGATGACCCAGGATGAGACAATTGGGGTTAAGTGACTTGCCCAAGGTCACACAGCTGGTGAGTGTCAAGTGTCTGAGGTGAGATTTGAACTCAGCTGCTCCTGACTCCTGCACTGGTGCTCTATCCACTGCACCACCTAGCTGCCCCTTCTCCAGTATGTAGAGGAGGAGGAAAGAAAAAAAGAAATAAAGATAAAAAATTTTTATGATAACCTGTTTTATATTGAAAAGGAGTAATAATTTGTACATAATGGATTCTCAGTTTCATATGTAATTATCTTTTTAAATATACTATACTATGGAAATTTATACCATACATTAAGTATAAAAATACTAAAAATTAACATAAAATAAATTTGATTTAATTTAAAAAAAAAAGTATTCTCAGGAAGTAATGAAATCTGATTTTAAGGGGCTCAGCTATTCCATAGCTTTACCCAGCTAGAAGTCCTAAATGTTCCCTTAAAACTTGTTCATTGGGCACAAGAGAGATTGGACATTATTTGGGGGTGATTCCTATTCTGGGATTCTTTTATCCGATATTCCAATTGTGCTCCACCTCTACATATCTCCCACCATCCAGTAAAATTCCAGGCATAGGCATTAGAGCCAGATATTCTTATGAAGATCAGCCCAGACAAAGAATACATCCACATGTAGGTGCAGAGTGGGTAGATAACAGGAAGACCTGAGTTCAAATTTGGCTTCAGACACTTATTAGCTTTGTGACCCTGCATAACTCATTTAACCTCTGTTTGCCTCAATTTCCTATTCTATAAAATGAGTATAGCAATAGCACCTCTCTTCCATCATAGTTGTGAGGATCTAGTGAGATCATATTTGTAAAGAGCTTTGTAATCCTTTAAGTGCTATATAAATGGTAACTGTTGTTGCTCTATCAGATCACACAATAACTGGCATTTTGATAGCACTGTAACCAAATTTTACCAAGTAATATTTTCCTTACAGTGTTGGATTTTTGTGGTGGAAGTTCAAACAATTCCTTGGACTTCCCCTCTAAGGCCTTGTTTGCTCTTTGCAGACACAAGAGAAGCAATTGTTATAATGGGAAGCCATAAGGTCCTGTCATAGTTCTGACTCTATCACTAGCTAGTAGAAGATAATGGGGTTTCTTTGTTTCTTGGCACTTTAGTTTTCTGATCTTTGAAATCAGGAGTTTGAGCAAGATTTCTCCTAATATTCCTTCTAGCTTTCAAACTTGGAAGTCTCTATATTCTGATTCAGAATGAAGCTAAAGGAAGCTGAATGTCCCAGGGAATTATGGGATAGTCAGAGACCTCATTCACCAATTGCTATAGAGAGTTCACCACACATATTATTGAATGTCAGTTTTAACCTGGGGACTTGAGAAGAAGTCATGAAAGGAGTCTTCTACCTGTATGGGGCAGGAGTGTCAGACATATTGAGAACATAGAGATCCTTTCAGATGTGCTATGGTTCTGGAGTTAGATCTTTTCATCTATTGGATACAGTCAGTCAGGTAAGTGTCACCAGGAATTTATTAGTCATTATGCAACTGGCACTGTCTTAAGTGCTAGGGATACAATGAAAGACAGAAACCTAGGCCTTTCTCAAGTACCTCACATTTTCCCCTGAAGCCTCACAAGTTTCTCTCAGGAGAGTTCATGTCAGGTTGGAAAACTCACAAGTGCAGATAACACTGGAATCACAAAATTCTGGACAAGGAGAAGCATAACCTTCTTTTCTAAGAAAAACAAAAGAATTCCTCAAGGAGATTAAAAGACATTGACCCTGCCTCAGCCCAGTTACTGAGGCCATTGAATATGAGCAATGATTTAGTAAAGTGGCAGGGTACAAAATAAACCTACAAAAAACCTTAAGCATTCCTATGCAGTACCAACAAGTCCAAAAAGAAAGACAAAAAAAAAATTCCATTAAAAAGTACAAAATACTTAAATATCTGGGTGTTAACCTGCCAAGATATTTGCAAAATTTATGCATCTGTAGCACAAAATACTTTTTACACATGTAAAGGAAGACAAGTGAAGAGGTATTTAGAGCACACGAATGGCCATGAAATTGCAATAAAAATCAAGATACTATAGATTTAATGGTATAACAACCAAATTGCAGAACTACATCAAACTGAAAATACATTTGGAAATACAAATGATCTAGAATCCCGATGAAAATATTGGGGGGAAACATAGAAATGAAATAGGGCATATGTGGTAATACCAGACCTCAAGCTCTTGTAAAATAGTAATTACCCAGTAGACTAACTTAGATCAACATCTTACACTATATGCTAGATAAATTTAAAATGGGGACATGATTTAGTCAAAAGGATGCCATCATAAGCAACTTAATGGAACATGGAACTTGGCAGATTCATGAATCGGGGAACAAGCAAGAGATATGGAGATTCACAGGAGATAAAATGGATAATTTTGGTTACATAAAATTCAAACATTTTATGCAGAAATAAAACCATTGCAGCTAAAATGAAAAGAATAGTAGAAAACTGGGAAAAATTCTTTGCACACATTTCTCTAAAAAAAAAGTCATATCGAAAATATATAGGGAACTGACTAAACTTTACAGGAATAGGAGCCATTCCCCAATTCATAAATGATCAAATAATCATTAAAGGACAAGAGGCAGAGGAAGAAATCCAGACTATCAGTAACCATATGACAAATGCTATAAAGTAGAGAAATGCAAATTGAAACAATTCTGTGGTAGCAGTTCACAGCCATTAGATTGGGTAAGAAGAAAAAAAAAAGAAAATAGCAAAAGTAAGAGGGAATATGGACAAATAGATGAAATAATTTACTGTTGGAGGAGCTTGTGAAGTAGTGCACCTATTCTAAAAAGTAATTTGGAACTCTTCCCCAAATGTTCTTTTGCTCCAGTCATACCATTATTCCCCTAAAGATTAAGGAAAGAGCAAAAGGATTCCAGTGTAAGATACGTGTATATATGTATGCCCCCCCATATATATATACACAAAAAAATGTATACATTCATATATATATGTACATATATACATACACATGAAGAAAAATTGTGAGAAAGCATTGGAAACTGAGGAGATTCCTATCAATTGAGGAGAGACTAATCCAATTGTGGTATATCAATGTGATAGAATTTTTTGTGCTATAAGAAATGATGAAGGGAATTTTTTCAGAAAAGCTTAATAAGGCTTTTATGAAGTGGGCAAAATCAGGAGAACAATTTATCCAGTAACAATAATATAATAAAGAGAATCAACTTGGAATGATGCAGGAACTCTGCTTAATACAATGACCAAACATAACTCTAAGGATTCATGGTGAAACCTTCTATCCTCCAATAAGAGAACTGATCACCTCAGAATTTTCTTCTCTCTTTTTCTTTTTAAAAATATTTTTGGATATAACTAATGTAGAGATTTGTTTTGCACGGGTGCATATGTAGTATGTATACACAGATAGACATGCGCACACACACACTATACTTATAATATACAATATATATATATATTGTATATAAGAAATATAAGAAAATACTTAACACACACTATATATATATATAGTGTGTGTTAAGTATTTTCTTTATTGTTTCTTCCAAAAGAGTGGAGAAAGGGAAGAAGAAAGAGAGAATTTGAACCTTAAAATTTAATTTTAAAGTGGGGACAGTCAACTTTGGAGGGACTGTGGGAGAAAAGGTACCATAATACACTGTTGATGGAGATGTGAATTGTCCCTACCATTCCAGATATCAGTTTAGAATTAGAAAAGTAAAGTGATTATGTACTGTTAAGACCCTTTGGTTAATTAATTCTAAGATCTAAATATGCCAAAATATTAATAGAAGCAGGTTTTGTTGTGGCAAAGTAACTGGAAACTAAATGGGTGCCTATTGAGTAATGACTATGAAACTGGTGTCTGATTTAGATATAAAAGATTACATCACAAACAAATTAGAGGAACAAGAAGGAAGTTACCTTTCAAATCTGAGGATAGGGTAAAATTTTATGACCAAACAAGGGATAGGGCAGACCAGAAAAGATTACCTGAACAAATCTTAATCACATGAAATGAAAATTTTTTTTCACAAAGAAAATCTAGGTTGCTAAGATTGCAATGGAAATTGTTTAGTGATGAAAACCATCTTGTTAGCAAATGTCTGGTTAGTCTTATTTTCAAGATACATTAGGAATTGATTCAGATTTATAAGGATGTGATCATTTCCCCAAATGATAAATTTTTGATAAATTTTGAATCAGTTTTCAGTGGAAGAAATCCAGTCTACCAAGAGTCATGTGACAAAATGTTCCAAAATCATTAATAAAGATACTTAAATGAAAAGAACTTCTACTTTCCACCTTACAACCATTAGCTTGTGAAGGGTGATAAAAAAGGAAAATGATAACTTCTGGAGAATTTGAAGGCAAACATAACTACATTGTTTGGGGAGCTTTGAATTGGTCCAAGTAATCTGGAAAATGATTTGGAACAATGCTCCCAATGTCACTAAACTTTGAGCAATTAGACTTGTACCGCAAAGAAATCAAAGAAAGAAGAAATGATTACAGAAACATTTAGTAGGAAACAACTGGAAATTAAAGAGGTATCAGTAGGGGGAAAAGACTAAACAAATTGTGAAGTATATAATGCAAATTATGAAAGATGGGTGGAGCTAAGATGGAATAGTGGCAGCGTGGACCCACAGGAACTCTTCCTCTAAGGCTATAAAAATACCTGTAGAAAATGGCTCTAAACAAATTCTATAGCAGCAGAAGCCACAAGGTGACAGAGTGAAATAGATTTCCAGTCCAAGACAACCTGGAAGCCTCACAGGAAGGCTCGAGCATACTTGGCTTGCAGCAGAGAACAGCCCAGCATGGGCCATGCTGACCCAGACAGTCCTGGAGCAGGCTTCACAGTTCTGAATCATGGGAAGCTACTGTGGGTTTCCAGATTTCTCAACTCACAAATGCCAAAGACAGCTTTAAATGTTAGTGAGAAAGGTCTTTCACCTGGGTAAGAGGAGGTTGAAGTGGAGGGCCAACCTCATCCCCAGGCCCAGGTTGGCAGCTGACACTACTGCATCAGAAAAATCCTCTGAAGCTCTCAGCCTACAGAACCTAGGGGAATCAAGCTGCTGATCTGGGTCTCAATCCTGATTGGAGGTACTGGGTGGAGGAGGAGCACTGGCATGGTGGAGCTGATGGCGGCTGTGGAGATGGAATCCTACTTGCAGTTCTAGGACAGAAAAGAGTGCCTGTGGTTGTTCACAAACCAGAGTACTGGACAGGAGACTAGTAAACACCTCTCCTTAGATTATTCCACCTTGGAAGAACTGAGAACTTATAGATTCCTTGAGATATCTTGGAGGACAGCTACACAAAACCTCTGAAGCCTGTGGTAGTATATCCTCCACTTGATAAAGGGCTCAAAAGCTAAGTAACTGACTGGGAAAATCCCCCAAAAGGGGAAAAATAACACTACGGAAGGTTACTTTCTTGGTGAAAAGCTATTTTCTTCCATTCTTTTGGAGGAGGAAGATCAAAACATACCACCAGAGGAAGAACAAAGCATACAATTCGAGAAAGATAGCAAGGTTAAGGCTCCTACATCCAAGGACTTACAAAAAAATATGAAATGATCTCAGGTCATGGAAGAGCCCAAAAAGGACTTTGAAAATCAAATAAGAGAGGTGAAAGAAAACCTGGGAAGAGAAATGAGAGCAATGCAAGATAATCATGAAAAAACGAGTCAACAGCTTGCTAAAAGAAACCCCAAAATGCTGAAGAAAAAGCAACACCTTTAAAAATAGACTAACCAAAATGGTGAAAGAGGTCCCAAAAGCCAATGAAGAGAAGAATATCTTAAAAAAGCTGAAATTTCCAAATGGAAAAGAAGGTCCAAATGCTCAATGAAGAAAACAGTTCTTTAAAATGGACCAGATGGAAGCTAATGATCTTAGGAGAAATCAAGAAATTATAAAACAAAACCAAAAGAATGAAGAAATGGAAGATAATGTGAAATATCTCATTGGAAAAACAACTGACCTGGAAAATAGATTCAGGAGAGATAATTTAAAAATTATTGGTCTCACTTAAAATCATGATAGGAAAAAAAATAGCCTAGACATCATCTAAGAAATTAAGGAAAACTCCCCTTATATTCTTGAATTAGGTAGTAAAATAGACATTAAAAGAAATCACCCATCACCTTCTGAGAGACATCCCAAAAAGAAACCTTCTAGGAATATTGAAGTCAAATTCCAGAGTTCCCAGGTCAAGAAGAAAATATTACAAGAAGCTAGAAAGAAACAACTCAAGTATTGTGGAAATATGATCAGGATAATAGAGGATCTCGTAGCTTCTACACTAAGGGATTGGAGTGCTTGTAATATGATATTCCAGGGGTCAAAGGAGGTAGGATTAAAACCAAGAATCACCAACTGAGGAAAACTGAGTATAATACTTCAGGGGTAAAAATGGAATTTTAATGAAATAGAGGACTTCCAAGCATTCTGGTTGAAAAGATCAGAGCTAAATAGAAAATTTGACTTTCAAATACAAGAATTAAGAAAAGCATGAAACCATAAAGAGGAAAAAGAAGCCATAAGGAACTCATTAAAGTTGAACTATTTACATTCCTACATGGAAAATGATATTTGTAACTCATGAGACCCTTTTCAGTATTAGGATAGTAAGAGGGAATATACACACACCTATATATACATATATGTTCATGTGTATGCATGTATGTAGGTGTGCATGAGTATGCATGTATGTATATATTATATATGTATATGTAATTATATGTATTTATGTATATGTGTGTGTGTGTATATATATATATATATATATATATATATATATATATACACACACACACACACAGAGGGCATGGGGCAAGCTGAATATGAAGGGAAAATGCCTAAAAAATAAAATTTACTGTTGAGTGGAATGTATTAGGAATAAGAGAAAGGGAGAGGTAGAACATAGCAAATCATCTCACATGAAACAGGCAAGAAAGAGCTTTTACAATGAAGGGGAAAGGGGGAGATGAAAGGGAATAAGTAAGCCTTACTGTCATGCAATTTTGCAAAAGAAGCAAATAATACACATTCAACTGAGTATGGAAATCTATTCTACCTTGCAGGAAGGCAAGAAGGAAGGGGATAGGAGAGGGAAGATAAAAGAAAGGACAGCAAATTGGGGAAAGGGATAATCAGAAGCAAAAACTATTGTAGGGTGATAGGTCAAGGGAGAGAATGGAATAAATGGAGGGCAGGTAAGAACAGAGGGCAGTATGGTTATCTTGCAACACAACTGTAATGGAAGTGTTTTGCATGGCTACACATGTATGACCTGTATCTAATTGCTTGCTTTCTCAATGAGGAAGGGTGAGGGAGAAAACAAGGGCTCAAAGCTTTAAAAATGAGTGTTAAAAACTGTTTTTGTATGCACCTGGGAAATAAGATGTACAGGCAATGGGGTATAGAAATCATTTTTGTCATACAGAAAAATAGAGGGGAAGGGGAAGAGAAGAGGTGGGGATAAAAGGGAGGGCAGGCTGGAAAAAGGGGTGAATGGGGTACATACTTTTTTTGGATGGGGTTGGGAGAAATAGTGAGAAAATTTGGAATTCAAGTTCTTGTGGAAATCAATGTTGACAATCAAAAAAATTAAAGAAGGAAATGATGAAAAAAAGGTTGAAGGGTTTAGAGAAAACCTAGAAATCTGTAAAGTGAAGTGAACAGAACCAGGAAAACAGTTTATACCATAATATCAAAATTGTAAAAATGAACATTTTTGAAAAACTAAAGGACTCTGAAGAATGCAAGGATCAACCAGTATTTCACAGAACTTCTGACAAAGGATTCTATCTATCTCATTACAGAAACATTGAAGATATATAATAATGAGGGAGTCAAACATCTTTGGACTCGGCCAGTGCCAGCATTGCTTATGCCTAAATACATATGTATATACACATATAAGTGTGCATTTTTATACATGATGACATGAGCTTTATTTTTTCTTTTTAAAAAAATGGAGCAGGAGTGGCAAGAAGAGAAAATCAATATTTGTTAGTTAAAAATAAAATAAAATGCCCCTTTCCAAGCTGTGGCAAGAATGCAACAGAATGCCATCTTGTGACAAGAAAGGAATATAATTATCTCAGAAAACCCCAGGCGAGATTTTCATCAAGTGATGCGCTGTGAAATAATCAGAGATGAAAAGACAGTGTGTAGAATGATGACAAGAAGGTAAACACAAAGACCACTAAGAGGACACTGAATTCTGGGAAACTGAGTGACCAATAATGATCCCAGAAAGCACATAATTAAACATATACCTTTTTCCACTAGAGCAGAGAGGTAGAACATTACCAGAGCAGAATGTTGTATATATTGTTAAATATAGTTACTGGATGGGGTACTTTTTCTTAATTGTTTTTCTTCATTAAAAGAAATGTTTTGATTTGGAAGGGTTAATATCTGTAGAAGTGACTACCATGTAAAACTAAAGACATTCATGAAGCATTAAAAAAAATAAAGATGGTGGAGCAGTGGGAGCAAGTTGGTGAAGAGGAGTTACAGTGTGTGACATGGGAATGGGAAAATATGTACAAAGATACTTGAATGCAAGAAACTGTCAACCCTGGAAGTAAGCAACAGTAATGCATGGGGTTCAGGCATCTGATCAATCTCTGCCAACATGTTTTTCCTCCTGTCAGCCTGATTTTCATAGCCAAAGAAAATGGCGGAAATCATGAGACACCTTGGTACAATGGGTTCTAATCCTGGCCCTGGAAAGCACTTTGAGTCCTGGCATATTACTTCCTGTCACTGGGCTTGAATATGTGCCCCCCCCCAAACCAATGCACTCATTTTGCTATTTCTCAGTTCAGTTGTGAGATCAGGATGAACAAGGGATTGGGTAGAATGTTCAAAAAAGGGAAGGGGGCCTCTCAAAATGGGCCTGCCTTTATAAACTTGGGCATTTAGAGCAGATTGTCAAATTCTGGTTATTTTTTAGTTCTGTCCTTATATCACAGATAGTAACCCAAACCCTAGACTGTCAGTCATGCTGGTGGTCAAATAAAGGAGTGTGGATGACTCTGACTTGTTTATTCCCGCCAGGATCTGGACAAATTGGTCTTAGTATGAGTTTACTGAGGGATGGTCAGATTCTATGTCTGTTAATAGGAAAGAAGGATAGCACAAGGTTTCCATCAGTAAGTGACCAGTCTAGGCCTTAGGGCTAGGGGTACTTCAGGGTCCACAGCTCCTCTTCCCTGCGTTAATATATCCCTTACTCTTACTTTTGTAATATCTGAATATTGGTTTCACCATGCTTTGGTTGGAATCTGTGTTAATATGATGATATGGAAAACTGTGTGCCTGAAAGGAAACAGACAAAAGAAAATCGTGTGTGAGTGATGGTATATGAGAGTGTGTGTGTGTGTGTGTGTGTATGTGTGTGTGTGTGTGTGTGTGTGTGTGTGTGTGTGTGTGTGTGTACAGAGCCATGCCAGTAAACTCCTAAGAAGAACATTTTTTTCCGGGAGTCCAAGTAGAGATTTCTCTATCTGGGGTTCACGGTCATTCCCAGTAGGAGAGTGAAAAGGTCAAAGCAAATGTCCCTGAACACTGGTCCTGTTCCCACTTAGTAAGGCCAGGTAAGACTTAACTACCCAGTTTGGTTACAAATTGTGCAGGAGAGATGTGGCCTGAGCTTCTTACAGTCTGTGTTAGTGTCTAAGCTCTCAAGCACGTTCCCAGTCCTCAACGCTTGGAGTGGGGAGCTGTCCTCCGTCTCCTAGTTGTGATTCTTACTGCGGCTCCTCTGAGGTGCTGGGAAAAGGAAGCTCTGCCTTAAGCTCCTCACTTAGCAATTGCTCCTCAGTTGATTCACAACCAACTTAGCCCTAGGCAGAGTAGGCTGGCTTCCATGTAGAGAGATTTGTCATGCTCTGCCACTGCTCCAAAGTGACCCTCTCTGACCCCTGACAATATTGATCTCTCCCGTCTCCTTGACTCTTTTCTTTCCCTATGTTTTTGTGACTCCCTCCTGATTCTCCTTCACATTGTCTGGTCAATCCTTATTTGTCTTCTTTACTGAATCTTGATCCATGTTACACACACTAACGCTGGGGGGTCCTGTGAGGCTCTGGCCATGGCCCTCCTCTCTTCTCTTTTCTCTCTACCCTATGTCACTTGTGGATCTCATCATCTCCCATGGATTCAATCTTCGTCACACTGGAGATAACTCTCAGATCTATTGATGCAGCCCTGACCTCTCTCCCAACTTCCAGTTTCTCATCTCCAGCTCCCTTACGATGTTCTCAAATTGGTTTTCTCATAGCTCTCTTAAATTCAAAATACCCCAAACTGAACTCATTACCTTCACTGTCCACTACCTCCCTCCACTCTCCTCTTTGTCTAATTTCCCTATTACTACCATCATCCTCACAATCCTACAGGCCTGCAAATGACATGTCAGTCTTGACTTCTCTCTGTCTCTCACTTCACTCCCCCTATAAAATTCATTATCAAATTCTATCCTGTTGGTGTCCATAGCATCTCTTTTTATACTTCTCCATCTCTCTTCTGTCACTATCACCATCCTGGTACATCTTTTCATTACTTCACAGCTGGACTATTATAAGAGCCTGCCAGTTGGTCTCATTTCTCCCCACCCCAGTCCAACATCCATTCAAAGCTAATCTTCCTGGAGGGCAGGTCTGACCAAATCACCCCTCCCCAATTCCATTAACTCCATGCCTCCCTGTTATCCCCATTATCAAAAAGAATCTCCTCTGCTTTGCTTTTAAGGCTCTTCTTAGTTTGGACCCTTCTTAACTTTCCAATCTTCCTATATCTTTCTCCCTTTTATGTATTCTGTGATCCAGTGACCTTGCCCTCCTTGCTAATTCTCAGACACTCCCCTCCACCTCCTGACTCTGGGCATTTGCACTGGCAGTCCTCCATGCCTGGAATGCTCTTTCCTCATCTCTACCTCATGAATTTCTGGGCTTCCTCCTAGTTTCAGAGAAATTACAGCCTTCTGTAAATAGCCCTTCAGAACCTTCCTCAATCTTTAATGTCTTTCCTCTGAGATTATCAGATTTGACCCCTTGAACATATATGGTTTGTACATTGTGGTGTCCATGTTGTTTTCTCCATTAGATTGTAAACTCCTTGAGATCAGGGACTGTTTTTTCCCCTTTCTTTTTATCCCTAGTGCTTGGCACATAATAGGTACTTAATAAATTCTTGGTTATATGACTTGCCTTGAGGCAAGTGGGACAGTATCCAAAGTTCCAACATTGGTGATGAATATGCTAATGGCTAATCATTTCCTTGTCAACTGAGCTAATTTTGAAACAAATTTGAACTCTGTTGGAAAGGGCACAAGGTATGTCTCTAATACTTCAGGATTTTATTGATCTTGCTTTCCCTCTCAACAGTAAGGATGGGAAGGTTCAAAGAGACCAGAACAAGATGGAAGAAGAGGGAGAAAGGAAGTAAAAAATTGTGTTAGGTGACAAGACTAGTCCTGAAACCATCACACTGTTTGAAAGGTTGACCTTGTTCTGGATCTCATCTCAAAACATCCTGGCCAGTACAAGCCGAGGATCAAAAAATTAATAATATTGCTGTTTGCACACATTTATTCTACTAGATAATTGGTCGTCTGGGCTTCAGGACTTCAGTAGCCATTTGACAGGCCTCTCCACAATAATGTCCCTGTTTCCCATCCTCATCTCTGAATTGGCAAGAGTCTATGTAGGGTTAGAGTGGGGGATCACCAGGAGCTCAATTTGCTCATCTATGGAATTTAGGCAATAAAATTTGTATTATCTACTTTACAGAGTTGTTGTGGGGAATATACTCTGAAAGCATTTTTTCCTTTCCTCATTTTTCTTTTTAAATTTTATGTTTTTACAATAATTCCTTATTGATGTCTTCTGCTATCAGAATTCATCTCTCCAGTATCTTTTTCATTCCTCTCCCAGTTAGACATCCCACATAACAACGTTCTTCTAAAGAGGACAAACTTCAGTACAAATGATTTGTATGTTGAAAAGCTCTGAAAACATGTACAATGTAGAACGCTTGTGGACCTCCTACCACCATGAAGACGCATTGGGGTTATTACTTGTCATTACTTTTCATTAGAGTTATGGATGATATTTGTAAATTTGTTATATTCACCTTTGATTTTTTGATATTCACTTGTTCTTTTCATTTACATTGTTGTTGTCACTGTATATATTCTTTTCGGCTCTGTTTACTCCATATTGCATCAGTTCATAGTCATCTTTCTATGCTACTTCCTGTTCAGTACCTTGACCATTTATTAGAGCTCAGTAATACCCCATTGCATTCATGTATCACAACTTATTTAATCAATCAATAGACGTCTAATTAATTTCTAATTCTATGCTATCAGATGAAGTACTGTTATAAACATGTTGGTGTGTGCTATTTTTTTCTTAGTTCATTTGATTAATTCCCACTTACTTTCCAAAATGCTTATACAAGTTCCCATCTCCACCTATAATGTGGACACAATTCCTTCAGCATTGAATATTGGCATTTTAGTCATTTTCCCCCAATTTTCATGGTTTCCTATGAAACTTCAGGTTGTTTTGATTTCCATTTCACTTGTCAGGAGTGTTTTACAACATTTTTTTACGTGATTGTGAACATTTTGCATTTTTTTCATTATAAAACTTAATTCTCTTTGTCGATATGAGATATTGCATTTAGTCATAAGTGACACTGTGGGTTCTATAGGTCTTATTAACTCAGTCACTGAGGCCTGTGCTCAACTTTTCCCAAAGGAGGGAGTTGTGTAGGAACCTATAAGGGAGGGTGACACAGAATAGTCAGTGAAGAGTTGAGACAGCATCTCTTTCCCTGGGGATTTTAAGAAGAGAAGGTATTCCCATGTGTCTAAGCTGGATAAAGTGACCTCTGTACATGAAGGAAGATGGATGGTATCCAAGGCCCTGTTCTGTTTTATCTAATAGCACCTTCAGGAGGATGCAAAGGTGGCCTTGAGGACATGGAGGTCACTGAGGTGTGGGAAGAAGGACAGATAGCCTGGGCTTGTGATGTAGGGGAAACTTTATGAGTTTTTGTGCCAGGGGACTTTAGTTTGAATTCTTGTTTTGCCTTTACTAGCTGTATGACATGGGACTTGCTCTCTCATCTCAACCTCAGATGACTTCTTGATAAAACCAAGAGATTGTACTGATTTTTGTAGTCTCTTCCATATCCAGAAATATTATGTTATGACATATGGAGTGTCTCCTATGAAGATGGATTTAAGTTCAGGAAATAGTTAAAAGTTTTCTTGAGCCACCAGTACTAAGTAAAGTAAAGAGGATTGACTAGAGGACAACAATTTTGATCAGAAAGGTGGTGTTAATGTGAGGACATGAGCCTGATTTTCTTGGTTGAGCTGTAAACAGGTACAGGAGGATATTCACAGAATCACATGACATTAAAACTTCAAATGTCCTTAAAGATGGTGCAATCAATTCCCTTCCTTTGAAATGTCAGACCCAGAGAAGGGAAGAACATCTTTTGCTCTGGATCTTCCGAACATTCAGGATCACATAAGGTAGTCAAGGGAAAGTGCCAAGTCTGTAACCAAGTTCAGATGAGCTAAGTGAGGCAAACAGGGTTAAGTGAATTACTTTCAGCTATGCTGTATCCAGAGGACCCTAGAGAGTCAACTAATCTTAATGGAAATGTTAATTAGGGTATGAAAATACATTCATAAAACCATTAACCTATTTGTATATTACTAGCAAAACCCTTCAAGAAGAGATTGGTTAGTGTAACAGTAAGCACCCCAACATACACAGGGAGACCTGCTATCACAGGTTTTTAGATCTGCATCTGTAAAAGGAAAGACAGCTTTTGAGGGGTTAACAGTCATTTTAGTCAAGCACATCGATCAGTTCTTTAACCAAGCATATATATCATTCATCTCGTTCAGGGGAGTCAACACCTTGAACCTCAACAAAAATATAGAAAGATCAAAAGTCAGCAAACATGCTTCCAAAGTGTCTGATCATTATCATACATACATCTATCATACATACATTTTAACCAAAAAGGGAACATGTGGATTCTCAAAGCTGGGGACTCCTCAGTGGCTTCTCAGAGTCCACTTCTGGTCAAACAAACACTTCTAGTCAGCCCCAAAGTAAAACTTCACCCTCAGAGTATTATATGCTTTTTAGAGCCAGAAGGCATAACTCTCTGACCCAGTGCCTCAATAGAAAAAACAAGACCCTCCTACAAAACTACTCTCCTAATCAAGCTTCCCACAATGGGCAGGCTCATCAATGGGTAGTGAAGATCCTTCTCAGTTACATTCAAATAGAAATACTATACTTCTTCACCATACTAAAAGATAAGCAACAAAAGATCCTACTTTACTTGTCATTACAGTTAGAAAAAGAAATACCATTCAAAGTACTTGCTGAATGAGGGCTGGATCCTTGGAACATATGCAGGGTACCTCCCTGGGTCTTTGGTGAGGTAGCTTTTAAAATAATGTCATGATGTGCAGTGAAAGGACCAAGTATTCACTTTTTAGCATGTGCTGGTTTCTATTACTGCTGTTGGCTGTTGAAGTGGTGAAGAAAAACATTTTGATGGGCAGCTAGAACTAAGTTGAATGCAAAATGTATTAACTGGTGAAAGTTTTTGTTTTATTTTCTGAGGATATCTGAGACAATGACTTCTGTGAGAGTCTGAGCATTTTAACTCCTCCTGATCTTTGGTAAGGAGTGAAAGCAGGCTGGGTGATTGAGCTGAGGGCCACGAAGTCATCTGGAAAATGATCAAGGGCAGAGGGTTTGTGCCTGGTTCCTGAGTGGGGCCTTGTGTTGGAAGAACTTTTCCATAGGAAAGAGGGATTTAATCCTCTTAGGGAAGAAGCCATTCCATTTGCCAGAAAGATGGCTAATATGGTAGAGAACCTTTCTTCATTGTTCTTCCAGGCCCCATGTATTCATTTGACTCATTGAATACATATGATGTGCCTAACAGTAGGTTAAGTAACACTAGTCAGATGTACTTCTATCTTCAAAGAGATTAAAGTATAACTTAGGAGATAGGATCTGAACACAAGTTATTGAAATAATAGGTGAGATATGTTAAGTGACATGATAGTAGTAACAGCTCACTTTTCAATAGCACTTTTCCCAAGCTGACCCTACCAAGATGGGAGTGAAGGTTGAGCACTCCTATTTTTACATATATGAAGTACCTACTATGTACCAGGCACTATGCTAATTGACGGGCATACAAAGAAGTTAAAATACAGGTCATGGTATCAGGTAGTTCACAGTCTATCAGGGGAGATAGAATGCACACAAGTATTCACAAATAAGCTATATGCAGTATAATTGGAATTAAGAGGGATGGAAAAAATCTTCTTATAAAAGGTCGAGTTTTACCTGAGATTTGGAGGAAGCCAAGGACACTAGAAGACAGAGATGAGAAGGGACATGGGGGATGGTCACTCAAAATGTCTGGAATCATGAGATGGCATGCCTTTTTGAAGAACAGCACTTGATCAAGGACCATGGAGGCGGAAGTGAGGCATGAAATGAGGTGTAAATTAGAGACTGGAAAGGTAGGGAGAAGCAGAGTAAGAAGGACTTTAAAGTCAAACAGAGGCATTTATATTTAATCCAGGAGGTGACAGGAAGTCAATGGAGTTTGTTCAATGTGCATATTGTGTGTGTGTGTGTGTGTGTGTGTGTGATATGATCTGACCTGTGCTTTAGGAGGGTCACTTTGACTACTTAGTGGAGGGTGGACTGGAATGAGAAGAGACATTTGACAGACAAACCACCCACAGGCTGATTCATTAGTCCAGACATGAGGACTGGATCAGGCAAATATCAGTGTCAGAGGAAAGAATAGTTATGATGTTATGAAGGTAGAAGAGATTAAAGTTGAATTGCTAGAACTTGACAATAGATTGGATATGGGGGTGAGAGTGACGAGTAGAGGATGACACCAAGGTTGTGAATGTGGGTGACTGGGAAGGTTCCCTGCACATTATTCAGAAAGTGAGGAGAAGATTTGGAGCAAAGAAAATAAGTTCATTTTTGAACATATTCAATTAAGATGTCTAAGGGTACATCTACTTTGAGGTATGTAATAGGTGTTTAGATATGAACTGAGAATTTGGAACTGGAAAAGTTCATCTAAGAGTTATCAGGATAGATATAAAAATTGAATCCATGGGAACAGATGAGATAACCAAGTACAGATGGAGAAGGGGAAAGATAGAGCACAGCAACCTGTGGGATACCCATGGTTAGTGGTAATGAGCTGGATGAAGACCCAGCAAAGAAGACTAAGAAGACGTCATCAGACAGCTACAATAAGAACCAGGAGTGATCAATGTCATAGAAAACCAAATTGAAACGATTATGAAAGAAAAGACTGATTGGTGTTGTCAAGGTTACAGAGAGGTCAAGAAAGATGAGGACTGAGAAAAGGCCATTAGATCTGGAAATTAAGAGATCATTAATAATTAATGGAGAGAGCAGTTGCTGTTGAATGATGTGGTCAGAAGTGAAACAGTAGTGCCTTAAGACAAGAGAATAGAGGAAATGGAAGTGGCTCTTGTAGAAAACCTTCCTAATTAGGTCAATAGCAAAAAACAAAAGAGATAATAAATGACAGCCAGCAGGGATGGATGGATCAAAAGAGAAGCTTTTGTGGATGTGGAAGACATAGAATCAGAGAATCATCCAGACACTTGCCCAATCTCATGTTCTTGTGAGTGGCATAATTAGGGCTCAAATGCAGGACTTTCTCCCCTCCAAGTCCCGATGTTCTTACAGCTACTTCCATGCTTCCTCACAATAAAGTTACATAGGAAAAATGGAAGCACCCCTGGTTGAAAGGTATAGGGAAGGCTTCAGGGAGGATTTGGTAACTGAGTAAGGGATTAAAGGATTGATAGGATTTAGATGGGTGATGAGTATAGAGAAATGGGAGGTCAGAGAGGGGATAAGGTAAATCCAGATGTAACAGAATGGTGGTGGGGGGGGCAAATACAGTATGTGTTGTTCAATGAGTGGTAAATTGACTAATGCAGCAGAAGTGTAAGAGCTTTATGGATTTCCCTTATTGATATGTGAGGACCTAAATGGCTCCAGAGGAGAAAGGGTAAGACAGTGAGGCTGGTGACTCTGTACAGCCCTCCTTCACTTAAATCCAATTCACTTGCAATTCATAGCATCACTTTCCTGATGTCATTGTCCTCTTTGACAATGAAGGACAAACATCAACCACAACATCTTCATCAAAAACAATGAAGCGTATACCTATTTTGTGTTCTTGGTTTGTCTTTGCCTTTCCAATTCTTCTGCTCTTGTATCTACTTTCTTCTCTTTACCTGACTTTTCAGAATGTATCCCTCTACTATGTGTTTCATAGTTATTTGTGTTGGTGTCTTATCTCCATCCTGATTTCCTGATTAGCCTATAAACTTCTGGAGGGCAATGACCTATATCTTACCTAGACCCTCCAGCACCTAGAGCATTGCCTGTCACAAGGGAGCCATTAAACAAAAGTCTGTGAAATGCATACACGAATGAGATTTGTGTTCCCCATCTTTGGGATTCTACAAGTGGAGTCCAGATGTCTACTGATCAAGGATGCTATAAGGGGAGCCCATCTTCATTTATTTATTTTTTATTTTTTCCTCTGAATTAATGTTTGTTTTCAATTTTGAACAATCATTTTCATAAGTTCATAATTAAAAGCCTCTTTTAATTGGTTCCTTGGAATATGGGACATTCTCCTTCTCTTGCTCACTTCTGCTGCATCCAGACTGAACAGTAAGAGGGAAAGCATTTCCTTCTCCTGTTCTTCCTTTTATATTCCCTCAGAAAAATGGCGCTGGAGCTGTTTGTTTCAGATTCTTTTTCATTTGTCTTTCTAAAAGATCAAGCCATAATGGCCTTGGAGTCAGGATTCCAGATGTTATGTTGCAGCCACAGTGACAGAGCATCTCAGAGAAGTCGGGGTATCTACGACTGGAACTTGGTGGGGTGATGTTAGTCTCATCTTTGTTACTTGGAATTGGGGTCTACAGGAATTAAGCTAAACTATAAACTCTCTCCCCCTCTCCTTTCCATAATATGGGGTGGTCTCAGGTGGGAGGGTAGAATTATGCCTTCCATATGTTGAGGGAATAAGTTTGTATAATTGTAATGTAGTAATGCCTTTTGAAGATATAATTCCTCTGAAACATTTAATTTGTCTGTTAGTGGGTAAATGGAACTTGGATGCAAGGGACATCTTTCCCCAACACTTTCCCACTGTATTGAGAGGGTGAATGAAGATCATAGTTTTACTACAGCATAGGTGTCATGATCTGAATTGTAAGAGTAGAAAGACTTTCATCCCCTACTGTCCTTCTCAGAAAAACGGGATTGGGGAAGGTGTTCTTTTTCTCTTCTTTGCCATTTATCCTATATGGTTTTAAGTACTAGAAATGAGCCTGACTGAACTTGGGAGTTTGAGCCATGATGATCCTAGAGCCAAGACTCCAGATATGATATTGCAGCCAACCAAGTCAGCAGACAATCCAGGAAAGGCCAGAGTGCCTGAGATCTGAGCCCAAAATGTGTATGGGACTTGAATCTTTCAACAAGGCTCCATAGAAATGGAGGTAAGTTATATATCTAATCTCATTTGCTTGCATACCATCTGAGGTGGTACAGAGCAGAAGGGTGTGTGTGCGTGTGTGTGTGTGTGTGTTTGTGTGTGTGTGTGTGTGTGTGTGAAGATTATATTCTTCATGTTGGAGCAGCATGTTTGAATATATATGATTATATCATTTGAGATAAATATTTCTTCATAAATCCAGTTTAAGTCTTAGTGGCTAAATGAAACTGGGATTCAGGGGACCCCTATATACTTGGGGAAAGACTGAGTTCCAAATGGGTCGAGCCATTTGCACAGAGCCTGGTATCCCTAACCCTCTTAAAGGTCCTGGAGACCCCTGGTGGAGAGATCAAATGTAATATACCTGGTGTTTAGGCAGTGAGGGTCAGGGTAGTCTGCGTTATATCAAAATGCCTTCAATTCCCTAGGTTCCACCTGAAGTTTCAGGATTTCTCAAAACCATTCCCTGTCTTCTTGTTCCTGGCTCCCTTCCCCCCGTCCCTTCTTCTTCCTCTTCTTCTTCTTCCTCCTCCTCTTCTTCTTCTTCCTCTTCTTCTTCTTCCTCTTCTTCTTCTTCCTCTTCTTCTTCTTCTTCTGCTGCTGCTCCTGCTTCTTCTTCTCTCTCCATCTCTTTCTCTGTCTCGGTCTCTCTGTGTATCTCTCTGTATCTCATACGACTTTGGAAGAATTGGACTAAACTAGGAACGCTGATATCTTCTTTTTGGCTAACATATAATCATGTGGCGGTACACAGGGGTCTTTCTTCCTAATAGACAATACCTGTGTCTATTATATGTCTGCATTTGTGTGGGTATGAAGGAATTGAGAAATTGAGGTTTCAGGCAGTACTTGAAAAGGTTGGGGAAGGACAAGGATTTGTAAAGAAATTTCACTCCCTGGATACCAGGAGTGCCCACTTGATCTCTGTCTCCCCTCCCTGTAGTTACTTCAGTAAAGACAGACAGCAGGTTTGATGCTCTGGTTTAATAGCTTAGATTTGTGTAAATATATTTTTACAAATTTCCTTAAAGAATTCCTTTTAAGGAATGATTCCCACATGTTCCAGTACTTCTCAAAAATTATATGGAGGGTGATGGAATATCTCAGTGATTAAATTGAATATATGTGGATGAAAGGTAAATGGAAAGAGATCAGTTCCTGATGTGAACCTTAGGTAACTAGGGCCATCCTGATGAATCCAGATCTTCTCTTTCTCTGTGACTACCCAATGTCCTGTACCACACTGAGCCCAGGGATGGGGACAGAAGCTTATAGCTATTGCCAGAGTCATGCAGGATAGACATACTAGGGGATGAGGAACACATCCTCCTGCTCTGCAGGCTTAACTGTAGAAAGGGAATAGATTCAAAGCATCATTTTACACCTGGAAGGGACCTTGTCTCCTTGCAATTCCTCACCCACATTCCTCCATCTCCTATCTTTTTGCCTCTGCCCTGGCTTCCTTCCATGCCTAGAAAGCTCTTCCTTCTTCCCTGTCTTCTTTCTGGACTCAGTTCATATCCATGCTCTGCATGAGGCCCTACCTGGTCTTCCCAGTTCCACATTCTTTCCAGATTATTACTCTGGATTTTTATACACTGTTTTCTCCATAGTTTTGTTGATCGTTATAACCTTTCCTTGTATATCCAGTGCTTAGCCCAGCGCCTGATGCGACCCACTTAATGAATGATGGTTGACTGACTAATTATCCTTTGGGATTTCTGAAAGCTAATGTTGTGCATCGTCCAACAGAGAAAAGGCTTAGTTGTTCTCACCCTAAAAATAGGTTCACTTTTTGCTTAAGTTTGGAGAATGGACTTTTTATATTAGGGGATGGAGAAGAGGGCTACAGGCCTGAGAAAGGAACAAAGGAAGGGTTCACTCTGAGGCCTGCCTTTGAATATACTCACCTTAAATAGCTTTCATATCTTTTTTGAGATATTCAATGTCTCCTAGACCTGAAAATTGATTGGTGCTGTGTTAGTGGAGCTACTCATTCATGGATGAGAGAAGTTCCCAAACATTTCTCCCAATATCACACCTCCATGAGGGTCCACTGAGGCACAAAGCCCTTTATGAAAGTGATCACTGTAGATCCCCCCCAATCTATTAAGTAAGATGAAGAAACTGAAGTTCAAAGAAATTAAACTTCCTCAACATCACTCACCTAGTAATTGTGGAATTTGAAAACGGATTTCCTGCCTCCAAGTGGAGTAAAGAGGCTGCCTCTTTCTCCCAATACATACCCCAGACATAAGGCCACAAAACATCAGAAATTTCTGGATGCACTGCTGCTCTACTCACAATATTAGCCAGAGACAAATGAAGAAGAGATACCGGTGCAGGACATAACCAGATATTCATCTTCAGTGGCAGTTTTTGGTGACTGTTGGGTAGTTGAAATAGTCTTTGGAGAGACTGGAGTGGTCTGTGAGGCCGTCGTCTCTGTAACAGTGGTCTCTTCTGAATCTGTTGTCTCTGCACCTGGTGTAGCATTTATCTGTCTAGCTGCAGTCAATTTTTAAATTTTGAGATATTCAAGTTCTCCCCACCTTGAGGTCAGGAATGAAAGGCATCTGAGCAGTAGCCAGGCTGTGAAGGGTAATGAAGAGCGTCTGTCTAAGGCCTGGGTATTTGGGACCTTCTGGCAGAGACAAGGAAGCGCTTGGGTAGAGCAGCAGTCTGTTCTTTTAGGGAAAGACTTTTCTCTTTTGCTGGATAGAGTAATATAAGCACACACCTCTCTAATACAGCTAGTGTGATTCCAGACTACCAGAATAAAGTGAGTCACATCAATTTTTTGGTTTCCCAGTGCATATAAAAGTTATATTTAAACTATGCTGTAGCCTGCTAAGGGTGCAGTAGTATTAAGGCTAAAAATATATATATGCCTTAATTAAAATTTTTTGCCTTTCACTCATTTTTCTATTGCATCTGACTTCATGACCTTTTATGAGTTTTCTTGGCAAAATACTGGAGTGGTTTGCCATTTCCTTTTCTAACCTGTCTTACAGATGGGGAAATGGAGGCAAACAAGCTTAACTGACTTGCCTAGACTTACACAACTAGCAAGTATCTGAGGTCAGATTTGAACTCAGAAAGTTCAGCCTTCCTGACTCCAAGCCTGACACTGTATCCATGGCACCAACTAGTTACCCCATTACAAAACTACTTTATTGCTAAAAATGCAAAGCATAATCTGAAGCTTCAATAAGTTGTAATCTTTTATACTGATGGAAGGTCTTGCCTCCATGTTGATGGCTGCTGACTGATCAGGGTAGTGGTTGTGAAAGTTGGGGTGGCTGTGGCTAATTTAAAAAATAAGATATCAAGGAAATTTGCTATAATGATTGATCTTTCTTTCACTTAAAGACTTAGAGGTCTTTGTAGAGTTATTAATTGGTCTAATTTCAATATTGTTTTGTCTCAGGGAATAAGGAGATCCAAGGAGATGGAGAGAGAGATGTGGAACAGTCCTAACAAGCACAGTATGTAGTGATTAAGCACCCTGTCTTATATGGATGGAGTCTGTGGCTCCTTAAAACAATTAGAATAGTGACATCCAAGTCCACTGATCACAGATCAACATAAAAGATGGAATAATGCTGAAGAATTTTCAAATATTGTGAAAATTACCAAAACGTCACACAGAGACCTCATGTGGCACCACTGGAAAAAATGGTGCCAAATAGACTTGCTTGAGGCAGAGCTGCTAAAAGTCTTCAATTTGTAAAACAAAAACCAAACTAAAACCAAAAAATTACAACAAATAAAACCCGGGCACACGTGCAGAGCACACCCAAGCCAAGGGCCTCATGTCTGTATGGGAGAGGGTCTGGGTGTGAAGAAGGCCTGTGGGATTCACTCATTGACTCAGTGACTAGTTTGTAAATTCACATACAGAGTCTATAGATTATAACCTCTACCATTTTCTATTATGAATTCTTATTTACTTTAGCCCTTGGGATGGGGAGGGGAGAGCTTTGAAGGAATTGTTGATGACTATCAAATGCTCCACCCACACCCTCCCCCACAAAAAATCCTCCTTCTATTAAGTTTTGAAAGTAATGACCAAGAAGTCATGAAAGAGGACAGGGAAACAATGCTGTCTCAGACTGTATTTTCTTCAACAAGAAAATGCCTATAGGAGGAGGGGAAGGAGATTCAGATGGTGGCACCTGGAATGACTATTTCTCCCTTTCTTTCTTTTAAGCTTTAGAGGCTTCCAGTCTGCCCCTTGGACTTGATTGTCTCTGCCTAACATGTAGGTGAACACAAAGGATCTCTGGAGTCTGAGTCCTCTGTTACCAGCTCCTGAGGCCTGAGCATCTGCCTGGGAAGGCCGGGCAAGGGAAGTGATGAGCCTGGGAGCAGAGGCAGGCACCCCAGCAAGAGTACAGGAGACTGTCAGGTATTGTAAGCTCCACTGGTCTGGGAAAGCAGGGACACCAAGCTCTCTCCACTGCCTTTATATTCTCTATTTTTACCCTGAGGTTTAAGGTTGGGCCTGGACACAGGTAGAAATTCTCATGGAAGCATAGGACTGGTGCCATAGATTAAAAAAAAAAACACATAACAAGTTTAATCATTGTGTCCCATCATCCCCTAAGCTAAATTCATACCCCAACAGTCTGGAAAGGGAGAGTACACAGGCCTCCCAGGGAGACTGTGGGGAGGTCACTTGCTTGGTGGCTTGAGTATAGCTTCTCCCGGAGGGCATCGATGATACTGTGCTCTTGCTGTGAGCCCTTGTTGCGTTTGTAGGAGGTGTTTCATTCTTGTTCTTTGTTAATTCCTGCATGTGATACAGTGTCTAGCACATAGTAGGTACTTAATAAGTGTCTGATGATTGGTGAAGGACATGATGACACATTACATTACTGAAGTGCCTCATGGGTTATATAGTTTACCACAAGAATTCACAGGCAGGCCATGCATATAAACAAATATTTATGGAAAATCTACTATTAAAATCCTGCTGGTAGAAAATAAAAGTATTCCCAAGTGTGAAGAAAATGTCACTCAAATTTGTATCTTGAAGATTATATTCTAACAGGAGTGAAAAACCTTGAACATAAATAACTGAAATCAAAGATGTAATGAGATGACTGAAGTAATTACCTATAGCTCTCCTATCTATAGGATTCTCCCTATAACGGCCTTCTGAGGTTGGCAGTGCAAGTATCATTAGTCCTACAGAAACAAAAGCAAATACACAAAGAAGGTATTTTTACCAGCCCCATTAATGGCTGCACTTCTAAATTTAGGAGGGAAAAGTCTCAGACCCAGGTACGTGGATGGAGAGAGAGCCCATAGGATTCTGTCTTTCACATGCATCTTTCTGCCATGAAGTCTTTCAGATGTCTAATTGCAACCCTTCCTCTTCTATTTTGAGAAGGGTTTTCTCTAAACCAGGAATTCTTTATCTGGGGCCCACAGACCCCCAGGAGCCCATGGATGGATTTCATGAGATCCATGAATTTGAGTGAGAAAAATTTACCTCTTTAATTTTTAAATAGGCTTTTTTCTTTGCCTTTTTGGTATTCTTCTGCATTTTATTTTATATATTTAAAAACCATATTCAGAGAAGGGTCCCATAGGTTTCTCCAGACTACCAAAGGGGTCCAGGACTCTTTCAGGTGATCAAAGATAGGCCTGGTCAGAGAGGACCCTGTTAGCACTGAGGATGAATCAGAACCTGAGCACCGGAACGTATGTCATCTTATGTTTTGCCAATTTGTCTTGGAAGCCACCAGATTATCAGAGAGTAAAGATATGGTAATAGAAATATTGTCTTTCTTGCTAATTGTCTGTTTCATTCATGTTTATTCTAGGGGATAGAGACCCCTGTCTGCATCTGTGACTTTTCATCTGTCTGTCTCTTGTCTCTCTCTGTGTGTTTCTGTCTGTCTGTCTCTGCTTCTGTCTCTCTATCTCTTTCTCTCCTTCTCCCTCTCCTTCTCATTCTTCCTCACTTGTCTATCTGTATCTTTTCTCTCTCTTTTTCTTTCTTTCTTTCTCTCTCCCTATCTTATTTCTCTCTTTCCCTCTCTCTCTTTTTTCCTTCTCTTCCTTTCTCTCTTTTTTCTCTCTCACTCTTCCTTTCTCTCTCTCTGTCTCTTTCTTTCTCTCTTCTATCTATTCCTCTCTTTTTTCTCTTTCTCCCTCTCTCTTTCACTGTCTGTCTCTTTCTCTCAATGTACGTCAGCCCTATTTTGGGAGTGGGGGAAAGGGACAACATATAGAGAGTTGCCTGAACACTGAGAGGTTAAGTGACTTCCCTAGTGTTACCAGCCTGGGTCTTCCTGGCTTCCCTTTCAGAAAACTTGAGCCAGGAGAGATCAGGCCTACAGCTATCTTGGTCTCCTTCCTCTCACTCCACCAAGGAGAGAGCTGTTATGAAGCGGGAGGGTCCCTCTCCCCTCAGGAACTAACCTTGTTTCCACATCTCCACCCACCTACCTTTCTCCCCTTGATGCCGTTCTCTTCAAATGTGTCTTTCTTTCAAGGCATGGTTTAGCAAATCTTTCACAAGGGCAACTTGCACATCAAATAAACTTTTTATTTTAATATCCTTATAGGAGTAGATATACAAATGTCACACCAAGGGCCTATAGGAGACAAAGCATAATTATGTATGTGTTTTTTGATAATAGGATTGTGTTAATATATAAATTCATAAAATGTAGCAGAGAGGAGGTTGCTATTAAATCTCTCTGGCATCAGTTGAAGCATACATACACACATACATATTTCAGTATAGAATATTGTCAATTATAATTAGATTTCAAAAAGTCAAATGCAGAAATTTAAAATCCATACCTCACTATGAAATGGAATATAGTTCTTCAAAAAACCTTAAATTCTAAGGCTTTTTCCATTAAATGATTCTTTTCCTTTTAGAGGCTGCTGATTCCTTACCAAAGATATTAATTAAAGGTCCCCTTTAGTTCTTTAGATTGCCAGGTGGCACTGTGGACAGAATGACAGTTTTGGAATCAGAAAGATTCATCTTCTGGAATTTGAATTTGGTCTCCAATACTTACAAGTTGTGTGATCCTAGGCAAGTCACTTAACCTTGTTTGTCTGTTTCCTCATCTGTAAAATAAGCTGGAAAAGAAATTGGCAAACCATTTCAGTATTTATGCTAAGAAATCACCAAATGGGGTCATGAAGAGTCAGAAATATGTGAAAAATGACTGAATAACATTTCAATCTTGCTTTCTGTGAATCAGTAATTAATCCTAGGGAAGGCTAACATGACCCCAGGAAGCCTAATTGTTCTATCCTACAAGTGGGAGTGGATAAAATAGGACTCAGGTCCTCTGAGGTCCTAGACCTTTGCTGAGGGAAGGACTGGGGAACAGGGCCATACTCACCAGCTCCCATGAGAACTACAGCCAGGGTAGTCATGAGGAAAAGAATTGCAAACTTCATTTTGCTGAAGAAATATGGAGAGGTTTCTTGAGGAGAAGGGGGAAGTGTTGGTGGAGCTGCCTGTGTGCTGGGGCACTTATAAAGATGCCAAACTCCAATGGAAGTTGAGAGGTGTGTACCATCCTTCCTCTGTAAACTCCCTAATGCCCTCCCCTTCCTCCTCCCTAAAGTCATTTGCTAAGTCAACAAGGGTTGGATGAAGGCGACATCTTGGCAAGAAGGTCATGGCTGACGATTGTTATCTTTTTTATCAGGTGTCCAATGATGGTTTTGTGGACAACTAGCATCCTGGGGAGGGCCCATTAAGCAGCTAGATCCAAGGGCATTGGATGAGAGATACTTTCTACTCATTTGGCATTATTCTAGTAGTAGGACCCTCTCCCTAGCCTCCGGAAACATTCTACTCATTGTTCAGAAAGAGGGCTTTTGGACTTCAAATCATACAACACCCTGACTCTGGTTAGAATTATTTTCAATTCATAACAGACTAAGAAAATATTCTAAAGTCTTCTAGAGTAAAAATTGATAAATAGAAGTAGTTATAATATAACTTTGCCAGAATACATACATACATACATACATACATATATATGTGTGTGTGTGTGTCCATATTTATCTGTTTCTCTCTCATGTAAGCCACCTCTAGTATACAGAGGGAGAGGGAAGAAAAAATGAAAAAAGAAAACAAATTTATATGATAACCTTGTTTTATGTTGAAGATTAGTAATAATTTGTGCATAATGCATTCTCAGTTTCACATGTAATTATCTTTTTTATAATATATTATGCTATGGAAATTTATTCCATACTTTACAAATAAAAATATTAAAAATAAAAATTAAATAAATTTAATTTTTAAAAAAAGTTTTCTAAGGAAGTAATGATCATGTCTGATTTTAGGGTGCTCAGCTATTTCATAGGCTTACCCTGCTAAGAGTAGTCCTAGATGTTCCCTTCAGCATTGTTCATTGGGCACAAGAGAGATTGGTCATTATTTGGGGGTGATTCTTATTCTGAGAATTCTCTGTTTTCCCCCATGTACCAGTTATACTGCAGTTCTACATATCACCCATGCCCCCCAAAAAACTCCAGGCATAGCCATTAGAGCCAGACATTCTTATGAAGACCAGCTAAGCTAAATATAGACACACAGTAGATAGATAACAGGAAGGTCTGAGTTCAAATTTGGCTTCAGACACTTATTAGCTTTGTAACCCTGCATAAATCATTTATCCTCTGTTTGCCTCAGTTTCCTATTCTATAAAATGAGTATAGCAATAGCACCTCTCTTCCATCATAGTTGTGAGGATCCAGTGAGATCATATTTGTAAAGAGCTTTGCAATTCTTTAAGTGCTATATAAATGGTAACTGTTGTTGCTCTATCAGATCACACAATCACACTTTTATAGTTCTTTAACCAAATTTTACCAAGTAATGTCCTCCTTAGAGTGTTGGATTTTTGTGGTGGAAGTTCAGATAATTCCTTGGACTGCCCTCTAAGGCCTTGTTTGCTCTTTGCAGAGACAAGAGAAATAGTTGTTCCAATGGGAAGCCATAAGGTCCTGTCATAGTTCTGACTCTATCACCAGCTGGTAGAAGATAGTGGGGTTTCTTTGTTTCTCAGCACTTCAGTTTTCTGATCTTTGAAACCAGGAGTTTGGGCAAGATTTCTCCTAATATCCCTTCGATCTTTCAAACTTGGGAGTCTCTACTTATATTCTGATTCAGAATGGAGTTAAAGGAAGCTGAATGTCCTACGGGGTTGTGGAATTAGACAGAGCCCTCATTCACCGTTTGCTATGGATAGTTCACAACAGATATTAGAGATTGTCAGTTTTAACCTGACTGAACTGGGGAACTGAAAAGAAGTCAAGAAAGGAGTCTTCTAGCTGTTCAGGGCAGTAGTGTCAGAGATACTGAGAGATCACTTCAGCCCTTCTATGGTTCTGGAGTTAGACCTTTTCATCTATTGGATTCAGTCAGTCAGTCAAGTGTCACCAAGAATTTATTAGTCTATGTGCCTGGTACTGTCTTAAGTGCTAGATTACAATGAAAGACACAAACCCAGGCCTTGCTCAAATACCTCACGTTTTTCCCTATAGCCTTGGAAGTCTCTCTCAGGAGATTTCATGTCAGGTGGGAAAACTCAAAAGTACAGACAATACTGGAACCACAAAATTCTGGACAAGGAGAACCGGAAACTTCTTTTCTAAGAAAATTAAAAGAATTCCTTAAGGAGATTAGAAGTCATTAACTCTGCCTCAGCCCAGTTACTGGCGCCATTGAACGAACATGAGCAATGATTTAGTAAAGTGGCAGGATACAAAGTAAACGTACAAAAAAGATTAAGCATTCCTATGCAGTACTAATAAAATCCAAAAAGAAGACAAAAATAAAAATTCCATTAGAAAGTACAAAATGCTTAAATATCTGGGTCTTAGCCTGCGAAGATATATGCAAAATTCAAGCATATTTAGCACAAAATACTCTTTATACATATAAAGGAAGAGAAGTAAAGAATTATTCAGTGTACATGAATGGACCATGTAATTGCATAAAAATGAAGATATTATAGATTTAATGCTATAACAATCAAATTACAGAACTATAACAAATTGAAAATATATTTGGAAGGACAAATTGTCTAGAATATTGAAGAAAATACTGGGGAAAAGCTTAGGAATGAAATGGGCATATGTAGGATTATCAGACCTCAAACTTTATTGTAAAATTGTCATTATAAAAATTATTTAATTGTGGTTAAAAATAGAAAAGAATAACAGTACAACAGACCAAATATGTATGAATCAGATGCAATAAAAAAAAGAATCATACTCCTGTGTGTGAAAAACATAAGAGCATAAATGCCTAGAGTAGGGGCACCCTGTTTTATAAGAACTGTTGGGAAAATTGGAAAGCAGTTTGGCCTGAATTAGATGCAGGCCAGTATCTTACACCATGTACCACTCAATACTCCACTATATCTGTGATATCACTGATTCAGAAGCTCCTTCCAATAGTGCACATCACAGGTAATGTCTGCCTGTCTTGTCTCACTCTTGTCCTTGTCCTTCAATTAGTTTCCCATTGAAACCTACTAAATGAATTTATTACTTCCCTAACACTTTTTGCATGTGCTATGATGGCTTAGTTAAAGAATCGTAGGAAGTCAACAAAAAACTAATCTGAGCAGGTACAATTTCAGTTAAATTTTCTGTATAAAAAATAAACCACAGAAATCATCTATATTTTTGCATATTACATTTAAAATCAAACAGAAAGAACTAGAGCAATTCTATGTAAAATAACTATGGATAATTTAAAATACTTGTTAGTCTTATGTTTGTCCTTCATTCTCCAAGATGACCATGACATCAACATGATGATATGACTTGAAGCTGATTTTGATTTGAGAGGGAGAACTGTACAAGTTCACCTGCCTCAGTTTCTTCTCCAGAGCCATCTGGATCCAGTAGTTTGATATTCATCTGGAGTACTGGCGATTGCCCAGGACTCAGTGTGTGACCCTGGTCATTTTAGACTAAGGTCTTATCACATTCTCACTTTGACTGAAATACGCCCATTCAATGAATAGGCCTCTTTAAGTAGTTACTCAAGGGATAACTCCTTTTAATAAAGAAAAAAAAAAGGAACTGAGAGGCAAAGACCTTCAGTGTTCCTGGGTAAAAGAGAAAGAGTTGCTATTTAATATTTACATTACTGCTCAGAGGGCAGGGACCTGTTGTCTAATCTATGAGCCCCCGAGTGAATTGGGTTTAAGGCTTAATCTTTGATCCAGAAATCAAGACAGAAATCCCAAAGGCAAAAAGGGAGTTTTGACCATGGAAGAGAGAGGAAAGAAGAGGAGGGGAAAGGGGAGGTAAGGAGGGAGAGTGGAGGAGAGGAGACAGGAGGAGTGGAGAGGAGAGGAGAACAAAGGAGGGGAAAAGAGGAGAGGAGAGACATCCATATGCCAAGACACACACAGGAATTGTAAAACTTAAATGATAAAACACTCTTCACACAAATAAAGATAGATTTAAAAAATTGGAGACATATTAGTTGCTCACAAAAAGACTATGTATTCCAACATAACAAAAATGGCACTAAAATAATTTACTTATTTAGTGCCATGCCAGCAAAACTGCTTAAGAATTACATGATAAAGTTGGAAACATAATAACAAAATTCATTTGAAGGAGCACAAGATCAAAAATGTCTTGGGACATAATGGAAATAAAAGGTAAGTAAGGGCTCCTAACAGCACCAAATCTTAAACTATTCTACAAAGTTGTAATTGTGAAAATAATTGGGTAGTGGTTAAAAGTGAGGTTCATTAGTGGAACAGATTAGGTATACAATATACATAGGCAATTTAGTACAGCTACTTCATGTTTGATAAACCTCCACATCTCAGGTATTGGGGGAAGAACTCATTATTTGAGAAAATGTGTTGGGTAAACTGGAAAGTAGACTAACCTTGATCAATATCCAAAACTCTATACTAGACAAATTAAAAATGGAAACATGATTTAGTCAAAAGGATGCTATCATAAGCAACTTAGTGGAACATGAAACCTGTCAGATCCAAGAATAGGGGGGCAAGCAAGAGACAGACAGATGCACAAGAGATAAAATGGATAACCTTGATTACATAAAAGTCAAACATTTTTTGCTCAAATAAGACCTATGCAACTAAAATGAAAAGAGTAGAAGAAAACTAGGAAAAATTCTTTGCAACACATTGCTCTAATAATAAGTCTTATTTCCCAAATATATAGGGAACTGAACAAACTTTACAAGAAGAGGAGCCATTCCCCAACTGATTAATGGTCAAATGACCATCAAAGGACAAGAGGCAATTTTCAGAGGAAGAAATCCAAGCTATCAGTAACCATATGATAAATACAAATTGATAAAATACAAATTGATTGATATAATTCTGAGGTGGTAGTTCACAGCCATCAGATTGCCTAAGAAGATAAAAAAGAAAATAGGAAAAGCTAGAGTGAATGTGGACAAATAGATGAAATAATTTATTGATGGAGGAGGTTGTGAAGTAGTGCAGCCATTCTGGGAAGCAATTGGAACTCTTTCCCAAATATCCCTTTGTCATTATTCCCCTCAAGATTAAGGAAAGAGCAAAAGGATCCCAGTGTAAGATGTGTGTATGTCTGTATACACACACATATATACATATGTATACACATATATACATATATGTACATATACATACACATGAGGAAATATTTATATATCAGGTCTTTCTTATTGTGAGAAAGCATTGGAAAATGAGGGGATGCCTATCAATTGAGAGACTAAACCAGATGTGTTATATCAATGTCATAGAATTCTTTTGTGCTATATGAAATGATGAAGGGGATGTTTCAGAAAAGCTTAGTAAGGCTTTTATAAACTGATGCAAATGAAGTGAGCAAAACCAGGAGAAAAATTTATTCAGTAACAGTAATATAATAAAGAGAATCAACTTGGTGTGATGAAGTAATTCTGCTCAATACAATGAGGAAACAAAATTCCAAGGATTCATGTTGATGCCATCTGTCCTCCAGTAAGAGAACTGATCATCTCAGAATACAGATTGAAGCATATTTTCTTCTCTCTTTTTCTTTTTAAAAATATTTTTGGATATAACTAATGGAGATTTGTTTTGCAGGGTTGTATATGTATATGTATATATATCTATAATTGAATATATATATTTATACACATATATACATATATATGTGTGTGTATGTTAAGGGTTTTCTTTATTGTGACTTCTAGAAGAGTGTGGGAAGGGAAGAAGGAGAGAATTTGAACCTTAAAAATACATTTTAAAATTGGGACAGTCAATATTTGAGGGGCTGTGGAAAAAAGTTACCATAATACACTGTTGGCATAGGTGTGAATTTTCCCTACCTTTCAAGATAACAGTTTAGAATTAGAAAAGTAAGTGATTATACTGTTAAGACCCTTTGATTAATTAATTCCAAGATCTTGATATGCCAAAATATTAGTAGAAGCAGGTTTTCTTGTGGCATGTTGACTGGAAAATACATGGATGCCTATAACTTGAATAATGACTATGAAAATGGTGTTTGATTTTGATATACAAGATTACATCACAAACAAATTAGAGGAACAAAGAGGAAATTCCTCCTTGGAACTATGGGTAGGGTAAGATTTTATGATCAAACAAGAGATAGGGCAGATCAGAAAAGATTACCTGAACAATTTTAATCACATGAAATTGAAAAGCTTTTTTCCCAAACAAAATTTAGAGTGTTAAGATTGTAGTGGAAACAGTTTAGTGATGAAAATCATCTTGTTGGCAAGTGTCTGATAAAAGTCTTATTTTCAAGGTACATTAGGAATTGATGCAAATGTGTAAGAATGTGACCATTTCCCCAATTGATAAATTTTGGAAGATATTAAGTCATTTATCAATGGAAGAAATCCCTCCTATCAAGAATCATGTGAAAAACTATTCCAAAATCATTAATAAAGACATTTAAATGAAAAGAAATCTGATTTTCCACGTCACACCCATCAGATTGTCAAGGATGATAAAAAAGGAAAATGATACATGCTGTAGGGACTGAGGGAAAACAAGCACATTACTACATCACTTGGGGAGCTTTGAAATGGTCCAGGTAATCTGGCAAGGGCTTTCAAACAATACTCCCAAAGTCACTAAACTTTAAGCAATTAGGTTTGTATCCCAAAGAAATCAAAGGAAAAGAAAATGATGACAGAAATATTTGATAAGAAACAAAAGGAAATTAATGAGACATCATCAGTGGGGGCAATAACTAAAGGGTTTGTGAAGCATGTATGGAATCCGATTTTGCTCTAAGAAATTATGAAAGGCAGGAGGACCTAAGATGGCAGAGTGGCAGCACAGACCTGCAGGAGCCCTCCCCGCTTAAGGTCCTTAACATACCTGCAGCAAATGACTCTCAACAAATTCTACAGCAGCAAAAGCCCCCAGGTGACTGAGTGAAACAAATTTCCAGTCCAAGAAAACCTGGAAGGCTGAGAGGAAGGCCCTATGGCACCAGTCCTGGATCAGAGTGCAGCTCAGCATGGGCTACGCAGGCACATAAAGGCCAGGAGCAGGCTTCAGGATGCTGACTCATGGTCAGCTACTGTGGCTTTCCAGATTTCTCAACCAGCAAACGCTAAACAGAGCTTCAAAATCCGTGAGAAAGCTGTTTGTTTCACCTGGGTAAGAGGGGTTTGAGGTAGAGCATCACTTCCCGCCCCAGTCACAAGGTGGCAGTAGACACTGCTGCATCAGAAATTGCTTCTGCAGCTCTCAGCCTGCAGACTCGGGAAATCAAGCAGCTGATGTTGGTCTCAGTGCTGAGTGGTGTTCCTGGAAGGAGGAGGAGTGCTGGTGTGGCAGACCTGGTGGTGGCTGTGCAGAGGGAGTCCTACTCAAAGTTCCAGGACAGAAAAGAGTGGTTGCAGTTCTTCACAGACCAGAGCACAGGCCAGGAGAGGAGTCAACACCTCTCCCTTGATTATGCCACCTTGGAAGAACCGAGAACTTGCAGCTTCCTAGAGACATCTTGGAGGACAGCTGCACAAAACCTCAGAAGCCATTGGTAGTATATCTTCCACTTGACAAAGGGCACAAAAGTCAAGTAATTGGCCAGGAAAATCCCCATAACTGGAAAAATAAGACTATAGAAGGTTCATTCTTGGGGAAATGATATTTTCTTTCATCCTTTTGGAAGACGAAGATCAAAACATACAAGCAGAGAAAGAACAAAGTATACAACTGGAGGAAGTTAGCAAGGTCAAGGTTCCAACATCAAAAGAATTCCTTAGAAATATGAAATAGTCTCAGGCCCTGGAAGAGCTCAAAAAGGATTTTGAAAATCAAATAAGAGAGGTGGAGCAAACACTGGGAAGAGAAATGAGAGCAATGCAAGAGAACCATGAAAAATGAGTGAACAGCTTGCTACAGGAGACACAAAGAAATGCTGAAGACAATAACACCTTTTAAAGTAGACTCACCCAAATGGCAAAGTAGTCCGGAAAGTCAATGAAGAGAAGAACACCTTAAAATGCCAAATTCTCCAAATGGAAAAGGAGGTTCAAATGCTCACTGAAGAAAATAATTCTTAAAAAATTAGAATAGGACCAAATAGAAGCTAATGACCTTATGAGACATCAAGAAATTATAAAACAAAACCAAAAGAATGAAGAAATTAAAGACAATATGAAATATCTCACTGGAACAACAACTGACCTGGAAAACAGATCCAGGAGAGATAATTTAAAATTGTTGATCTCACTGAAAAGCTTATGAGAAAAAAAGATCCTGGCCATCATCTTCTAAAAAAAATTATCAAGGAAAACTGCCCTGATATTCTAGAACCAGAGACTAAAATGGAAATGGAAAGAATTCACTGATCATCCCCTGAAAGAGACACCAAGAGGACAACTCCTGTGAATATTGTAGCCAAATTCCCGAGTTCCCAGGTCCATGGAGAAAATATTACAAGAAGCTAGAAAGAAACACTTCATGTACTGTGAAAATACAATCAGAATAACACAGGCTTTAGCAGCTTCCACACTAAGAGGTTGGGCTGTTTGTAATATGATATTTCAGAGGTCATAGGAGGTAGGATTAAAACCAAGAAACATCTGCCCAACAAAACTGACTATAATACTTCGGGGGGAAAGGGCATTTTACAGTAATAGAGGACTTGCAAGAACTGTCATTGAGAAGATCAGAGCTGAATAGAAAATTTGACTTTCAAATGCAAGAATTAAAGAAACATTAAAACATATGCAGGAAAAAGAAGTCATAAGGAACTCATTAATATTGGACTTTTTACATTCCTACATGGAAAGATGATATTTGTAACTCCTGAAATAATTTTCAGTATTAGAGTAGTAAGAGGGAATATATGTATATATTATATATATATATACACACACATATGTATATATATATATATATATATACTCACACATATCTCTAAATATTTACATATATATTTGTGTATATAAATGTGTGTAGGTGTGCATGGCTATATATGTATTTGTATATTATATATGTGTAATATATATGTGTATGTAGGTATATATATGTGTGCATGTGTGTATGTACGTGTATGTATATATACATAGACAAAGGGCACGTAATCTGCCTAATATGAAGGGAAAAATACCTAAAAAATAAAATTTACTGTTGAGTGAAATGTCGTCGAAACAAGAGGAAGGGAGAGGTAGAATGTAGGAAACCATATCACATGCAACAGGCAAGAAAGAGCTTTTCCAATGGAGGGGATGGGGGAAGATGAAAGGGAATAAGTGATGTGTACTCTCATGGGATTTGGTTTAATGATGGAATTACATATTCTATTGGGTATGGAACTGTAATGTGCCCTGCAGCAAGGCAGAAGGGAAGAGGAAAGAGAGGGAAGATAAAGAAAGGGACAGCAAATTGGGGAAAGGTATAATCACAAGTAAACACTATTATGGGGGTACAGTTCAAGGGACATAAAGAAATAGATAGAGGGCAGAACAGAACAGAGTGAAATGTGGTTAGTCTTTGAGTGTTATGGTAAAGTTCTGCTTGACCACACCTGTATGACATATATCTAATTGCTGGCTTTCTCAGTGAGGGTGCGTAGGGAGGGAGAAAGGGAGAGAATAAGGAACTCAAAGCCTTAGAAATGAGTACTAAAAATTGTTTTTGTATGCATCCGGGAAAAATGTACAGGCAACGGGGCATAGAAATCTCTTTTTACCTACAGAAAAATAGAGGGGATGAGTAAGGAAGAGGAGAGGTGAGAGAAGGAAGGACAGACTGGAAGAGGGGTGGAGGAGGGGCATGCTGTTTTTGGGTGGGAAGTGGGAGACATCATGAGAAAATTTGGAATTCAAATTCTTTTGGAAATTAATGTTGACAACTGAAAAATAATAAAAAAATCAAAAAAGAAATGTTGAAAGAAATGTTGAAGGGTTTAGAGAAAACTGAGAAATCTGTAGAGTTTACTTTACAGAACCAGGAAAACAGTTCATACCATAGTATCAACACTGTAAAAATGAACATTTTTGAAAAACTAATGAACTCTGAAAAATGGAAGGATCAACCTTGATTCCAAAGGACTTCTGACAAAGCATTCTATCTACCTCATTATAGAGGCATTCGAGATGTATAATGTAGAATGAGTAAAACATTTTTGGACTTGGCCAGTGCCAACACTGCTTATGCCTGAGTATAAATATATATAAGTATATATTCTTATACATGCTGATATAAGATTTATTTTTTTTCCTTTAGAAAAATGTTAATTAAAAATAAAATGAAATACCCCCCTCCTCCCAACTGTGATAAGAATACCACAAAATATCATTGTGTGATATGTAAGGAATATAAAGAATTCAAGAAATATTGGGGAAAATTTTCATCGAGTGATGCACTGTGAAATAATCAGAGATGAAAGGAGAGAGTGCAGAATGATAACAAGGTAAACACAAAGATCACTCAGAGGAAACTGAAGTCTGGGAACCTGAGTGACCAACACCAACCCCAGAAAGCACATAATTAAACACCTCTCTTTACACTGGGGCAGAGAGGCAGAGGATTACCAGAGCAGAATGTTGTGTATGTTGTTAAATACAGTTACTGGATTGGATCAGGTGCTTTTTCTTGATTGTTTCTCTTCATTAGAAGAAATGGTTTGATTTGGAAGGGTTAATATTTGCGGAAGTGAGTACCATATAAAACAAAAGACACTCATGAAACATTAAAAAATAAAGATGGTGGAGCAGTGAGAACGTGATGATGAAGAGGACTTAAGGTGTGTATGTGAGATGGGAGTGGGAGAAAATGTACAAAGATACTTGAAAGCAGCAAACTGTCAATCCTGGAAGTCAGTATCATAGTGCCTGGGGGGCAGGGCATCTGATCAATCTTTGGCAAAATGCTTTTCCTCCTGTCAGCCTGATTTTCCTAGTCACAGTTCCATGGGGGAAATCATAAAGTGCCTTGGAATCCTGAACCTGAGTAGCACTTTGAGTCCTGGCACATCACTGCCTGTGACTGGGCTTGGATTTGTGTCCCCCGAAGCAATCCACTCATTTCTGTCTTTCCCAGTTCAGTTGTGAGAGCAGGATGAACAAGGGATTGGGTAGAATGCTGGAAAAGGAAATCGGACCTCTCAAAATGGACCTGCCTTTAGGGACTCAGCTATTTAGAGCAGACTGTCATATTCTGGGTTTTTTTCAGCTCTGTCCTTGTATCACAGATTGTAACCCAAGCCTTAGACTGTCAATCATGCTGATGGTCCAATAAAGGAACATGGATGACTCTGACTTGTTCATTCCCACCAGGGTCTGGACTCATTGATCCTAAGATGAGTTTATTGAGGGATGGTCAGATTCTATGTCTGTTAACAGGAAAGAAGAATAGCACAAGGTTTGCATCATTCAGTGACCAGGCTAGGGGTACTGCAGGGTCTCCAACTCCTCTTCCCCGTCTCCATATCACCTTTACTCTTACATGCTTTGTGATATCTGAACATTGGTTTCACAATGTTTTGGTTGGAATCTGTCTTAATATCATAATGTGGAAACCTGTGTGACTGAAAGGAAGCAAGGAAAAGAAAATTATGTGTCATGGTATATGTGAGTGTGTGCTTGTGGGTGCATGCATACATGCGTGTGTGTGTGCACAGAGTCATGCCAATAGACCCCTAAGCAGAACATTTATTTTCAGGTGTCTAGAGAGATTTCTATTTCTGAGGTTCATAGGCTGATCCTTCTGTCATTCCCAGTAGGATAGTAGAAAGGTCAACGTGAATGTCCCTGAACACTGGTCCTGTTCTCATTTAGTAGAACCAGGTAAAACTGAACTATATGGTCTAGTTGCAAATTATGCAGTAGAGATGAGGTCTCAGCTTCTCCCAGTCTGTGTTGGTGTCTAAATTCCTGAGTTCTCAATTAAGTTTCCAGTCCTCAACACCTGGAATGGGGAATTATCCTGTCTGCCTCTTAGCTATGATTTTTACTGCCTGTGATCTGAGGTACTGGGGAATGGAAGCTCTACCTTCAGCTCCTCCCTTAGCATTTATTCCTCCATGGATTAATGACCAATTTAGGCCTAGGCAGAGTATTCTGGATTATATGGAGAGAGATTTGCCATGCTCTGTCAGTCCTCCAAAGTTACCCTCTGTGACCCTTGACAGTATTGATCACTCTGTTCTCCTCAATTCTTTCCTTCCTCTACATTTTTGTAACTTTGGCTCTCCTGGTTCTTCTTTACACTTTCTGGTCCCTGGCCCTTTGTCTCATTTAGTGGATATGCACCTAGGTCATCACACACTAAGTCTGGGGATCTTTCGGGCTGTGACCCTATTCTCCTCTCTTTTCTCTCTATACTATAACACTTATCAATCTCATCATCTCCCAGGGATTCAATTTTCATCACCGTGCAGATGACTCTCAGATCTACTGATGCAGCCCTTACCTCTCTCCTCTCTTCCAGTCTCTCATCCCCAACTCCCTCATGACCTTCTCAAACTGATCGTCCCATCGCTCTCTTCAATTCAAAATACTCCAAACTAAACTCATTGTCTTCGCCTCACACTACCTCCCTCCACTCTCCTCTTTGCCTAATTTCCCTATTACTATCAAGTGTACCATCATCCTCACAATCCTACGGGACTGCAAATTACGTGTCAGCCTTGACTCTTCTCTGTGTCTCACTCCACTGCCCCCTATCAAAGTCTTGATCAAATTTCATTCTTCCTGTGTTCATAGCATCTCTTTTTATACTTCTGCTTCTCTCTTCTGTCTCTACCACCATCCTGGTCTATCTTCTCATTACTTCACAGCTGGGCTGTTACAGGATCCTGCCAGTTGGTCTTGTCTGTCCCCACTTCAATGTCCATTCAAAGCTCATTTTCTGAGAGCACAGATCTGGCCAAATCACCCTTCCCTCATTCCATTAACTCCATGGCTCCCTGTTATCCCCATGATCAAAGAGAATCTCCTCTGCTCTGCTTTTAAGGCTCTTCTTAATTTTGTCCCTTCTTACCTTTGTATTCTTCTTCTATCTTGCTCCCTTGTATGTATTCTGTGATGTATTTACCCTAACCTGCTCTCTAATTATCAGACACTACTCTCCATCTCCTGACTCAGGGCATTTACACTGGCTGTCCACTGCCTGGAATACTCATCTCTGCCTCTGAAATTCTGGGTTTCCTTGTAGTCTCAGGGAAATCCTAACTTCTGCAAGTAATTCTTCACAACTTTTACATTCTTTATGTTTTTCCTCTGAGAATATCAATTGTTTTCCCCTGCACATATATTCTGTATATACTGTGGTGTCCATGTTATTCTCTTCATTAGATTGCAAACCCCTTGAGATCAAGGACTGCTTTTTCCCCTTACTTTTTATCCCTAGTGCCTGGGATATAATAGGTACTTAATAAATGCTTGGTTATGGGACTTGCCTTGAGGTAGATGGAACAGCATCTAAAGTTCTAGCATTAGTAATATTAATCATTGCCTCATTAATTTAGTTAATGTTGAAAAACATTAAGTCTCTTTTGGAAGGGGCCCAAACTAAGTCTCTAATATGTCAGGAGTTTCCTTGATCTTGTTTTCCCTCTCACCAGGAGGGATGGGAGTGTTCAAAGAGTACAGAACAAGATGGAAGAAGAGGGGAGAAAGGAAGTCAAAAATAGTGTTAGGTGACAAGACTAGGTCCTGGAATCCTTGCTCTTCTCACCCGTTGAAAAGCCTGACCTTGCTGTGGATCTCATCCCACACCATCCTGACCAATACAAGGTGAATGAAAATCAACAACGTTGCTAGTTGCACACAGGTTTTTTTTACTAGATAATTGGCCTTCTGGGCTGCAGGGATTCAGCAGCCATTGGACAGGCCTCTTCACTGTACTCTCCCTGTTTCCCATCCTCAACTATGAATTAGCAGGTGTCTACATAGGGTTATAATGGGGGATCACCAGGAATTCAGTTTTCTCATCTACAGAATTTAGGCAATAATATTTGTATTACCCATCTTAACAGTGTTGTTGTGGGGAATATGCCCTGAAAATCTTTTTTCCTTTCCTCATTTTTCTTTTTAAATTTTAAGTTTTTACAATAATTTCTTATTGATATCTTCTGCTACTTCATCTCTCCACTATCCTTTTCTTTTCTCTCCCAGATGGATATCCCATGTAACAACATTCATCTAAAAAGGACAAACTTCAGCACAAATGATTTGTATGTTGAAAAACTCTGAAAACACGTACAATGTATAACACTCATGAACCTCCTACCCCCATGATGATGCATCAGGGCTATTACTTGTAGCAACTTTTCATTAGAGTTATGGATGATGCTTGTAATTTTGTTACATTAGCATTGATTTTTTGATATTCGGTTGTTCTTTTCATTTACATTCTTACTGTCACTTTATATTTTCTTTGGGGTTCTGTTTATTCCATGTTGAATTAGTTCATATGCATCTTTCTATGCTGCTTTCTGTTCAGCACACTGATCATATCTGAGAACTCAGTAATACTCCACTGTGTTCATGTACCACTACTTATTTAATCAAGCAAAGACCATGTATTTTGTTTCCAATTCCATGCTATCAGAAAAAGTGCTGTTGCTAACATTTTGGTGTATCATATTTTTTCTTAGTTATTTCCTTTGAATAATTCCCACTTACTTTCCAAAATGCTTATACAAATTCCCAGTTCCACCTATAATGTATGAGCCTACCTCTTGGCCCACATTTCCTTCAACATTGAATATTGGTGCTTTAACCATTTTTCAATTTTCATGGTTTGCGGTGAAACTTCAGGTTGTTTTGTATTCCATTTCACTTATTATTAGTGATTTGCAACTTTTTTTATGTGATTGTGAATATTTTGCATTTATTTCATTGCAAAACTTAATTCTCTTTGTAGATAGGAGATCTTGGCCTTAGTCATAAGGGACACTGTGGGTTCTATAGGACTTATTAACTCAGTCACTGAGGCCTGTGCTCAACTTTCCTCAAAGGAAGGGGCTGTGTAGGAACATATAAGGGAGGGTGACATAGAATAGTCAGTGAAGAGTTGAGACAGCATCTCTTTCCCTGGGGATTTTGAGAGAAGGTATTCTCATGTGTCTAAGTTGGATAAAGGTGACCTCTGTACATGAATGAGCATGGATGGTATCCCAGGCCTTGTTCTTTTTTATACAATAGAACCTTCAGGAGGATGTAAAGGTGGCCTTGAGGACATGGAGGGCACTGAGGTGTGGGGGGAAGGTTACATAGCCAGGGCTTGTGATGTTGGGGAAATTTATTAGTTTTTGTGCTAGAAGACTTCAGTTTGAATTCTGGTCTTGCCTTTATTAGCTGTATGGCATGAGACTTGGCTCTCTCAACCTCAAATGGCTTCTTGATAAAACCAAGAGCTTGTACTGATTTTTGTAGCCTCTTCTATATCCAAAAACATTATGGTATGGTTTATAGCTTCTATGAAGATGTATTTAAGTTTGGGAAATAGTTAAATGCTTTCCAAAGCCAGGAATGGCAGGTAAAGTAAAGGGGTTTAGCTAGGGGACAACAGTTTTGATCAGAAAGGTGATGTTAACATGAGGTCATGAACCTGATATTCTAGGTGAGCTAAATAGAATCACATGACATTAGAGCTTCAAGTGCTCTTAAAGGGGGTGCAATTCAACCCCTTTCATTTTCATGTCAGGCCCAGAGAAGGGAGGGAACATCTTTTGCTCATGATGACTGAATGGGAACAAATTTAGTGAAGACTTCTCAGGAGTATGGAGTCTTGTCCCTGGAGTGGAAGAGACTTTAGGCACAGTTTCCATTCCTCCAGAGTCAGGTGAATTTCCATATTTCCATATTGATCCATTAGGACACAGGTCCACCTGATTTGCATAAATTCTCAATGCCTAGTTTTCATGAGTCATCAATGCTTCATCTGCGGGTATTTTCAATACCGAATTTGCATATTATGACGTGTATTTTCATGGGCTTTGTAACGTCCAGGAGCAGGGAAATTTGAACCGGATTTAAAAAGGGATTGGTTAGATTTTGCACCTAGAACGTAAGACCGGGCTTCTCAGGCAAGGAGAATAATGGTCATCTGTGGAAAGGGGATTTCTGAGTCAGGGTCTGTAGAAACTGCCATTCTGCTTCTGTAAGGTGCCTCCCTACTCCAGCTTTACTGGTGAAAGGACAGCCTGCTTTCTAGAGAACTGAATAAAGAAGATTTTCTTTTTACCTTGAGAGGCCTCTGAGTAGTGAATTTGAGTAGCGGGATTCGTGCTTCCCCCCGCCCCCACATGACCTTATGAACATTCATGATCACATAGGTACTCAAGGGAAAGTGCCAAGTCTGTAACCAATGTCAGATGAGGTAAGTGAGACAAACAGGGTTAAGTGAATTGCTTTGAGCTATGCTGTATCTAGAGGACCCTAGAGAGTCAAGTAATATTTACTTAGACGATAAGTAGGATACATCAGTACATTCATAAAACCATTAGCCTATTTGTATATTACTAACAAAACCCTGGAATAAGAGATGAGTTAGTGTAACAGTTGAGGTCTAAGGGTGCTGGCTGAACCCCAAAATACGGACAGCCCGGGTTGTGCTTGAATGAATTTGACTCAAGCCTTCTTAAAGTCAAAGAAAACAAAGTTTATTAAGGATTCGCCTAATTGGGTTGCCTCTTAAGGAACCTAAGTATTTGTAACTCTTGTATTCACAAGCGGGCCAGACAGAATCCCAGCTAGACAGAGTCTGAGCTGGATTGAATCTGAGCACCTTCATGGAGGCAAAGTAGGACTTAAATACAGAAAGGAGTATAGGAGGCATCTGGGGGTGGGGATGGGGGTGGTCTGGCATTCTAGAGTGATGGGGGAAGAAGCTCAACAAGGGACTCCAAGGAGGATCAAAGGCTGGAAACAACTGGAGGTAATCAACAAACATCAGACAAGGGGGCGCCTAGGTGGGAAGCAAGTAGGGCAATCAGGAGATCACAGACCATGGTCACAGATTTGAGTATGAAAGGCCAGATTCTGTGAGGGGATACAGGGAGAGCTCAATTTGAGTATGAAAAGTCAGATTCCAGGGGCGCTCAAGGAAGTTCCCAGAGTCTGAACGCCATCATAACAGTATGCACCCAATATATACAGACAGAGTTGCTATCCCAAGTTCTCAGATCTGCATTCCTAAAAGGAAGGGCAACTTCTGAGGGGTTAACAATCACTTTAATCAAGCACATGTAACAATGCTTTAACCAAGTACATATATCATTCACCTAATTCAGGGGAGCCAACACCCTGAATCTCAACAAAAAGACAGAGAAATCAAAAGTCAATGGGCATATTTCCAAAATGTCTGACCATTAACATACATATATCTTTACCAGAGAGGGAACATCTGGCTTTCTCAAAGCCAGGGGCTCCTCAGTGGCTTGCCAGAGTGCTCTTCTGCCCAAACAAACATTTCCAGTCAATTAACCCCAAAGTAAAACCTCACCCTCAGAGCATTTATAGACATTTTAGAGCCAGAGGCCATAACCCTTGGACCAAGTGCCTCAATAGAAAAAAAATAAAAGGTACTTGGGACTCTCCTACAAAAACGCTGCCCTAATCAAGCTTCCCATGATGGGCAGGCCCATCAGCGGGTGGGAAAGATTCTCCCTAGTCACACTAAAATAGAAGCATTATATTTCTTGATTATACTAACATGAAAAGAGCAAAAAGGTTCTACTTTACTTGCAATTACAGTTAGAAAAAGAAATACCATTCAAAGTACCTGCTGAATGAGAGCTGGAACCTTGGAGAATCTGCAGGGGATCTCTCTGGGGATCTGGTGAGGCAGCTCTTGAAATAATGAAATGATGTGCAGTGGAAGGGATCAAGTATTCATTTTGTAGCTTGTGCTGGTGTTCCATGTCCATTGTTAGCTTGTGGAGTGGTAAGAGAAAACTTTTTGATAGGCAGTTGGAAGTAAATATGAATGCAAAATGCATTAACTGGCCAAAATTATGGTTTTATATTCCGGGGATAGCTGAGACAATGAGTTCTTTTGGAGCCTGACACTTGATGGGTCCTGATTTTGGGGAGGGAGTGAAAGCAGCCTGGGTGATTGAGCGGAGGGCCATGGAGTCACCTTGGAAATGATCAAGGGCAGAGGGTTTGTACCTGCTTTCTGCGGGGGGGGAACCTTGTGTTGGAGGAACTTTTCTATAAGAAAGAGGGAACCATTTGGATTGAATCTTCTTAGGGAAGAAACCATCCCATTTGCCAGAAAGATGGCTAACATGATAGAGAAACTGTCTTCATTGTTCTTCTAGGCCCCATATCATTCATGCATTCATTTGACTTGTTGAATACATACAATGTGCCTAACAGTGGGTTAAGTAAGAGTAATCAGAGGCATTTCTGTCTTCAAAGAGATTAAAATATAACTTAGGATATAGTATGTGAACACAAGTTATTGAAATAATAGGTGAGATACATTAAGTAACATGATAGTAATAACAGCCCACTTTTCTATAGCACTTTCTGCAAGTTGACCCTACCTAGAGTGGAGTGAAGGTTTATCACTCCTATTTTCACATACATTAAGCATCTACTATGTGCCAGGTACTGTGCTAATGGATGGGCATACAAGGAAGTTAAAAGACAAGCTGTGACCTCAAGTAGTTCACAGCCTATCAGGGGAGGCAGAATGCACACAACTATGCACAAATAAGCTATATGCATTACAAATTGAAATTAAGAGGGATTGAAGAAGTCTTCCTAGAAAAGGTTAAGTTTTACCTGAGATTTGGAGGAACACAAGGAAAACATTAGACAAACAGGACAAGGCAGAGCATGGGGGACAGTCACCCAAAGGGTCTGGAATCTGGAGATGGCATGCCTTGTTGAGGAACAGCACTTGATCAAGGACTATGGAGGTGGAAATGTGGCATGAAATGAGGTGCTAATTAGAGACTGGAAAGATAGGGAGAAGAAGAGCATGAAGGACTTTAAAAGTCACAGAGAGGCTTATGTATTTAATCCTGGAGGTATCAGAGAGTCAATGGAGTTTGTTAAATTAGGGTTTGTGTGTGTGATAGGATCTGATCCATGCTTAAGGGGCTACTTTGACTGCTAAGTCGGGAGTGGACTGGCATGAGAAGAGACATTTGACAGAAATGTTTCAAGTCCTTTTATTAATGTGGAGGATTAAGTCTATCAAAAAGAGCTCTTCCACACTGTGCCTGAGACTGTGTACACTGTTTTCCTGGTTCTTCTCACTTCACTGAGCTTCAGCTCATATAAGTCTATCCCGCTATTTGTGAAGTCCTCCTGTTCATCATTTCTTATAGCACAATAGTATTCCATTACATTGATTTACATTACATTGATATACCACCACTTTTTTGGCCATTTCACACTTGATGGGCATTTCCTCAATTTCCAGTTCTTGGTCACCATAAAAAGAGGTCCTCTTAATATTTGTGTACATATAGGTCCCTTTTCCATTTCCATGATCTCTTGAGGATGTCACCCTAGGAGTGGTATTGCTGTATTAAAAGGTATACACGTTTATCACCCTTTGGGCATTGTTTCAAATTGCTTTCCAGAACAGCTGGATCAGCTCACACCTAAGGACCTCCTCTTTAGACATAGGCTGAGGCAGAGGACCTCTTACGGATCCTGCAGTTCTGATATTCTGTGATTCCCTATGTAAGGAAAGTTTTCTGGACCTGCGAAGAGCACCTACATTGGGCTTCCTGCATCACTGGTGGTGAGGTAGCCTCCTTTAGTTGGTTCCTTGGAATATGGGACATTCTCCTTCTCTTGATTACTCCTGCTGCATGCAGTGTGAATGTCACACCTTACTTGCAACGTAGTGATCATGATCTGAACAGTGAGAGGTAAAGCATTTCCTCCTCCTGTTCTTCTTTTAGCTCCCCTCAGAGAAATGGGATTGGAGCTGTTTGTTTGGGTTCTTTTCCATTTATCTTTCTAACAGTTCAAGTTATAGTGAACTTGGAGCCAGGATTCCAGGTGGTATGTTGCAGCTACCTTGATAGAGCATCTCAGAGAAGTTGGGGTGTCTAGGACTTGAGCTTGGTGGGGTGGAGTTGATGTCTTCCTTCTTACCTGGAACTAGGCTTTAGAGGACTTAAGCTAAACTATAAAACTTCTCCCCCCCTCTGCTTTCCAGAATATGAGGTCTTCTGGGGTGGGAGGGTAGAATTATGCTTTCCATATTTTGGGGCAATAAGTTTGTATGGTTGTAATGATGTTTTTGAAGGTATAATTCCTCTGAAACATCTAATTTGTATGTTAGTGGATAAATGGAATTTGGATGCAAGGGACCTCTTTCCCCTGACACTTTCCCACGATGCTGAGAGAGTGAATGAAGATCACAGTTTTCCTACAGCATAGGTGTCATGAACTGAATTGTGACAGTGGAAAGACTTTCATCTGTCACTGTCCCTCTTAGAAATATGGGATTGAGAAAAGTTATTTTTTTCTGTTCTATGCCATTTGTCCTTCATGGTTTACTAGAGGTGATCCTGATTGGACTTGAGAGTTTGAGCCGTGATGATCCTAGAGGCAAGATTCCAGGTAGGATGTTTTAGGCAGGGAATTCAACAGACAATCCAGCAAAGACCAGATTTACCTTTTGAGGTAAATATTTCTTCATAAAATCCAGTTTAAGTCTTAGTGGCTAAATGGAACTGGATTCCAGAAACCCTTATAAACTTTGGAGAACACTGAGTTTCAAATGGTTGGATCCCTTTGCAGAGAGTCTGGATATCCCAACCCTCCTAAAGGTCCTGGAGAACCCTGATGGAAAGATCAAATGCATACCAAAAAACATACTTGGCATTTAGGCGGTGAGGGTCAGATTCTGTGTGGGATCCAAATGCCTTTAATTCCCCAGGTTCCACCTGTAGTTTCAGGACTTTTTTGAAACCATTCCCTGTGTTCTTGTTCCTCCCTCCTTTACCCCCTCCCACTCCTTCTGTCTCTTCCCCCGCTGTTCCTCCCTCTCTCTCTCTTCCTCTCTCTCTTTCTCTTGTTCTCTTTCTCTCTCTCTGCTTCTATTTCTCTATCTTTCTGTCTCTCTCTGTCTCTTTCTCTGTAAATGGGATGACTTAAGGAAAATTGGACAAAACTAGGAATGTTGGATACCTTCTTTTTTGTTCACATACAATCATGTGTAGGTGCATAGGTGTCTTTCTTCCCATTTCTTTGTGCCTGTGTCTCTTACATGTCTGCATTTGTGTGGGTATGAAGGAAGTGGGAAAGTGAGGTTGCAGACAGCATTTGAATAGTTTGGGGAAGGACAAGAATTGGTAAAGAAATTTGCCTCCCTGGATACCAGGAGTGCCCACTTGACACTCTGTCCATGGTTCTCCCCTCCCTGTTATTCCTTTAGTAAAGACAGACAGCAGGTTTGATGCTCTCGTTTAATAGTTTAGATTTGTGTAAATACATTTTTAATGATTTCCTTAAAGAATTACTTTTGAGGAATGATTCCTACAGATTCGAATCTTCTTGTCTTCCAGAAATGAGAGGGAAGGTAATGAAGGTCATGTTCCAGTATTTCCTGGAAATTATATGTAGGCAAATGGAATATCTCAGGCAGAAGATCTAAGGGTGGAAGAAAGGTAAATGGGATGAGATCAGTTCCTGACGTGAACCTTAGGTAGCGAGGGCCACCCTGGTTAACCCAGATTTTCTTTCTCTGGGACCACCCACGTCCTATACTACCCTGAGCCCAGGGAAGGGGACAGAAGCTTCCAGCTGCTGCCAGAATGATGCAGGCTGGACACACTAGGGGATGAGGGACACGTCCTCCTGCTCTGCAGGTTAAGCTACAGAAAGGGAATAGATTCAAAGAATCAATTTAGAATTAGAAAGGATCTAGTCTCCTTTCAGTTCCTGGTCCACATTCCTTCATCTCCCTCCTCTCTTCCTCTGTACTGGCCTCTCTCCATGCCAAGAAAACTCTGCCCTCTTCCCTGCCTTCCTTCTGCACTCAGTTCAGAGTTCAACTGTGCAATAGGCATTATCTTGTCTTCCATGTACCACATCATATATAGATTACTTTATATTGTCTTTCTCTATGTTTTGTGTTTATCTAGATATTTATATATTGTTTCCCCCATTTTCATATATACTCCTGAAGGTCAGGGACCATAGTTTTGTGGATTGCTTCTACCTTTCATTGTATGAGTTTAGCCCAGTGCCAGACACAGAAAACCTGCTTACTGAATGCTTGCTGACTGACTGACTGTCCCTGGGGATGTCTGAAAGCTGATGTTGTGGTTGGAAAATAAAGAAGAGACTTAGCTGTCCTCACCTGCAGAAATAGGTTCATACCTTTTGCTCAAGTTTTTAAGAATAGATATTATATATTCGGGGATGGAGGACAGGGCTACAGACCTGAGAAGGGAAGAATGGATGGGTTCATTCTGTGATATGCCCTTGGATATACTCACTTGTTTAGAACATTTTTTATCAGTTGTCCAAGTAATGATGAACCTGAGAATTAGTGGGTACTGTGTTAGTAGAGCTGCCCATTCATGGATGAGAGAAGTTCCCAAACCTTTCTCCCCAATGCTCCATCTCCATGAAGATCCACTGAGGCATGATCTCTTTAAGGTGAGCAAAGCCTTTTATGAAAGTGATCAGTGTAGCTTCCTCCTCCCCAAATCTATTTTGTAAGGTGAAGAAATTGAGGCTTAGAATAATTCCCCAATATCACTCAGCTAGTAATTGTGGAATTTGAAAACAGATTTCCTGCCTCCAAGTGGAGTGAACAGGCTGCCTCTTCCGCCCAACTCATGCCCCAGACATAAGCCCATAAAACATCAGAAATTTCCCATTGTACTGTTCTCTTACCACTCCAGAGACCGGGCATGACTATTACGCAGAGACACCAGGGCAGGGCTAGATACTCACGTTTAGTGGTAGTTTGTGGAGACTGGGTAGTTGGAGATGCTGTAGTGGTCTGTGAGGCTGATGTCCCTGCAGCAGTTGTCCCTGCTGAAGTTGTTCCCTCTGGGCCTGCTGCAGTAGTATCCTGTCCAGCTGCAAAGACAATTTTTAAATTTTGAGGTATTCAAATTCTCCCCACCTTGAGGTTAGGAATGAAAGGCATCTGGGGAGTAACCCGTTTGTTAAGGGTAATTAAGATCCTCCCCCTAGGGCCTGGGTTTTGGGAATGTTCTCTCAGAGGAGAGAAAGTGCTTGGATAGAGCAGTAGCCTGTTCTTCTAGGGAAAGAATTGTCTCTTTTGTTGGATAGGGGAATACAAGCACCCACCTCTCTGATACAGCTGGTGCAGTCCAGACCACCAGAATAAAGTTTGGTGGCTGGAATGTAGCTCCCTCTGGAGGGCATCAATGGTACTGTGCTCTTGCTGTGAGCTCTCATTGAGTTTGTAGGAGATGTTTCACTCTTGTTATGTGTTAATTACTGCTCCTGACACAGTGCCTGGCACATAGTTGGTACTTAATAAGTGTCTGATGATTGATGAACGATATGATGACACATTACATTACTGAAGTGCCTCATGCGTTATGTATGTTACCACAAGAAGTCACAGATATATAAATGAGTGTTTATGGGAAGTCTGCTATTAAAATCCTGCTGGTAGAGAGTAAAAGTATTCCCAAATGTAAAGAATAAATCACTCATATTTGGGTCTTCAAGATTATATTCTAGTAGGAATAAAAAAGACTCACATCTAAATAGCTGAAATCAAAGGGGTAATGAGACAACAGAGATAATTAGGAATGGCTCTCCTATATACAGGAGATTCTCCTATATATAAATATATATACATATATATGATTATATATAGATATAGATATGATATAGGATTCTCCCGGTAACAGCCTTCTGAGGTTGGTAGTTTAAATATTATTAGTCCTACAGAAACCAAAGCAAACTCCTAAGTAAGGTATTTTTACCAGCCCCATTATGGGCTGCACTTCCAAATTTAGGAGGGAAATGTCTCAGACTCAAGTATGTGCATGGAGAAAGAGCCCATAGCATTCTGTCTTCCACACACCTTTCTGCCATCAAGTCTTTCAGATGTCTAATTGCAATGCTTCCACTTCTGTATTGAGAAGTGTTTTTCTCAACCAGGAGTTCTTTATCTGGGGCTCACAGACCCCATGAGGCCATGGACGGATTTCATGGGAGCCATGAATTTGAATGGAAAAAATTTTACATCTTTAATTTTTAAATAGACTTTTTTCCATGGCTTCTTTGGTGGTCTTGTAACTTTTATTTTCTATATTTAAAAACCATATTCGGAGAAAGGGTCTATATGTTTCTCCAGAGTACGAAAGGTGTCCAGGACTCTTTCACTGGATGTAAGATAGGACTGATTAGAGAGGACCCTATTGAATGTTGTGTTCACCCATTTCTGGTACCTAAGCACTGCATAGAAAAAAAAGCAGCTGCTTTGATTCTAAGATATAAATGTTGGAGAGATAACTTAGACTGTTGGATAAAGGCAGGAAGATTTGCTTCCAAATGCTGCCTGTAATACTCACTAGCTGTGTGACCCTGGGCAAGTCACTCAACTTTCGAGGGCTTCATGGTTTGGTCATTTCAATTGCATTTTGTGTTTGTGACCTCATCTGAGGTTTTCTTTGGACAGATATTGGAGTAGTTTTCCATTTCCTTCTCCAACTTATTTTACAGTTAATGAAACTAAGGAAAATGGGGTTGAGTCTTGCTCAGGCTCACACAGCCTGTAAATGCTGGAGGTTGCATTTGAACTCAGGTTTTCCAGACTCCTGACTTGACTCTCTACCCCTGAGCCAACACTCTCCTTAAGGATTTTGGGGCAGCTCTTTGAGACTCCATTTCAGAGAAGGTGCTAACAACCTTCATTTGTAGAAGGTATTTCCACATTCAATGGATTTCCTCTGAAGTTATACCTTTTCATGGCAGTATCTGAATGTCTACAAAGGATCCTCACTACCATTCATTGCAGAATCTGGATTTCTCCTGTTAGCACTGAGGATGGATCAGAACCTGAGCACCAGGACATATGCCATGCTTTGTTTCATCATGCTGTCTTAGATTTCTCCAGATTGTGAGAGAATAAAGGTATGGTAATAGAAATATTTTGTTTCTTGCTTATTGTCTATTTCATTCATGTTTATTCCAGGGGATAGAGACCCTAGTCTCTACATCTGTGACTTCATGGTGGTAATGTTTTATTCCAGAAACTCTCTCTCTCTCTCTCTCTGTGTCTCTCTCTCTGTGTCTCTCTGTGTCTCTCTCTCTCTCCATCTCTTTCTTTCTCCTCTTTCTCCCTCTACTTCTCCCTCTCCCTCACTTTCCTTTCTCTTTTCTCTCTCCTTTCCTTTCTTTCTCTCTCCCTGTCTTTTTCTCTCTCTGTCATTCTCTTTTTTCTCTTTCTCCCTCTCTCTTTCACTGTCTCTTTATCTCTCTTTTTCTCCATTTAGGTTAGCTCTTTTCTGGGAGTGGCGGAAAGTGACAACATATAGAGAGTTGCCTAGAGCATTGAGAGGTTAAGTGACTTGCTTTGGGTTACCTGCTTGAGTCTTCCTGGCTTCCCTTACAGATAACTAGAGCCAGGAGAGCTCAGCCAGGCCCTAGAGCTGTCTTGGTCTCCTCCCTCCCACTTCACCAAGTAGAAAGCTCTTATGAAGTGGGAGGGTCCCTCTTGCTCTTCTTGTTGGGCTCATTCAACATGGACACCCACCTAGCCCTCTCCTCTTGATGCCCTGCTCTTCAAATATTTCTATCTGTCAATTCATGACTTGGCTTCTCTTTCACAAGGACAATTAGCTCATCTAATAAACTCTTTACTTTAACTTGCTTGTGGCAGTAAATATAGGAATGTCACACCAAGGGCCTTCAAGAGAAAAGCAAACATTATGCTTGTGTTTTTTCATGCTAAGATTGTGTCAATATATAAATTCATAAAATGTAGCACAGTGGAGGTTAGTATAAAATGTCTCTGGCATCAACTGAAACATATATATTGAAGTATAGAATATTTTCATTTATAATTCTGATTTCAATAATTTTAATGCCTGCAATTTAAAATCCATATTTCACTACTAAATGGAATATATACCTCTTAAAAATATCTTGAATTCTAAGGTTTTTCTCTAAAATTATTCTTTTATTTTTAGAGTGTGCTGACTCATGACTGAAGATAATAATTAAAGGCCCCATTTAGTTATGTAGATTGCTAGGTGGCAATGTGTACAGACTGACAGTTTAGGAGTCAGAAAGATTCATCTTCTGGAGTTCAAATCTGACCTCAGACACTTACTCAACCCTGGGTAAGTCATTTAACCCTGTTTGTCTCTTTCCTCATCTATAAAATAAGCTGGAAAAGGAATGGCAAACCACTTCAATATCTATGCTAAGAAATCCCCAAATGGGGTCATGAAGAGTCAGAAACCTCTGAAAAATGACTGAACAACCTTTCAGTTTTGTTTTCTATGATTGGTCTTGAGAAAGGCTAGCAAGACTCCAGGAAGCCTATCTGTCCTATCCTGTAAATGGGAGTGGGCAAAATGAGCTTCAGGTCCTCTTTGGGGTCCCAGACCTTTGCTGAGGGAGGGACTGGGGAACAGGGCCATACTCACCAGCTCCCATGAGAACTACAGCCAGGGTAGTCATGAGGAAAACAATTGCAAACTTCATTTTGCTGAATAAATATGGAGAGGTTTCTTGAGGAGAAGGGGGAAGCGTTGATGGAGCCACCTGTGTGCTGTGGCACTTATAAAGATGCCAACTCCAAAGGAAGTTGAGAGAGGTGTGTACCATCCTTCCTCTGTAAACTCCCTAATGCCCTCCCCTTCCTCCTGCCTAAAGTTGTTTGCTAAGTCAACAAGGGTTGGATGGGGAGACACCGAATTTTTTGGCAAGGAGGTCATGGCCAGCAGTACTGGCAATTGTCCTCTTTTTTATCAGGTGTCCAATGATGGCTTTGTCCAAAACTATTATCCGGAGGAGTGGACCTATCTGAGCAGCTGGACTCAAGGGCACTGGATGAGAGATACCTCCTATTCATTTTGCATTATTCTAGAAGTAGGACCCTCTCCCTAGCCTCCAGAAACATTCTGCTCATTGTTGAGTAAGAGGAGTTTTGGACTGCAAATTATACAACACCCTGACTCTGGATAGGATGATTTCTAGTTCATAACAGAGTAAGAAAAGCATTCTAAAGTCTTCTAGAGGAAGAATTGATAAATAGAAGTATTTATAATAACATTTTACCCGAATACATAGATTCATACATACATTCATACATAAAATTCAACCGTAGGTCCCTGCCCAAAATCCCCTTAATGCCTTAATAGACTGATTATCACTGGTAACAGATTCTGTGGATTTAGTTACTTTTCTTTTCTTCTCTAAAAAGGCAATTTCCTTACTACTTTTTAAAGAGGCCTATTCACTCAATTGCCTCTCTCTAAGTGAGAAGCGGCAAAGGCCAGTCTAAAAAGGCCAAGGCCTCCCATTGAATCCTGTGCTATCTCCCACCCAGATGGCTCAGGAGAAGAAAGTAGAGTTGGTGCACAGCCCTCCCACACTCAAAACAAAGTCAAGTGCAAGTTATGTCATCATTTCTCTGTCATGGTCTCATGATAAAGAAGGACATACACAGAGAGACTGAGACATATACATAAATATTTATACATATATACATATGTATCCATATATATCTATGTCTGATCTTAGCTATCGCTAGTATATGGAGGGAAGAAAAAAGGAAATAAGGAAAAATATTTATGTGATAATCTTGTTTTATATTGAAAGTTATATGGAGAAGGAATAATTCTCAGTTTCATATGTAATTATCTTTTTAATATACTATTTTATGGAAATTTATTCCATACACTAAAAATAAAAATAAAAGGAATTGATTTTTATAAAAAAGTCTTCTAAGAAAGTAATGGCCATGCCTGATTTCAGGGAGCTCAGCTATTTCATAGGTCTACCTCACTAGGAGAAGTCCCTTGAACCTTGTTCATTGGGCACAAGAGAGATTGGACATTATTTGAGGGTAATTCCTATTCTGAAAATTCTTTCTTTTACCTCACAGACCAGTTGTACTCCACCTCTACATATCTCCCAGTCCAGCCCCCCGCACCCCTACAAAATTCCAAACCTAGCCTTTAGAGCCTGACATTCTCATGAACATCATCCACATAGAGGCGCACAGTGACCTGGATCACTGAACCAGGAATCAGGAAGGTCTGAGTTCAAATATGGCTTCAGACACTCATTTGCTTTATGACCCTGGGTAAGTCATTTCACCTCTGTTTGCCTCAGTTTCCTAATCTGTAAAATGAATATAGCCATAGCACCTATGTCCCATGATAGTTGTGGGGATCTGGTGAGATCACATTTGTAAAGAGCTTTGCAATCCTTAATGGTAACTGTTGTTGCTCTATCAGATCACACAATCACTTACATTTTTATAGCTCTTTAACCAAATTTTACCAAGTAATGTCCTCCTTAGAGTGTTGGATTTTTGTGATGGAAGTTCAGATAATTCCTTGGACTGCCCTCTAAGGCCTTGTTTGCTTTTTGCTGAGACAAGAGAAATAGTTGTTACAACGGGAAGCCATAAGGTCCTGTCATAGCTGCGACTGTCACTAACCGCTTTCTTTGTTCCCGGCCCTTCAATTTCCTCATCTCTGAAACCAGGAGTTTGGGCAGCGTTTCTCCTAATATTCCTTCTAGCTCTCAAACTTGGAAGTCTCTATATTCTGATTCAGAAGGAAGCTAAAGGAAGCTAAATGTCCCAGGGGATTGTGGAATTTCCAGAGCCATCATTCATCATTTGCTATACAGAGTTTGCCATGTATGTTATTGAATGTCAGTTTTAACCTGGAGAACTGAAAAGAAGTCATGAAAGGAGTCTTCTAGCTGTTCAGGGGAGTAGTGTCAGAGATATTGAGAACACAGAGATTCCTTCAGACCTGCTATGGTTCTGGGGTTAAGCCTTTCCATCTATTGGATCCAGTCAGTGAGTCAAGTGTCAAGAAGAATTTATCAGTCATTATGCACCTGGCACTGTCTTAAGTGCTAGGGATACAGTGAAAGACACACACCCAGGCCTTGCTGAAGTACCTGACATTTTTCCCTGAAGCCTCCGAACTCTGTCAGCAGAGTTCATGTCACGTGGGAAAACAAAAAAGTACAGACAACACTGGAACCACAAAATTCTGGACAAGAAAAACCAGAAACTTCTTTGCCAAGAGAAACAAAGGAAATTAAAAGAAATTGACTCTGCCTCGAGTGTCATTGAACATGAGCCAAGTTATTTAATAAAGTAATAGGGTACAAAATAAACCTACAGAAAAGATTAATATTCTTATGCAGTAATAACCAAATCCAAAAAGAAAAGGCAAAAAGAGAAAATCCATTAAAAAACACAAAATGCTTAAATACCTGAGTTTTACCCTCCCAAGATATATGCAATATTCATGCATGTAATGCTCAAAATACTGTTTACATATGTAAAGGAAAAAAAGTAAAGAGTCTTCAGTGTACATGGATGGATCATGGAATTGCAATAAAAAAGAAGATACTATTTAATTTTATAACAATCAAATTACAGAACTACGTAAACCTGAAAGCACATTTAGAAGAACAAATCATCTAGAATATCCAAGAAAATACTGGGGAAAAATTAAGAATGAAATGAGGCATATATAACATTACCATACCTCAAGCTCTATTGCAAAATGGTCATTAAAGTAGTTTGATTGTGGTTAAAAATAGAAAAGAATAACTGTAGAACAGACTAAATAAATATGAATGAAATGCAATAAAAAAGAATCATAGGTCTGTGAAATCCCTAAGAGCATAAATACTTGGACTAATGGCTCCCTGCTGCATAAGAAATGCTGGAATGTTGGAAAACAGGTCAGCATGAATGAGACATAGACCAGTATTTTATACCATGTACCACTCAATACTCCACTAGATTTATGATGTCTTTGAACCAGTGAAGATGATCATAGCTAATGTCTGCTTATCCTGCCTCTCTCTTGTCCTTGTCCTCCAATTAGTTTCCCATTAAAAGCCACTTAATAGTTTCATTGCTTCTCTAACATTTTTTGCAGTTGATATGATGGTTTACCTAGAGAATTCTAAGAAGTCAACTCAAAACTAGTCTGAGCAAGTAACAACTTCAGCTAAATTTTCAGTGTATAGAATAAAGCACATAAATCATCAGGATTTTTGCACATTGCCTTTAAAATTGAACAAGAAGAGCTAGAGAAATTCTATTTGAAATAAGTACAGACACTTTAAAATACTTAGGAGTCTTGTTGTTGGCACTAATCTCAAAGGCAAAAAGGGAGGTTTTGGCCATGGGAAGGAGCAGAGAGCAAAGGAGAGGAGAAGAGAGCAGAGGAGAGGAGAGGAGAGGAGAGGAGAGAGGAAAGTAAAGGAGTTTACCTGTCAAGATACACACAGGAACTGTCTGATTTGAATGATCAAGCACTCTTGACACAAACAAAGATAGATGTAAATAATTGGAGAAATATCAATTATTCACCAAAAGGCTATGCCAGTATAACAAAAATGGCACTAAATCATTTACTTATTTAGTGCCATGCCAGCAAAACTGCTTAAGAATTACATGATGAAGTTGGAAACATAATAACAAAATTCATTTGAAAGAGCAGAAGATCAAAAATGTCTTGGGACATAGTGGAAATAAAAGGAGAGTAAGGGCTCCTAAGAGCACCAAATCTTAAACTATACTACAAAGTTGTAATTGTCAAAATAATTGGGTAGTGGGTAAAGTGAAATTGATTAGTGGAACAGATTAGGTATAAAATATACATTGACAATATACATAGTCAATTTAGTACAGCCACAAAATGTTTGATAAACCTCCACATCTCAGGTACTGGGGGAAGAACTCATTACTTGAGAAAATGTTGTTGGGAAAACTGGAAAGCAGACTAATCTTGATCAATACCTTAAACTATATGCTAGACAAATTAAAAATGAAAGCATGATTTAGTCAAAAGGATGCTATTATAAGCAACTTAGTTGAACATGGAACCTGTCAGATCCAAGAGTAGGGGAGCAAGCAAAAGACAGAGAGATCCACAGGAGATAAAATGAATTAATTTTGATTACATAAAACTCACTTTTTTGCACAAATGGAACCTGTGCAACTAAAATGAAAAGAGTAGAAGAAAACCGGGAAAAATTTTTTGTAACACATTGCTGTAAAAAAAGTCTTATTTCCCAAATATATAGGGACCTGAATAAAATTTACAAGATGAGGAACCATTCCCCAATTGATTAATAGTCAAATGACCATTAAAGTACAAGAGGCAATTTTCAGAGGAAGAAATCCAAGCTATCGGTAACCATATGATAAATAGAAATTGAAATAATTCTGAGGTAGATTGCCTAGGAAGATAAAAAAGAAACCAGGAAAGGCTAGAGTGAATGTGGACAAATAGATGCAATAATTTATTGATGGAGGAGCTTGTGAAGTAGTGCACCCATTCTGGAAAGCAATTTGGAACTCTTCCCCAAATATCCCTTTGCTCCAGTGATACCATTATTCCTCTCAAGATTAAGGAAAGAGTAAAAGGACCCCAGTGTAAGATATATGTATGTGTGTATATACACACACATATATGTACATATACATACACATGAGGAAATATTTATATATCAGGCCTTCTTGTTGTGAGAAAGCATTGGAAACTGAGGGGATGCCTATCAATTGAGAGACTAAACCAGTTGTGTTATATCAATGTCATAGAATTTTTTGTGCTATAAGAAATTATGAAGGGGATGTTTCAGAAAAGTTTAGTAAGGCTTTTATGAACTGATGCAAAGTGAAGTGAGCAAAACCAGGAGAAGAATTTATTCAGTAACAATAATATAATAAAGAGAATCAACTTGGAATGATGAGGTAATTCTGCTCAATACAATGACCAAAGAAAATTCCAAGGATTCATGGTGATACTTTCTATCCTCCAGTAAGAGAAATGATCATATCAGAATACAGATAGAAGTGTATTTTCTTCTCTCTTTTTCTTTTTAAAAATGTTTTTGGATATAACTAATGTAGATTTGTTTTGCATGGTTGTATATGTATATATATATATATATTCATACATATATATGTATGTATGTGTTTCTCTGTATGTTAAGGGTTTTCTTTATTGTGATTTCTAAAAGAGTATGAGAAGGGAAGAAGGAGAGAATTTGAGCCTTAAAAATACATTTTAAAATTGGGACAGTCAATATTTGAGAGACTATGGAAAAAAGTTACCATAATACAGTGTTGGCAGAGGTGTGAATTTCCCTTACCATTCAAGATAACAGTTTAGAATTAGAAAAATGAGGAGTATACTGTTAAGACACTTTGATTAATTAATTCCAAGATCTTGATATGCCAAAATATTAATAGAAGCAGGTTTTCTTGTGGCAAAATGACTGGAAACCACATGGATGCCTATAACTTAACTAATGAGTGTGAAAATGGTTTCTTATTTAGATATAGAAGATAACATCACAAACAAATTAGAGGAAATTAGAAGAAATTAGAAGAAATTCCTCCTAGGAACTATGGGTAGCGTAAGACATTATGATCCAACAAGAGATAGGGCAGATTAGAAAAGATTACCTGAACAATTTTAATCACATGAAATTGAAAAACTTTTTTCCCAAACAAAATTTAGGTTGCTAAGATGGTAGTGGAAACAGTTTAGTGATGAAAACCATCTTGTTGGCAAATGTATGATAAAAGTCTTATTTTCAAGCTACATTAGAAATTGATGCAAATGTGTAAAAATGTGACCATTTCCCCAATTGATAAATTTTGGAAGATATTAAGTCATTTTTCAAAGGAAGAAATCCCACCTATCAAAAGTCATGTGAAAAAATGTTCCAAAATCATTAATAAAGTCATTTAAATGAAAAGAAATCTGATTTTCCACATCACACCCATCAGATTGTCAAGGATGATAAAAAAGGAAAATGATACGTGTTGTAGGGGTTGAGGGAAAACAAGTACATTACTACATCATTTGGGGAGCTTTGAAATGGTCCAGGTAATCTGGCAAGGGCTTTCAAACAATGCTCCCAAAGTCACTAAACTTTGAGCAATTAGGTTTCTATCCCAAAGAAATCAAAGAAAGAGAAAATGATGACAGAAATCTCTGGTAAGAAACAAAAGGAAATTAATGAGACATCATCAGTGGGGCAATAACTAAACGGTTTGTGAAGCATGTATGGAACCCTATTTTGCTCTAAGAAATTATGAAAGGCAGGAGGCCCTAAGATGGCAGAGTGGCAGCACAGACCTGCAGGAGCTCTCCCCCCTTAAGGTCCTTAACATACCTGCAGCAAATGACTCTCAACAAATTCTACAGCAGCAAAAGCCCCTAGGTGACTGAGTGAAACAAATTTCCAGTGCAAGAAAACCTGGAAGGCTGAGAGGAAGGCCCTATGGCACCAGTCCTGGATCAGAGTGCAGCTCAGCAGGGGCTACGCAGGCACATAAAGGCCAGGAGCAGGCTTCAGGATGCTGACTCATGGTCAGCTACTGTGGCTTTCCAGATTTCTCAACCAGCAAACGCTAAACAGAGCTTCAAAATCCGTGAGAAAGCTGTTTGTTTCACCTGGGTAAGAGGGGTTTGAGGTAGAGCATCACTTCCGGCCCCAGTCACAAGGTGGCAGTAGACACTGCTGCATCAGAAATTGCTTCTGGAGCTCTCAACCTGCAGACTTGGGAAATCAAGCAGCTGATGTTGGTCTCAGTGCTGAGTGGTGTTCCTGGAAGGAGGAGGAGCGCTGGTGTTGCAGACCTGGTGGTGGCTGTGGAGACGGAGTCCTACTCAAAGTTCCAGGGCAGAAAAGAGTGGTTGCAGTTCTTCACAGACAAGAGCACAGGCCAGGAGAGGAGTCAACACCTCTCCCTTGATTATGCCACCTTGGAGGAACCGAGAACTTGCAGCTTCCTAGAGACATCTTGGAGGACAGCTGCACAAAACCTCAGAAGCCATTGGTAGTATATCTTCCACTTGACAAAGGGCACAAAAGTCAAGTAATTGGCCAGGAAAATCCGCATAAGGGGAAAAATAAGACTATAGAAGATTTCTTTCTTGATGAAATGATATTTTCCTTCATCCTTTTGGAGGAGGAAGATCAAAACATGCAAGCCCAGGAAGAACAAAGTATACAACTGGAGGAAGATAGCAAGGTCAAGGTTCCAACATCAAAAGAATTCCTTAAAAATATGAAATCGTCTCAGGCCATGGAAGAGGTGAAAAAGAATTTTGAAAATCAAATGAGAGAGGTCGAGCAAACACTGGGAAGAGAAATGAGAGCAATGCAAGGAAACCATGAAAAATGAGTCAACAGCTTGTTAAAGGAGACGTAAAGAAATGCTGAAGACAATAATATCTTTTAAAATAGACTCACCCAAATGGCAAAGGACTCCATAAAGTCAATGAAGAGAAGAATACCTTAAAATGCCAAATTCTCCAAATGGAAAAGGAGGTTCAAATGCTCACTGAAGAAAATAATTCTTTAAAAATTAGAATAGGACCAAATAGAAGCTAATGACCTTATGAGAAATCAAGAAATTATAAAACAAAACCAGAGAATGAAGAAATTGAAGACAATATGAAATATCTCACTGGAACAACAACTGACCTGGAAAACAGATCCAGGAGAGATAATTTAAAATTGTTGATCTCACTGAAAAGCTTATGAGAAAAAAAAGATCCTGGCCATCATCTTCTAAAAAAATTATCAAGGAAAACTGCCCTGATATTCTAGAACCAGAGACTAAAATGGAAATGGAAAGAATTCACTGATCATCCCCTGAAAGAGACACCAAGAGGACAACTCCTATGAATATTGTAGCCAAATTCCAGAGTTCCCATGTCCAAGCAGAAAATATTCCAAGAAGCTAGAAAGAAACACTTCATGTACTATGAAGATACAATCAGAGTAACACAGGCTTTAGCAGCTTCAACACTAAGAGGTTGGGCTGTTTGTAATATGATATTTCAGAGGTCATAGGAGGTAGGATTAAAACCAAGAATCACCTGCCCAGCAAAATTGAGTATAATACTTTTGGGGGAAAAGGGCATTTTAAAGTAATAGAGGACTTGCAAGAATTGTCATTGAGAAGATAAGAGCTGAATAGAAAATTTGACTTTCAAATACAAGAATTAGAGAAACATTAAAACATATGCAGGAAAAAGAAGTCATAAGGAACTCATTAACATTGGACTTTTTACATTCCTACATGGAAAGATGATATTTGTAACTCCTGAAATAATTTTCAGTATTAGAGTAGTAAGAGGGAATATATTTATATTATATATATATATATACACACACACATATATATGTATATATATACACACACATATCTCTAAATATTTACATATATATTTCTGTATATAAATGTGTGTAGGTGTGCATGGGTATATATGTATTTCTATATTATATATGTATAATATATGTGTGTATGTAGGTATATATGTGTGTCTGTGTATGTGTATATATATATACATATATATATGTATATACATAGAAAAAGGACACGTAATCTGCCTAATATGAAGGGAAAAATACCTAAAAAATAAAATTTACTGTTGAGTGGAATGTCATAGGAACAAGAGGAAGGGAGAGGTAGAATGTAGCAAACCACATCACATGCAACAGGCAGGAAAGAGCTTTTCCAATGGAGGGGATGGGGGAAGATGAAAGGGAATAAGTGATCTGTACTCTCATGGGATTTGGTTTAATGATGGAATTACACATTCCATTGGGTATGGAACTGTAATGTGCCCTGCAGCAAGGCAGAAGGGAAGAGGAAAGGGAGGGAAGATAAAGAAAGGGACAGCAAATTGGGGAAAGGTATAATCAGAATTAAACACTATTATGGGGGTACAGTTCAAAGGACAAAAAGAAATAAATAGAGGGCAGAACAGAACAGAGTGAAATGTGGTTAGTCTTTTACAATGTAAGTGTTATGGTAATGTTCTGCTTGACCACACCTGTATGGCATATATCTAATTGCTGGCTTTCTCAGTGAGGGTGCGTAGGGAGGGAGAAAGGAGAGAATAAGGAACTCAAAGCCTTAGAAATGAATATTAAAAATTGTATTTTATGCATCTGGGAGAACATGTACAGGCAACGGGGTATAGAAATCTTTTTTTACCTCCAGAAAAATAGAGGGGATGAGTAAGGAAGAGGAGAGGTGAGAGAAGGAAGGACAGACTGGAAGAGGGGTGGAGGAGGGGCATGCTGTTTTTGGGTGGGAAGTGGGAGACATCATGAGAAAATTGGAATTCAAATTCTTTTGGAAATTAATGTTGACAACTGAAAAATAACAAAAAATCAGAAAAAGAAATGTTTAAAGAAATGTTGAAGGGTTTAGAGAAAACTGAGAAATCTGTATAGCTTACAGAACCAGGAAAACAGTTCATACCATAATATCAACACTGTAAAAATGAACATTTTTGAAAAACTAAAGAACTCTGAGGGATGGAAGGATCAACCATGATTCCAAAGGACTTCTGACAAAGCATTCTATCTACCTCATTATAGAGGCATTCAAGGTATGTAATGTAGAATGAATAAAACGTTTTTGGACTTGGCCAGTGCCAACACTGCTTATGCCTGAGTATAAGTATATATAAGTATATATATTTATACATGCTGATATGGGATTTATTTTTTTCTTTTTAGAAAAATGTTAGTTAAAAATAAAATAAAATACCCCCCTCCTCCCAATTGTGACAAGGATACCACAAAATATCATTGTGTGGTAAGTAATATAATGAATTCAAGAATTCTTGGGAGAAAATTTTCATCGAGTGATGCACTGTGAAATTATCAGAGATGAAAGGAGAGAGTACAGAATGATAACAAGGTAAACACAAAGATCACTCAGAGGAAACTGAAGTCTGGGAACCTGAATGACCAACAATAACCCCAGAAAGCACATAATTAAACACCTCTCTTTACACTGGGGCAGAGAGGCAGAGGATTACCAGAGCAGAATGTTGTGTATGTTGTTAAATACAGTTACTGGATTGGATCAGGTGCTTTTTCTTGATTGTTTTTCTTCATTAGAAGAAATGGTTTGATTTGGAAGGGTTAATATTTGCAGAAGTGAGTACCATATGAAACAAAAGACACTCATGAAACATTAAAAAATAAAGATGGTGGAGCAGTGGGAACGTGTTGATGAAGAGGACCTAAGATGTGTATGTGACATGGGAGTGGGAGAAAATGTACAAAGATACTTGAAAGCAACAAACTGTCAATCCTGGAAGTCAATATCATAATGCCTGGGGGCCAGGGCATCTGATCAATCTTTGCCAAAATGCTTTTTCTCCTGACAACCTGATTTTCCTAGCCCCAGTTCCATGGTGGAAATCATGAGGTGCCTTGGAATCCTGACCCTGAGCAGAACTTTGAGTCCTGGCACATCACTTCCTGTGACTGGGCTTGGATTGTGTCCCCCAAAGCAATTCACTCATTTCTGTCTTTCCCAGTTCAGTTGTGAGAGAAGGATGATCAAGGGATTGGGTAGAATGCTGGAAAAGGAAATCGGACCTCTCAAAATGGACCTGCCTTTATAGACTCAGCTATTTAGAGCAGACTGTCATATTCTGGGTTTTTTCAGTTCTGTCCTTGTATCACAGATTGTAACCCAAGCCTTAGACTGTCAATCATGCTGATGGTCCAATAAAGGAATGTGGATCACTCTGACTTGTTTATTCCCACCAGGGTCTGGACGGATTGGTTTAGGATGAATTTATTGAGTGATGATCAGGTTCTGTGTCTGTTAAGAGGAAAGAAGGATAGCACAAGTTTTCTATCAGTCAGTGAGAAGTCTAGTTCTCAGCTAGGGGTAGGGGTACTGCAGGTTCCCCAACTCCTTTTCCCTGGGTCCATATCACCTTTACTCTTACATGATTTGTGACATCTAAACATTAGTTTCCCCATGTTTTGGTTGGAATCTGTGTTAACATCATAAAGTGGAAACCTGTGTGACTGAAAGGAAGCAAAACAAAGAAAATTATGTGTCATCGTATATGAGTGTGTGTGTGCTTGTGAGTGCATGTGTACATGCATGTGTTTGTGCACAGAGCCATGCCAGTAAACTCCTAAGCAGAACATTTCTTTTCAGGAGTCTAGATAGAGATTTCTATCTCTGGGGTTCATAGGCTGATCCTTCTGTCATTCCCAGGAGGAGAGTAGAAAGGTCAAAGTGAATGTCCCTGAACACTGGTCCTGTTCTCATTTAGTAAAACTGAACTACATGGTTTGGTTACAAATTATGCAGTAGAGATGAGGTCTGAGCTTCTCCCAGTCTGTGTTGGTGTCTAAACTCCTGAGTTCTCAATTAAATTTCCAGTCCTCAACACCTGGAATAGGGAACTATCCTCTCTGCCCCTTACCTATGATTTTTACTGCCTGTAATCTGAGGTGCTGGGGAATGGAAGCTCTACCTTCAGCTCCTCCCTTCCCATTTTTTCCTCCATGGATTAATGACCAATTTAGGCCTAGGCAGAGTATTCTGGATTACATGGAGAGAGATTTGCCATGCTGTGTCAATCCTCCAAAGTTACCCTCTGTGACCCTTGACAGTATTGATCACTCTGTTCTCCTCAATTCTTTCCTTCCTCTACATTTTTGTGACTTTGGCTCTCCTGGTACTTCTTTATACTTTCTGGTCACTGGCCCTTTGTTTCCTTTACTGGATATGCATCCAGGTCATCACACACTAAGTCTGGGGGTCTGTCGGGCTGTGGCCCTCTTCTCCTCTGTTTTCTCTCTATACTATATCACTTATGGATCTCATCATCTCCCAAGGATTCAATTTTCATCACTGTGAAGATGGCTCTCAGATCTACTGATGCAGCCCTGACCTCTCTCCTCTCTTCCAGTGTCTCATCCCCAACTCCCTCATGACCTTCTCAAACTGATCGTCCCATCGTTCTCTTCAATTCAAAATACTCCAAACTAAACTCATTGTCTTCGCCTCACACTACCTCCCTCCACTCTCCTCTTTGCCTAATTTCCCTATTACTATCAAGTGGACCATCATCCTCACAATCTTACAGGACTGCCAATTACATGTCAGCCTTGACTCTTCTCTGTGTCTCACTCCACTGCCCCCTATCAAAGTCTTGATGAAATTTATTCTTTCTGCGTTCATAGCATCTCTTTTTATACTTCTGCATCTCTCTTCTGTCACTACCACCATCCTGGTCCTTCCTCTCATTACTTCACAGCTGGGTTATTACAGGATCCTGCCAGTTGGTCTCGTCTGTCCCCACTTCAGTGTCCATTCAAAGCTCATCTTCAGAGAGCACAGGTCTGCCCAATTCACCCTTCCCTCATTCCATTAACTCCATGGCTCCCTGTTATCCCCATGATCAAAGAGAATCTCCTCTGCTCTGTTTTTAAGGCTCTTCTTAATTTGGTCCCTTCTTACCTTTGTAATCTTCTTCTATCTTGCTCCCTTGTATGTATTCTGTGATTTAGTTACCCTTACCTGCTCTCTAATTATCAGACACTACCCTCCATCTCCTGACTTGGGACATTTACACTGGCTGTCCTCTATGTCTGGAATGCTTATCTCTGCCTGCTGAATTTCTGGGCTTCCTTGTAGTCTCAAGGAAATCCTAACTTCTGCAAGTCCTTCACAACTTTCCACATTCTTTATGTTTTTCCTCTGAGAATATCTTTTTTTTTCCCTTCACATATATTGTTTGTATATAGTGGTGTCCATGTTGTTCTCTCCATTAGACTGTGACCTCCTTGAGATCAGGAACTGCTTTTTCCCCTTACTTTGTATCCCTAGTGCCTGGGACATAATAGATACTTAATAAATGCTTGGTTATGGGACTTACCTTGAGGCAGATAGAAGAGTATCTAAAGGTCTAGCATTAGTAATGGTTAATCGTTGCCTCATCAACTGAGTTAATGTTGAAAAATATTAGGTCTCTTTTGGAAGGGGCCTAAGGTAAGTCTCTAATATGTCAGGAGTTTCCTTGATCTTGTTTTCCCTCTCACCAGCAGAGATGGGAGTGTTCAAAGAGTACAGAGTAAGATGGAAGAAGAGGGGAGAAAGAAAGTCAAAAATAGTTTTAGGTGACAAGACTAGGTCCTGGAATCCTTGCTCTTCTCACCCATTGAAAAGCCTGACCTTGCTGTGGATCTCATCTCACACCATCCTGACCAATACAAGGTGAACGTTAGAAATTCAACAACGTTGCTAATTGCGCATATTTTTCTACTAGCTAATTGGCCTTTTGGGCTGCAGAGATTTGCTAGCCATTGGACAGGCCTCTTCACCTTACTCTCCCTGTTTCCCATCCCAACCTGGGATTTGGCAGGTATCTACATAGGGTTATAATGTGGGATCTCCAGGAGCTGAGTTTTCTCATCTACAGAATTTAGGCAACAATATCTGTATTAACTATCTTATGGTGTTGTTGAGGGGAATATGCCCTGAAAACATTTTTTCTTTCCTCGTTTTTCTTTTTAAATTTTAAGTTTTACAATAATTTCTTATTGAAATCTTCTGCTACATTACTCTCTCCACTATCCTTTTCTTTCCTCTCCCAGTTGGATAACCCACATAACAACGTTCTTCTAAAAAGGACAAACTTCAGCAGAAATGATTTGTATGTTGAAAAACTCTGAAAACACGTCCAATGTGTAACACTTTTGGACCTCCTATCCCCTGATGATGCATCGGAGCTATTACTTCTAGTAACTTTTCATTAGAGTTATGGATGATGTTTGTAATTTTGTTACATTAGCATTGATATTTTGATATTCGATTGTTCTTTTCATTTACATTGTTGCTGTCACTGTATATATTCTTTGGGGTTCTGTTTATTCTGTGTTGAGTCAGTTCATATGCATCTTTCTATGCTGCTTTCTGTTCAGCACACTGATCATATCTGAGAACTCAGTAATACTCCACTGTGTTCATGTACCACTACTCATTTAATCAATCAAAGGTCATGTATTTTGTTTCCAATTCCCTGCTATCAGAAAAAGTGCTGTTACTAACGTTTTGGTGTGTCATATTTTTTCTTAGTTATTTCATCTGAGTAATTCCCACTTACTTTCCAAAATGCTTATACAAGTTCCCAGCTCCACCTATAATGTATGAGTCTGCCTCTTAGCCCACAATTCCTTCAACATTGAATATTGGCATTTTAACAATTTTTTTCAATTTTTATAATTTGTGATGAAACTTCAGGTTGTTTTGTATTCCATTTCACTTATTATTAGTGATTTACAATGTTTTTTTATGTGATTGTGAATATTTTGCATTTTTTACATTGTAAAACTTAATCTCTTTGTAGATGGGAGATATTGGCCATAGTCATAGAACCCACATAGGACTTATTAACTCAGTCACTGAGGGCTGTGCTCAACTTTCCCCAAAGGAAGGGGATGTGTAGGAACCTATAAGGGAGGGTGACCTAGAATAGTCAGTGAAGAGTTGAGATAGTGAGTAGGACAGGTTTATTGAAGACTTCTCAGATTGTAATTCTTCTCCCAGGGGTGAGGTAAGGCCAAGAGTTTAAAACATTTTTAGAGTGTTATAATTCCATATAGGAAAATAAAATTGTGTAGTACATTAGGGTCTCAATGACTGGATAAAACTTACATCATTCTTCGATGTTTCATTTCAAAAGGGATTGGTTAGATTTCCCGTCTAGAATGTAAGATCATATTCTCAGCTAATGAGGATAATGGTCAGTGGGGGGGAAGGGACTTGTGTTGCGATAGGGTCTATATATATATATATATCACTGCTTTTCCTTTGTCTTTGGTTTTTCCTGCTCCAGGTGAATTGGTACAGGAATTGCCCCACTTCTCCAGAATCGAATAAATCTTTCTGTCATCACTTTGAGAGGCCTCTGAGTAATTAATTTAAGTAGGGATCCCAGTCATCTCATACAATAGCATCTCTTTCCTTGGGGATTTTAAGAAGAGAATGTATTCCCATGTGTCTAAGCTGGATAAAGGTGACCTTTGTACATGGTGTCCCAGGACCTGTTCTGTTTTATCTAATAGAACCTTCAGGAGGATGCAAATGTGGCCTTGAGGACATGAAGGGCACTGAGATGTGGGGGGAAGGACAAATAGCCAGGGCTTGGAATGCAGGGGAAATTTATTAGTTTTTGTGCCAGGAGACTTCACTTTGAATTCTGGTTTTGCCTTTATTAGCTGTGTGACATGAGACTTACTCTCTCAACCTCAGATGGCTTCTTGATAAAACCAATAGATTGTACTGATTTTTGTAGCCACTTCCATATCCAAAACCATTATGGTATGACTTCTAGAGTATCTTCTATGAGATGGATTTAAGTTTGGGAAAGAGTGAAATGTTTTCCAGAGCCAGGAGTGGCAAGCAAAGTAAAGGGGTTTAACTGGGCGACAATAGTTTTGATCAGAAAAGTGATGTTAACATGAGGTCATGAGCCTGATTTTCTTGGGTGAGCTGTAAACAGAATCACATGACATTAGAGCTTCCAGTGCTTTTCGAGAGGGTGCAATTCAACCCCTTTCATGTTCATGTCAGGCCCAGAGAAAGGAGGAACATCTTTTGCTCATGATGACTGAATGGGAACAGATTTAGTGAAGACTTCTAAGGAGTATGGAGTCTTCTCCCTGGAGTGGAAGAGACCTTAGGCCAAGTTTCCATTCCTCCAGAGTCAGGAGATTTCCATATAAGGCTACGCATTGCATTAGGATCAATGATTGGATAGGACTCCCTACCTCCTCAATACCTAATTTGCATATGTGCTGGCATTCTGCAATCAAGCAGGTCCACCTGATTTGCATAAGTTCTCAATGCCCAGTTTGCATGAGTCATCAATGCTTCATTTGCAGGTATTTTCAATGCCTAATTTGCTTATAATGATGTGTATTTTCTTGGGCTTTGTAATGTTTAGGAGCAGGGAAATTTGAACCGGGTTTTAAAAGGGATTGGTTAGATTTCGCACCTAGAAGGTAAGACTGGGCTTCTCAGCCAAGGAGAAAAATGGTCATCTGTGGAAGGGGGATTTCTGAGTCAGGGTCTATAGAAACTCCCATTCTGCTTCTGTAAGGTACCTCCCTACTCCAGCTTTACTGGTGAAGGGACGGCCTGCTTTCTAGAGAACCGAATAAAGGAGATTTTTTTTTACTTTGAGAGGCCTCTGAGCAGTGAATTTGAGTAGGGGGATTCATGCTTCCCCCCCGCCCCCCACATAACCTTATGAACGTTCATGATCACATAGGTAGTCAAGGGAAAGTGCCAAGTCTGTAACCAAGGTCAGATGAGGTAAGTGAGACAAACAGGGTTAAGTGAATTGCTTTCAGCTATGCTGTATCTAGAGGACCCTAGAGAGTCAAGTAATATTTACTTAAACGATAAGTAGGATACATAAATACATTCATAAAACCATTAGCCTATTTGTATATTACTAACAAAATCCTGGAATAAGAGATGGGTTAGTGTAACAGTTGAGGTTTAAGGGTGCTGGCTGAACCCCAAAATACGGACAGCCCGGGTTGTGCTTGAATGAATTTGACTCAAGCCTTCTTAAAGTCAAAGAAAACAGAGTTTATTAAGGATTCGCCTAATTGGGTTGCCTCTTAAGGAACCTAAGTATTTGTAACTCTTGTATTCACAAGCGGGCCAGACAGAATCCCAGCTAGACAGAGTCTGAGCTGGATTGAATCTGAGCACCTTCATGGAGGCAAAGTAGGACTCAAATACAGAAAGGAGTATAGGAGGCATCTGGGGGTGGGCATGGGGGTGGGGATGGGCAGTCTAGAGTGATGGGGCAAGAAGTTCAGCAAGGGACTCCAAGGAGCATCAAAGGCTGGAAACAATTGGAGGTAATCAACAAACATCAGGCAAAGGGGCCCCTAGGTGGGAAGCAAGTAGGGCAATCAGGAGATCACAGACCACGGTCACAGATTTGAGTATGAAAGGCCAGATTCTGTGAGGGGATACAGGGAGAGCTCAATTTGAGTATGAAAAGTCAGATTCCAGGGGCGCTCAAGGAAGTTCCCAGAATCTGAACGCCATCATAACAGTAAGCACCCAACATATACAGAGTTGCTATCCCAAGTTCTCAGATCTGCATTCCTAAAAGGAAAGGCAACTTCTGAGGGGTTAACAATTACTTTAATCAAGCACATGTAACAATGCTTTAACCAAGTACATATATCATTCACCTAATTCAAGGGAGGCAACACCCTGAATGTCAACAAAAAAACAGAGAAATCAAAAGTCAATGGGCATATTTCCAAAATGTCTGACCATTAACATACATATATCTTTACCAGAGAGGGAACATCCGGCTTTCTCAAAGCCAGGGGCTCCTCAGTGGCTTGCCAGAGTGGTCTTCTGCCCAAACAAACATTTCCAGTCAATTACCCCAAAGTAAAACCTCACCCTCAGAGCATTTATACACATTTTAGAGCCAGAGGGCATAAGACTTGGACCAAGTGCCTCAATAGAAAAAATAAAAGGTACTTGGGACTCTCCTACAAAAATGCTGCCCTAATCAAGCTTCCCATGATGGTCAGGCCCATCAATGGATGGGAAAGATTCTCCTTAGTCACACTCAAATAGAAGCATTATATTTCTTGATTATACTAACATGAAAAGAGCAAAAAGGTTCTACTTTACTTGAAATTACGGTTAGAAAAAGAAATACCATTCAAAGTACTTGCTCAATGAGAGCTGGAACCTTAGAGCATCTGCAGGGGACCTCTCTGGGGATTTGGTGAAGGAGCTCTTGAAATAATGTAATGATGTGCAGTAGAAGGGATCAAGTATTCATTTTGTAGCTTGTGCTGGTCTTCCATGGCCATTGTTAGCTTGTGGAGGGCAGCAGAAAACTTTTTGATAGGCAGTTGAAACTAAATATGAATGCAAAATGCATTAACGGGCCAAAATTATGGTTTTATATTCTGAGGATAGTTGAGACAGTGAGTTCTTTTGGAGCCTGAGAGTCTAGACTCCTCCTGATATTTGGGAGGGAGTGAAAGAAGACTGGGTGATTGAGCTGAGGGCCATAGAGTCACCTGGGAAACGATCGAGGGCAGAGGGTTTGTGCCTGGTTCCTGGCTGGGGGGGGGGGGTGAACCTTGTGTTGGAGGAACTTTTCTATAAGAAAGAGGGAACCATTTGGATTGAGTCCTCTTAGGGAAGAAACCATCCCATTTGCCAGAAAGATGGCTAACATGATAGAGAAAATGTCTTCATCTTTCTTCCAGGCCCCATATCATTCATGCATTCATTAGACTTATTGAATACATACAATGTGCTTAATAGTGGGTTAAGTAACAGTAGTCAGAGGTTTTTCTGTCTTCAGAGAGATTAAAGTATAACTTAGGAGATAGGAGCTGAACACAAGTTATTGAAATAATAGGTGAGATATGTTAAGTAGCATGATAGTAATAACAGCTCCCTTTTCTCTAGCACTTTTTGCAAGTTGACCTTACATAGAATGGAGTGAAAGTTTATCACTCCTATTTTTACCTATATTAAGCACCTACTATGTGCCAGATAGTGTGCTAATGGATGGGCATACAAAGAAGCTAAAAGACAAGCTGTGACTTCAAGTGGTTCACAGCCTATCAGGGGAGACAGAATGCACACATCTATGCACAAATAAGCTATGTACTTAACAAATTGGAATTAAGAGGGATTGAGAAAGTCTTCCTAGAAAAGGTTAACTTTTACCTGAGATTTGGAGGAAGCCAAGGAAAACATAAGACGAACTGGAGAAGGGAGAGCATGGGGGACAGTCACCCAAAGGGTCTGGAATCTGGAAATGGCATTCCTTGTAGAGGAACAGCACTTGATCAAGGACTATGGAAGTGGAAGTGAGGCATGAAATGAGGTGTAAATTAGAGACTGGAAAGATAGGGAGAAGTAAGAGTATGAAGGATTTTAAAAGTCAAATAGAGGATTTTATATTTAGTCCTGGATGTGTCAGAGAGTCAATGGAGTTAGTTAAATTAGGGATTGTGTGTGTGATTGGATCTGATCCGTGCTTAAGGGGGCTACTTCGAGGGTGGACTGGGAGGAGAAGAGATATTTGACAGAAATGTTTCAAGTTACTTTTAAAAATTTATTTATTTAACTTTTTACATTCATTTTCAAAAAATTTTGAGTTCCAAATTTTCTCCCCATTTATCCCCTCCCCCCACCCCAATACACCGAGCATTCTAATATTCCCTATCACCAATCTGCCCTCTCTTCTATCATCCCTCCCTTCTCTTGTCCCCATCGTCTCTTTTGTCCTGAAGGGCCAGACGACTTTCTATTCCTCATTAACTGTATTTCTTATTTCCTAGTAGCAACAACAATACTAAACAGTTGTTCCTAAAACTTTGAGTTCCAAATTCTCCCCATCCCTCCCTCACCACCCATACCCTTTGGGAAGGCAGGCAATTCAATATAGGCCCTATCTGTGTAGTTTTGCAAATGACTTCATGTTGTGTAAGACTAACTGTATTTCCCTCCATTCTATCCTGCTCACCATTGTTTCTATTCTGTCTTTTGATCCTGTCCCTCCCCAAGAGTGTTGACTTCAAATTGTTCCCTCCTCCCATTGCCCTCCCTTCCATCATCCCCCCTACCCTGCTTATCTCCTTCTCCCCCACTTTCCTGTATTGTAGGATAGGTTTTCATACCAAAATGAGTGTGCATTTTATTCCTTCCTTTAGTCAAATGTGATGAGGGTAAACTTCATGTTTTTTTTCTCAGCTTTCTTCTTTTTCCCTCCACTAAAAAGTCTCCTGCTTGCCTCTTGAATGAGATATAATTTACCCCATTCCATTTCACCCTCTCTCCTCCCACTACATTTCTCTCTCACCATTTACCTTAATTTCTTTTAAGATATGGTCCCATTCTATTCAATTCAATCTGTGCTCTCTGTCTCTGTATGTGTGTGCATGTGTGTATGTGTGTGTGCGTCCATGCGTGTACATGTGTGTGTATGGGCCCACCAACTACCCAGATACTGAAAAGTTTTAAGAGTTACAAATATTGTCTTTCCATGTAGGTATGTAAACAGTTCACCTTTAGTAAGTCACTTAGGACTTCTCTTTGCTTTTTACTTTTTCATGCTTCTTCTCATTCTTGTGTTTGAAAGTCAAATTCTCTTTTCAGCTCTGGTCTTTTCATCAAGAATGCTTGAAAGTCCTCTGTTTCATTGAAAGACCATATTTTCCCCTGAAGTGCTATACTCAGTTTTGCTGGGTAGGTGATTCTTGGTTTTAGTTCTAGTTCCTTTGACTTCTGGAATATCCTATTCCATGCCCTTGGATCCCTTAATATAGAAGCTGCTAGATCTTGTGTTATCCTGATTGTATTTCCCCAGTACTGGAATTGTTTCTTTCTAGCTGCTTGCAGTATTTTCTCCTTGACCTGAGAATTCTGGCACTCGGCCACAATGTTCCTAGGAGTTTCTCTTTTTGGATCTCTTTCAGGCGGTGATCAATGGATTCCTTCAATACTTATTTTGTCCCCTGGTTCTAGATTCTCAGGGCAGTTTTCCTTGACAATTTCATGAAAGATGATGTTTAGGCTCTTTTTTTGATCATGGCTTTCAGGTAGTCCCATAATTTTTAAATTGTCTCTCCTGGATCTATTTTTCAGGTCAGTTGTTTTTCCAATGAGATATTTCACATTCTCTTCCATTTTTTTCATTCTTTTGGTTTTGCTTTAAGATTTCTTTGTGTCTCAGAAAGTCATTAGCCTCCATCTGTTCCATTTTAATTTTGAGAGAACTGTTTTCTTCAGTGAGCTTTTGAACCTCTTCTTCCATTTGGCTAATTCTGCCTTTGAAAGCATTCTTCTCCTCATTGGTTTTTTGAACGTCTTTTGCCAATTGAGTGAGCCTATTTTTCAAGGTGTTGTTTTCTTCAGCATTTTGTTCGGTCTCCTTTAGCAAGGTATTGACCCATTTTTCATGCTTTTCTTGCATCTCTCTCATTTGTCTTCCCAGTTTTTTCTCTACCTGTCTAACTTGATTTTCAAAATCCTTTTTGAGGTCTTCCATGGCCTGAGCCCACCAGACATCCCCCTTGGATGTCTGGGATACAGAGGCCCTGACCTCCATGTCTTTCCCTGATGGTAAGAATTGTTCCTCGTCATCAGAAATGAAAGGTGGGAATATATGTCCCCCAAGAAGGTAGCTTTCTATGGTCTTATTTTTCTTCCCTTTTCTGGGCATTTTCCCAGCCAGTTACTTGACTTCTGAGAGTCCTCTCTACCCCTGCCTAGATCCACCTAGCTAGTGCTTGGGTCTGAGATTCAAATGCTGCTCCCCTTTCGTTTTTGAGACACCAAAGCCTCAGGGCTTTCCGTGGCGGGTGGGGCTGCTATTCAATGTGAGCTTAAGTTCTGGTGCTCAGGTGGGGGTAGGGCCACCTCCCAGGCTCAGTTCCCTCAGGGGTTTTATGCAGAGACCTTTGGTAATGGCCCTGAGCTCTTGCTTGCTCTCGGAGTCACCGGCCACCGCTGCCTCTGCTGCTGCCTCTGCTCCTGCCTGTGCTCCTGCCTCTGCCACCACCTCCCGAGGGGGCCCGAGCCACGGAGACACCCTGCACACCTCTCGGCCAGCCCAGAAGTCTCTCTCACTGACCTGTAGCACCTGTGGGTGGAGGGACCTTCGCTGCCGCTGGAGATTCCATCCCTGAAGCCTGCTCGGATCTGTTACTCTCAGGGCCTCATGGCCAGGGCAGCGCAGGGGTGGACTCCGCTGTCCAGAGCACGACAGACCCCTGGAGATGGCTTTCCAGGGCTCTCTGGAACGGATATCTCTTCCACTGTGTTTCTGCGCAGCTTGCACTGATCCAGAGTTTTTGGGGAGTTCTTTTTTACGGGAAATTTATGGGCTGTGGATTCGTAGCTAGCTTATGCGAGTCTTTCTACTCCGCCATCTTGGCTCCTCCCCCTCAAGTTTTTTTTATTGCTGTGGAGGATTAAGTCTATGAAAAAGAGGATTAAGTCTGTCAAAAAAGAGCTCTTCCACACTGTGCCTGAGACTATATATACTGTTTTCCTGGTTCTTCTCACTTCACTCAGCTTCAGCTCATATAAGTCTATCCAGCTATTTGTGAAGTCCTCCTGTTCATCATTTCTTATAGCACAATAATATTCCATTACATTGATATACCACCACTTTTTTGGCCATTTCACAATTGGTGGGCATTTCCTCAATTTCCAGTTCTTGGTCACCACAAAAAGAGGTCCTGTTAATATTTTTGTACAAGTGGGTCCCTTTTCCATTTCCATGATCGCTTCAGGATATTACCCTAGGAGCGGTACTGCTGTGTTAAAGGGTATACACGTTTGTAGCCCTTTGAGCATGGTTTCAAATTGCTTTCCAGAACAGCTGGATCAGCTCACAGCTAAGGACCTCCTCTTTAGACGTAGGATGAGACAGATGACCTCTTATGGATCCTGCAGTTCTGATATTCTGTGATTCCCTATGTAAGGAAAGTTTTCTGGATCTGCCAAGGGCACCTACATTGGGCTTCCTGCATCACTGGTAGTGAGGTAGCCTCCTTTAGTTGGTTCCTTGGAATATGGGACATTGTCCTTCTCTTGATTACTCCTGCTGCATGGCGTGTGAAAGTCACACCTTACTTGCAACTTAGTGATCATGATCTGAACAGTGAGAGGTAAAGCATTTCCTCCTCCTGTTCTTCTTTTACCTCCCCTCAGAGAAATGGGATTGGAGCTGTTTGTTTGGGTTCTTTTCCATTTATCTTTCTAAAAGTTCAAGTAACGGTGAAGTTGGAGCCAGGATGCCAGGTGGTATGTTGCAGCTACCTTGATAGAGCATCTCAGAGAAGTCAGGGCATCTAAGACTGGAGGTTGGTGGGGTGGAGTTGGCCTCTTCCTTCTTTCTTGCAACTAGGTTTTAGAGGAATTAATCTAAACTATAAAACTTCTCCCCTTCTGCTTTCCAGAGTATGATGTGTTCTGGGGTGGGAGTGTAGAATTATGCTTTCCATGTTTTGGGGCAATAAGTTTGTGTGATTGTAATAATATTTTTGAAGGTATAATTCCTCTGAAACATCTAATTTGTATGTTAGTGGATAAATGGAATTTGGATGCAAGGGACCTCTTTCCCCTGATACTTTCCCACGATGCTGAGAGAGTGAATGAAGATCACAGTTTTCCTACAACATAAGTGTCATGAACTGAATTGTGAGAGTGGAAAGACTTTCATCTGTCTCTGCCCCTCTTAGAAACATGGGATTGCGAAATGTGTTATTTTTTTTCCTGTTCTTTGCCATTTGTCCTTCATGCTTTTAAGTACTAGAGGGGATCTTGACTGGGCTTGAGAGTTTGAGCCATGATGATCCTAGAGGCAAGATTCCAGGTAGGATGTTTTAGGCAGAGAATTCAACAGACAATCCAGCAAAGGCCAGATTTACATTTTGAGGAAAATATTTCTTCATAAAATCCAGTTTAAGTCTTAGTGGCTAAATGGAACTGGATTCCAGAGACCCTTATAAACTTGGGAGAACACTGAGTTCCAAATGGTTGGATCTATTTGCAGAGAGCCTCCATATCCCTAACCCTCTTAAAGGTCCTGGAGAACCCTGATGGAAAGATCAAATGCATACCAAAAAACATATGTGGCATTTAGGCAGTGAGGGTCAGAGTAGTCTGTGTGGCATCCAAATGCCTTTAATTCACTAGGTTCCACCTGTAGTTTTAGGACTTTCTTGGAACTACTCCCTGTGTTCTTGTTCCTCCCTCCTTTACCTCGTGTCACTCTCTCTCTCTCTCTCTCTCTCTCTCTCTCTCTCTCTCTCTCTCTCTCTGAATCTGGGATGACTTAGGAAAAATCATACAAAACTAGAAATGTTGGATATCTTCTTTTTGTTCACATGCCATCATGTGGAGGTGCATAGGTGTCTTTCTTCCCATTTCTTTGTGCCTGTGTATGTTACATGTCTGCACTTGTGTGGGTATGAAGGAATTGAGGAATTGAGGTTGCAGACAGCATTTGAATAGGTTGGGGACGGAGAAAAATTTGTAAAGAAATTTCCCTCCTTGGATACCAGGAGTGCCCACTTGACCCTCTGTCCAACATTCTCCCTTCCCTGTTGTTTCTTTAGTAAAGACAGACAGCAAGTTTGATGCTCTGGTTTAATAGTTTAGATTTGTGTAGATACATTTTTCATGATTTCCTTAAAGAATTACTTTTGAGGAATGATTTCTACAAATTCGAATCTTCTTGCCTTCCACACATGAAACGGAAGGTAATGGAGGTCATATTCCAGTGTTTCCCAGAAATTATATGTAGGGAAATGGAATATCTCAGCCGAGTATTCCAAGTCTGGAAGAAAGATAAATGGGATGAGATCAGTTCCTGATGTGAACTCTAGGTAGGTAGGGCCACCCTGGTCAAGCCAGATGTTCTCTTTCTCTGGGACCACCCACGTCTATACTACCCTGAGCCCACTGAAGGGGATAGAAGCTTCCAGCTGCTGCCAGAATGATGAAGGCTGGACACGCTAGGGGATGAGGGACACGTCCTCCTGCTCTGCAGGTCAAACTACAGAAAGGGAATAGATTCAAAGAATCAATTTAGAATTGGAAAGGATCTCGTCTCCTTTCAGTTCCTGGTCCACATTCCTTCATCTCCCTCCTCTCTTCCTCTGTACTGGCCTCTCTCCATGCCAAGAAAACTCTGCCCTCTTCCCTGCCTTCCTTCTGCACTCAGTTCAGAGTTCAACTGTGCAATAGGCATTATCTTGTCTTCCATGTACCACATCATATATAGATTACTTTATATCGCCTTTCTCTATGTTTTGTATTTATCTAGATATTTATATGTTGTTTCCCCCATTTTCATATATACTCCTTATGGTCAGGGACCATAGTTTTGTAGATTGCTTCTCCCTTTCATTGTATGAGTTTAGCCCAGTGCCAGACACAGAAAACCTGCTTACTGAATGCTTGCTGACTGACTGACTGTCCCTGGGGATGTCTGAAAACTGATGTTATGCTTGGACAAGAAAGAAGAGACTGAGCTGTCCTTACCTGCAAAAATAGGTTCATAACTTTGGCTCAGGTTTTTAAGAATACACATTATATATTCGTGGATGGAGGACAGGGCTACAGACCAGAGAAGGGATTAATGAATGGATTCATTCTGGGTTGTGACTTTGGATATACTCACATGTTTTGAACTCTTGTTCTGAATTGTCCAAGTAATGATGAACCTGAGAATTAGTGGGTACTGTGTTAGTAGAGCTACCCATTCATGGATGAGAGAGGTTCCCAAACCTTTCTCTCCAATGCTGCACCTACAAATTCCTTTATGAAAGTGATCACTGTAGCTTCCGCCCCAATCTATTTTGTACGATGGAGGAATTGAGGCTCAGAAAAATTAAACTTCCCCAACATCACTCAGCTAGTAATTGTGGAATTTGAAAACAGATTCCCTGCCTCCAAGTGGAGTGAACAGGCTGCCTCTTCCGCCCAACTCATGCCCCAGACATAAGCCCATAAAACATCAGAGATTTCCCATTGTACTGTTCTCTTACCACTCCAGAGACTGTGCATGACTATTACGCAGAGACACCAGGGCAGGGCTAGATACTCACGTTTAGTGGTAGTTTGTGGAGACTGGGTTGTTGGAGATGCTGTAGTGGTCTGTGAGGCTGATGTCCCTGCAGCAGTTGTCCCTGCTGAAGTTGTTCCCTCTGGGTCTGCTGCAGTAGTATCCTGTCCAGCTGCAAAGACAATTTTTAAATTTTGAGGTATTCAAATTCTCCCCACCTTGAGGTTAGGAATGAAAGGCATCTGGGGAGTAACCAGTTGGTTAAGGGTAATTAAGATCCTCCCCCTAGGACCTGGGTTTTGGGAACCTTCTCTCAGAGGAGAGAAAGTGCTTGGATAGAGCAGTAGCCTGTTCTTCTAGGGAAAGAATTGTCTCTTTTGTTGGATAGGGGAATACAAGCACCCACCTCTCTGATACAGCTGGTGCAGTCCAGACCACCAGAATAAAGTGAGTTGTATGAATTTTTTGGTTTCCCAGTGCACGTAAAAATAATTTTTAAACTATGCTGTAGTGTATTAAAAGTACAGTAATAGGAAGACTAAAAAATATATGTGCCTTAATCAAAATATTTTGTCTTTCAGTCATTTTTTTTCTGTATCTGACTTTGTGTGACTTCTTAGGAGTTTTCTTGATAAAGATACTGGCATGGTTTGCCATTTCCTTTTCTAGTCCATTTTATAGATGAGGAAACTGAGGGAAACAAGTTTAACTGATTTTCCTAGGCTCACACAGCTAGAAAGTGTCTGAGATTAGATTTGAACTCAGAAAGTTGAGTCTTCTTGACTCCAAGCCTGATACTCGCCTCCACTGTGAAAGCAAGCTACCCCATTACAAAATGTACTTTATCACTAAATATGCTCAGCATAATCTGAGCCTTCAATATGCCTTTATGCTGATGGAGGATCTTGCCTCCATGTTGATGGCTGCTGACTGCTCAGGGTAGTGTTTGTGAAAGTTGAGGTGGCTATGACTAATTTAAAAAATAAGTTAACAATGAAGACTGCCACAATGATTGATCTTCCTTCCACTTACAGACTTAAGAGGCCACTGCAGAGACCCAAGGAGAGGGAGAAAGATTGGTAACAGTCTGATGGTGGAACAGTCATAGCACATACAACATGTAGTGATGCTGTCTTATATGGGTGGAGTTTGTGGCTTCCCAAAGCAATTAGCATAGTAACATACAAGACCACTGATCACAGATCAGCATGAAAGATATAATAATGCTGAAGAATTTTCAAATATTGTGAAAATTACCAAAACGTGACACAGAGACGTCATGTTGGAAAAAGTGGTGCCAAATTGACTTGCTTGACTTGGAATTGTCACAACTCTTTAATTTGTAAAATAAACAAATAGAAACAAAGAGAAGAACAACCACCACAAAAATTCCAGGCACACGTGCAAAGTGCACCCAAGCCAAGGACCTCATGTGTGCATGTGGGAGGGCCTGGGTGGGAGCAAGGCCCCGTGGGATTCATTCTTTAATGTCTTGATTAGTTGACTAAATGCACACATAGATTCTACAGATTGTAACCTCTACCCTTTCTTATTCTGAATTCTTATTTACTTTAAGACTTGGGGTGGTGATAATTTGAGAACAGGAGAGACCTTTCAAAAAACTGTTCATGACGACCAAATTCTCCAAATGTCCACCCCCTCCCCCCCCAAAAAAACAATCTTTGCTCCATTAAATTTTGAAAGTAGTGGCCAAGAAACCATGAAAGAGGACAGGGAGACAATGATGTCTCAGATTGTATATTTTCTGGAACAAGAAGCCTCCTGGAGGAGGAGGTGAAGGAGATTCAAATGCTGGCACTTAGAGTGGTTATTTCTCCCTTTCCTCATTTTAACCTTTAGAAGCCCCTTGGGCTGCTGGGCACCAACAAACTCTTCAGAGATATTGATCATGTCTCTGTAATGGGTAGGGGAATGCACGGGACCTGGGGACTCTGAGTCCTGTGTTACCAGCTCCTGAGGCCTAAGCATCCCCTTGGGATGGCTGAGGAAGGGAAGTGATGAGCCTAGGAGCAGAAGAAGCAGGGACCCCAGCAAGAGGACGTTGTGAGAGCTGGAGACTATCAGCTATTGTAAAGGCCACTGTTCTGACGAAGCAGGGAAACCAAGCCCTCTCCAGATCTTTGTATTCTCTATTGTCACTCATAGATTTGGTGTTAGGGTACTGGACACAGGCTGAAAATCTCATTGAAGGATAGGGATGGAACCATAGACTAGAAAACAAACACAGCATTTTTTAATCAAAACAAGACAACAATTTTTATCAATGTATCCTGTCATCCCCTAAGCTAAATTCAGACCCTGACAACCTGGGGCTACATTGGACACAGGGATACCAGGAAGCCACTTGCTTGGTGGCTGGAATGTAGCTCCCTCTGGAGGGCATCAATGGTATTGTGTTCTTGCTGTGAGCTCTCGTTGAGTTTGTAGGAGGTGTTTCACTCTTGTTATGTGTTAATTACTGCTCCTGACACAGTGGTTGGTTGGTACTTAGTTGGTACTTAATAAGTGTCCGATGATTGATGAATGATATGATGACACATTACATTGCTGAAGTGCCTCATGGGTTATATATGTTACCACAAGATGTCACAGACATATAAATGAGTGTTTATGGGAAGTTAACAAGATTAAAATCATGTTGGTAGAGAATAAAAGTATTCCCAAGTGTAAAGAAAAAATCACTCACATTTGGGTCTTCAAGGTTATATTCTAGTGGGAGTGAAAAGACTTGCACCTAAATAACTGAAATCAAAGGCGTAATGAGACAACAGAGATAATTAAGAATAGGTCTCCTGTCTATAGGATTCTCCTGATAATGGCTTCTGAGGTTGGTAGTTCAAATACCATTAGTCCCACAGAAACCAAAGCAAACTCCTAAGCAAGGCATTTTTACCAGCCCCATTATAGGCTGCACTTCCAAATTTAGGAGTGGAATGTCTCAGACTCAAGTATATGGATGGAGAAAGAGCCCATAGCATTCTGTCTTCTACACACCTTTCTGCCATCAATTCTTTCAGATGTCTAATTGCAATGCTTCCACTTCTGTATTGAGAAATGTTTCTCTAAACCACGAGTTCTTTTTCTTTGGCACACAGACCCCAGGACCCCATGGATGGATTTCATGGGAGCCATGAATTTGAATGGGAAAAATTTTACATCTTTAATTTTTAAATAAACTTTTTTTCCATGGCTTTTTTGGTAGTCTTGTAACTTTTATTTTCTATATTTAAAAACTGTATTCAGAGAAGGGGTCTATAGGTTTCTGCAGACTACCGAAGGGGTCCAGGACTCTTTCAGTGAATGTAAGATGACCTGGTCAGAGAGGACCCTATTGAATGTTATGTTCACCCCATTTCTGGTCCCCAAGCACTGCAAGGAAAAGAAAAGCAGCTGCTTTGATTCCAAGATATAAATGTTTGAGAGATAACTTAGACTGTTGGATAAAGGCAGGAAGATTTGCTTCCAAATGCTGCCTGTAATACTCACTAGCTGTGGGACCCTGGGCAACTCACTTAACTTTTGACGGCTTCCTTGTTTAGTCATTTCAATGGTATTTTGTCTTTGGGACCTCATTTGAGGTTTTCTTTGGAAAGATATTGGAGTGGTTTTCCATTTCCTTCTGCAACTTATTTTACAGTTGTAGAAACTAAGGAAAATGGGTTTATGTCTTGCTCTGGCTCACACAGCCTGTAAATGCTGGAGGTTGCATTTGAACTCAGGTTTTCCAGACTCCTGACTTGACTCTCTACCCCTGTGCCACCACTCACCTTCAGGATTTTGGGGCAGCTCTTTGAGACTCCATTTCAAAGAAGGTGCTAACAACCTTCATTTGTAGAAGGTATTTCCACATTCAGTGGATTTCCTCTCAAGTTATACCTTTTCATGGCAGTATCTGAATGTCTACTAAGGATCCTCACTACCATTCATTGCAGAATCTGGATTTCTCCTGTTAGCACTGAGGATAGATCAGAACCTGAGCACCAGGACATATGCCATCTTATGTTTCGTCATGCTGTCTTGGAATTCTCCAGATTGTGAGAGAATAAAGGTATGGTAATAGAAATATTTTCTTTCTTGCTTATTGTCTATTTCATTCATGTTTATTCCAGGGGATAGAGACCCTTGTCTCTCCTTCTGTGACTTCATGCTGAGAATGTCTTGTTGCAGAAACTCTCTCTCTCTCTCTTTCTCTCTCTCTCTCTCTCTCTCTCTCTCTCTCTCTCTCTTTCTCTCTCTCTCTGTCTCTCTCTCCTCGTTCTCCCTCTTCTTCTCCCTCTCCCTCACTTTCCTCCCTCTATTTTCTATCTCCATTTCTTTCTCTCTCTTTATCTTTTTCTCTCTCTCATTCTTTTTTTTCTCTTTCTCCCTCTCTCTTTCACTGTCTCTTTGTCTGTTTCTCAATTGCAGTTAGCCCTTTTCTGGGAGTAGGGGAAAGTGACAACATATAGAGTGTTGCCTAGAGCATTGAGAGGTTAAGTGACTTGCTTTGGGTTACCTGCCTGAATCTTCCTGGCTTCCCTCACTGACAACTAGAGCCAGGAGAGCTCAGCCAGGCCTAGAGCTGTCTTGGTCTCCTCCCTCCCACTCCACCAGGTAGAAAGAAAGCTCTTATGAAGTGGGAGGGTCCCTCTTGCTCTTCTTGTTGTACTCATTCAACATGGACACCCACCTAGCCCTCTCCTCTTGATGCCCTGCTCTTCAAATATTTCTATCTTTCAATTCATGACTTGGCATCTCTCTCACAAGGACAACTAGCTCATCTAAGAAACTCTTTATTTTAACTTAACTTACTTGTTGCAGTAAATATAGAAATGTCACACCAAGGGCCTTCAAGAGACAAGGAATAATTATGTTTACGTTTTTTAGTACTAGAATTGTGTCAATATATAAATTCATAAAATGTAGCAGTGTGTAAGTTAGTATAAAATGTCTGTTGCTTCAACTGAAACATACATATTGAAGTATAGAATACTTTCAATTATAATTAGATTTCAATAAGTTAAATACATGCAATTTAAAATCCATATTTCACTACTAAATGGAATATATAGCCTTTCAAACAACTTAAATTCTAAGGTTTTTCTGTAAAATTACTCTTTTATTTTTAGAGTATGCTGACTTATGACTTAAGATAATAATTAAAGGGCCCATTTAGTTATGTAGATTGCTAGGTGGCACTGTGGACAGAGTGACAGTTTAGGAGTCAGAAAGATTGATCTTCTGGAGTTCAAAGCTGACCTCAGATACTTACTCAACCCTGGGTAAGTCATTTAACCCTGTTTGTCTGTTTCCTTATCTGTAAAATAAGCTGGAAAAGGAAATGGCAAACCACTTCAATATCTATGCGAAGAAATCCCTAAATGGCGTCATGAAGAGTCAGAAACCTCTGAAAAATGACTGAACAATGTTTCAGTCTTCTTTTCTGTGATTGGTCTTAAGAAAGGCTAGCAAGACTCCAGGAAGCCTATCTGTCCTATCCTGTAAATGGGAGTGGGCAAAATGAGCTTCAGGTCCTCTTTGGGGTCCCAGACCTTTGCTGAGGGAGGGACTGGGGAACAGGGCCATACTCACCAGCTCCCATGAGAACTACAGCCAGGGTAGTCATGAGGAAAAGAATTGCAAACTTCATTTTGCTGAAGAAATATGGAGAGGTTTCTTGAGGAGAAGGGGGCAGCGTTGATGGAGCTGCCTGTGTGCTGTGGCACTTATAAAGATGCCAAACTCCAAAGGAAGTTGAGAGAGGTGTGTACCATCCTTCCTCTGTAAACTCCCTAATGCCCTCCCCTTCCTCCTGCCTAAAGTCATTTGCTAAGTCAACAATGGTTGGATGGGGAGACACTTAATTTTTTGGCAAGGAGGTCATGGCCAGCAGTACTGACAATTGTCCTCTTTTCTATCAGGTGTCCAATGATGACTTTGTCCAAAACTATTATCCGGAGGAGTGGACCTATCTGAGCAGCTGGACTCAAGGGCACTGGATGAGAGATACCTCCTTTTCATTTTGCATTATTCTAGAAGTAGGACCCTCTCCCTAGCCTGCAGAAACATTCTGCTCATTGTTGAGTAAGAGGAGTTTTGGACTTCAAATTATACAACACCCTGAATCTGGATAGGATTATTTGTCGTTCATGACAGTCTAAGAAAAGCATTCTAAAGTCTTCTAATGAAAGAACTGATAAGTAGAAGTATTTATAATAACATTTTACCCGAATACATACATTCATACATGACATTCATACATAAAATTCAACCATAGGTCCCTGCCCAAATTCCCCTTAATAACTTAATAGAGTAATTATCACTGGCAACAGTTTCTGTGGATTTAGTTATTTTTCTTTTCTTCTTCAAATGGGCCATTCCCTGTCTACTTCTTAAAGAGGTCTATTCAGTTAATGGGCATTACCTCTCTCTAAGTGAGAAGCTGGAAAGGCCAGCCTAAAAAGGGCAAGGCCTCCCTTTGAATCCTGGGCCATCTCCCACCTAGATGGCTCAGGAGAAGAAAGTGAAGTTGGTGACTGTGCACAGCCCTCCCACACTCAGAATAAAGTCAAGTGCAAGTTATGTCAACATTTCTCTATCATAATCTCTTATGAAAAGGAAAAACCTGCCCAGAGAGACTGAGACATATACATATATATATGTATATGTATGTATCCATATATATCTGTTTCTGATGTTAGCTATTGCTAGTATATGGAGGGAAGAAAAAAGGAAATAAGTTTAAAAATTTATGTGATAATCTTGTTTTATATTGAAATTTGTAGGGAGAAAGAGTAATTCTCAGTTTCATATGTAATTATCTTTTTAATATACTTCTTTATGGAAATTTATTCCATACATTAAAAATAAAAATAAAAGGATTTTATTTTTATAAAAACATCTTCTAAGAAAGTAATGGCCATGCCTGATTTCAGGGAGCTCAGCTATTCCATAGGTCTACCCCACTAGGAGAAGTCCTAACTGTTACCTTGAACCTTGTTCACTGGGCACAAGAGAGATTGGACATTATTTGAGGGTAATTCCTATTCTTTGAATTCTCTCTTTTACCTCACTTACCAATTGTACTCCACCTCTACATATCTCCCAACCTCGCCCCTCCCCCCTTCCAAATTCCAAACATAGCCTTTAGAGCCAGACATTCTCATGAACATCTCAGGCGCAAGGTGTGAGTTCAAACCTGGCTTCAGACACTTATTTGCTTTATGACCCTGGGTAAGTCATTTCACCTCTGCTTGCCTCAGTTTCCTAACCTGTGAAAGGAATATAGCGATAGCACCTACGTCCCATGATAGTTGTGGGGATCCGGTGAGATCACATTTGTAAAGAGCTTTGCAATCCTTAAAGTGCCATATAAATGGTAACTGTTGTTGCTCTATCAGATCACACAATCACTTACATTTTCATAGCTCTTTGACCAAATTTTACCAAGTAATGTCCTCCTTAGAGTGTTGGGTTTTTGTGATGAAAGTTCAGGTAATTCCTTGGACTGCCCTCTAAGGCCTTGTTTGCTTTTTGCTGAGACAAGAGAAATGGTTGTTACAACGGGAAGCCATAAGGTCCTGTCACAGCTGCGACTGTCACTAACCGCTTTCTTTGTTCTCGGCCCTTCAATTTCCTCATCGCTAAAACCAGGAGTTTGGGCAGCGTTTCTCCTAATATTCCTTCTAGCTCTCAAACTTGGAAGTCTCTATATTCTGATTCAGAAGGAAGCTAAAGGAAGCTAAATGTCCCAGGGGATTGTGAAATTTCCAGAGCCCTCATTCATCATTTGCTATACAGAGTTTGCCATGTATGTTATTGAATGTCAGTTTTAACCTGGGGAACTGAAAAGAAGTCATGAAAGGAGTCTTCTAGCTGTTCAGGGTAGTAGTGTCAGAGATGTTGAGAACACAGAGATCCCTTCAGACCTGCTATGGTTCTGGGGTTAAGCCTTTCCATCTATTGGATCCAGTCAGTGAGTCAAGTGTCAAGAAGAATTATCAGTCATTATGCACCTGGCACTGTCTTAAGTGCTAGGGATACAGTGAAAGACACAAACCCAGGCCTTGCTGAAGTACCTGACATTTTTCCCTGAAGCCTCAGAACTCTGTCAGCAGAGTTCATGTCACGTGGGAAAACAAAAAAGTACAGACAACACTGGAACCACAAAATTCTGGACAAGAAAAACCAGAAACTTCTTTGCCAAGAGAAACAATGGAAATTAAAAGAAATTCTCTGCCTCGAGTGTCATTGAACATGAGCCAAGTTATTTAATAAAGTAATAGGGTCCAAAATAAACCTACAGAAAAGATTAACATTCTTATGCAGTAATAACCAAATCCAAAAAGAAAAGACAAAAAGAGAAAATCCATTAAAAAACACAAAATGCTTAAATACCTGAGTTTTAACCTCCCAAGATATATGCAATATTCACGCATGTAATACTCAAAATACTGTCTACACATGTGAAGGAAAAAAAGTAAAGAGTCTTCAGTGTACATGGATGGATCATGCAATTGCAATAAAAAAGAAGATACTATTTAATTTTATAACAATCAAATTACAGAACTACGTAAACCTGAAAGCACATTTAGAAGAACAAATCATCTAGAATATCCAAGAAAATACTGGGGAAAAGTTAAGAATGAAATGAGGCATATATAACATTATCATACCTCAAGCTCTATTGTAAAATGGTCATTATTAAAGTAGTTTGATTGTGGTTAAAAATAGAAAAGAATAACTGTAGAACAGACTAAATAAATATGAATGAAATGCAATAAAAAAGAATCATAGGTCTGTGAAATCCCTAAGAGCATAAATACTTGGACTAATGGCTCCCTGCTGCATAAGAAATGCTGGAATGTTGGAAAACAGGTCAGCATGAATGAGTCATAGGCCAGTATTTTATACCATGTACCACTCAATACTCTACTAGATCTATGATGTCTTTGAACCGGTGAAGATGATCATAGCTAATGTCTGCTTATCCTGTCTCACTCTTGTCCTTGTCCTCCAATTAGTTTCCCATTTAATAGTTTTATTACTTCTCTAACATTTTTTGCAGTTGATATGATGGCTTACCTACAGAATTCTAAGAAGTCAACTCAAAACTAGTCTGAGCAAGTAACAACTTCAGCTAAATTTTCAGTGTATAGAATAAAGCACATAAATCATCAGGATTTTTGCATATTGCCTTTAAAATCAAACAAGAAGAGCTAGAGAAATTCTACTTGAAATAAGTACAGACACTTTAAAATACTTAGGAGTCTTGTTGTTGGCCCTAATCTCAAAGCAAAAAGGGAGCTTTTGGCCATGGAAAGGAGCAGAGAGCAAAGGAGAGGAGAAGAGAGCAGAGGAGAGGAGAGGAGAGGAGAGGAGAGAGGAAAGTAAAGGAGTTTACCTGTCAAGATACACACAGGAACTGTCTGATTTGAATGATCAAGCACTCTTGACACAAACAAAGATAGATGTAAATAATTGGAGAAATATGAATTTTTCACCAAAAGGCTATGCCAATATAACAAAAATGGCACTAAATCACTTACTTATTTAGTGCCATGCCAGCAAAACTGCTTAAGAATTACATGATGAAGTTGGAAACATAATAACAAAATTCATTTGAAGGAGCAGAAGATCAAAAATATCTTGGGACATAGTGGAAATAAAAGGTAAGTAAGGGCTCCTAACAGCACCAAATCTTAAACTATACTACAAAGTTCAAAGTTGTAATTGTCAAAATAATTGGGTAGTGGGTAAAGTGAAATTGATTAGTGGAACAGAGTAGGTATAAAATATACATTGACAATATACATAGTCAATTTAGTACAGCCACAAAATGTTTGATAAACCTCCACATCTCAGGTACTGGGGGAAGAACTCATTATTTGAGAAAATGTTGTTGGGAAAACTGGAAAGGAGACTAATCTTGATCAATACCTTCAACTATATGCTAGACAAATTAAAAATGAAAGCATGATTTACTCAAAAGGATGCTATTATAAGCAACTTAGTTGAACATGGAACCTGTCAGATCCAAGACTAGGGGAGCAAGCAAAAGACAGACAGATCCACAGGAGATAAAATGAATTAATTTTGATTACATAAAACTCACTTTTTTGCACAAATGGAACCTATGCAACTAAAATAAAAAGAGTAGAAGAAAACCAGGAAAAATTTTTTGCAACACATTGCTGTAAAAAAAGTCTTATTTCCCAAATATATAGGGACCTGAATAAAATTTACAAGATGGGGAGCCATTCCCCAATTGATTAATAGTCAAATGACCATTAAAATACAAGAGGCAATTTTCAGAGGAATAAATCCAAGCTATCGGTAACCATATGATAAATAGAAATTGAAATAATTCTGAGGTAGATTGCCTAAGATGATAAAAAAGGAATTAGGAAAGGCTAGAGTGAATGTGGACAAATAGATGCAATAATTGATTGATGGAGGAGCTTGTGAAGTAGGGCATCCATTCTGGAAAGCAATTTGGAACTCTTCCCCAAATATCCCTTTGCTCCAGTGATACCATTATTCCTCTCAAGATTAAGGAAAGAGTAAAAGGACCCCAGTGTAAGATATATGTATGTGTGTATATACACACACATATATGTACATATACATACACATGAGGAAATATTTATATATCAGGCCTTCTTGTTGTGAGAAAGCATTGGAAACTGAGGGGATGCCTATCAATTGAGAGACTAAACCAGTTGTGTTATATCAATGTCATAGAATTCTTTTGTGCTATAAGAAATGAGAAAGGGGATGTTTCAGAAAAGCTTAATAAGGCTTTTACGAACTGATGCAAAGTGAAGTGAGCAAAAACCAGGAGAAGAATTTATTCAGTAACAATAATATAATAAAGAGAATCAGCTTGGAATGATGAAAGACTTCTGCTCAATACAATGAGGAAACAAAATTCCAAGGATTCATGGTGATACTTTCTATCCTCCAGTAAGAGAAATGATTATTTCAGAATACAGATAGAAGTGTATATTCTTCTCTCTTTTTCTTTTTAAAAATATTTTTGGATATAACTAATGTAGATTTGTTTTGCATGGTTGTATATTTATATATATATTTATACATATATATATATATGTATGTATGTGTTTGTCTGTATGTTAAGGGTTTTCTTTATTGTGATTTCTAAAAGAGTATGGGAAGGGAAGAAGGAGAGAATTTGAGCCTTAAAAATACATTTTAAAATTGGGACAGTCAATATTTGAGAGACTGTGGAAAAAAGTTACCATAATACAGTGTTGGCAGAGATGTGAATTTCCCTTACCATTCAAGATAACAGTTTAGAATTAGAAAAATGAGTGAGTATACTGTTAAGACACTTTGATTAATTAATTCCAAGATCTTGATATGCCAAAATATTAATAGAAGCAGGTTTTCTTGTGGCAAAATGACTGGAAACCACATGGATGTCTATAACTTAACTAATGAGTGTGAAAATGGTTTCTTATTTAGATATAAAAGATAACATCACAAATAAATTAGAGGATCAAGGAGGAAATTCCTCCTTGGAACTATGGGTAGGGTAAGACATTATGATCAAACAAGAGATAGGGCAGATTAGAAAAGATTACCTGAACAATTTTAATCACATGAAATTGAAAAACTTTTTTCCCAAACAAAATTTGGGTTGCTAAGATTGTAGTGGAAACAGTTTAGGGATGAAAACCGTCTTGTTGGCCAATGTCTGATAAAAGTCTTATTTTCAAGCTACATTAGAAATTGATGCAAATGTGTAAGAATGTGACCATTTCCCCAATTGATAAATTTTGGAAGATATTAAGTCATTTTTCAAAGGAAGAAATCCCACCTATCAAAAGCCATGTGAAAAAATGTTCCAAAATCATTAATAAAGACATTTAAATGAAAAGAAATCTGATTTTCCACGTCACACCCATCAGATTATCAAAGATGATAAAAAAGGAAAATGATACGTGCTGTAGGGGTTGAGGGAAAACAGGCACATTACTAGATCATTTGGGGAGCTTTGAAATGGTCCAGGTAATCTGGCAAGGGCTTTCAAACAATGCTCCCAAAGTCACTAAACTTTGAGCAATTAGGTTTGTATCCCAAAGAAATCAAAGAAACAGAAAATGATGACAGAAATATTTGGTAAGAAATGAAAGGAAAGTAATGAGACATCATCAGTGGGGCAATAACTAAACGGTTAGTGAAGCATGTATGGAACCCTATTTTGCTCTAAGAAATTATGAAAGGCAGGAGGACCTAAGATGGCAGAGTGGCAGCACAGACCTGGAGGAGCTCTCCCCACTTAAGGTCCTTAACATACCTGCAGCAAATGACTCTCAACAAATTCTACAGCAGCAAAAGCCCCCAGGTGACTGAGTGAAACAAATTTCCAGTCCAAGAAAACCTGGAAGGCTGAGAGGAAGTCCCTATGGCACCAGTCTTGGAGCAGAGTGCAGCTCAGCATGGGCTACGCAGGCACATAAAGGCCAGGAGCAGGCTTCAGGATGCTGACTCATGGTCAGCTACTATGGCTTTCCAGATTTCTCAACCAGCAAACGCTAAACAGAGCTTCAAAACCAGTGAGAAAGCTGTTTGTTTCACCTGGGTAAGAGGGGTTTGAATTGGGCTCCACTTCCCTCCCCAGTCACAAGGTGGCAGTAGACACTGCTGCATCAGAAATTGCTTCTGGAGCTCTCAGCCTGCAGACTCGGGAAATCAAGCAGCTGATGTTGGTCTCAGTGCTGAGTGGTGTTCCTGGAAGGATGAGGAGTGCTGGTGTGGCAGACCTGGTGGTGGCTGTGGAGACGGAGTCCTACTCAAAGTTCCAGGACAGAAAAGAGTGGTTGCAGTTCTTCACAGACCAGAGCACAGGCCAGGAGAGGAGTCAACACCTCTCCCTTGATTATGCCACCTTGGAGGAACTGAGAACTTGCAGTTCCCTAGAGATATCTTGGAGGACAGCTGCACAAAACCTCAAAGTCACTGGTAGTATACCTTCCACTTGACAAAGGGCACAAAAGTCATGTAATTGGCCAGGAAAATCCCCATAAGGGGAAAAATAAGACTATAGAAGATTTCTTTCTTGATGAAATGATATTTACTTTCATCCTTTTGGAGGAGAAAGATCAAAACATACAAGCAGAGGAAGAACAAAGTATACAACTGGGGGAAGATAGCAAGGAAGATAAAGAAAGGGACAGTCAGGGTTCCAACATCAAAGACGTCCTCAAAAATATGAAATAGTCTCAGGCCATGGAAGAGCTGAAAAAGGATTTTGAAAATCAAATGAGAGAGGTGGAGCAAACACTGGGAAGAGAAATGAGAGCAATGCAAGAGAACCATGAAAAATGAGTGAACAGCTTGCTACAGGAGACACAAAGAAATGCTGAAGACAATAACACCTTTTAAAGTAGACTCACCCAAATGGCAAAGGACTCCATAAAGTCAATGAAGAGAAGAACACCTTAAAATGCCAAATTCTCCAAATGGAAAAGGAGGTTCAAATGCTCAGTGAAGAAAATAATTCTTTAAAAATTAGAATAGGACCAAATAGAAGCTAATGACCTTATGAGAAATCAAGAAATTATAAAACAAAACCAGAGAATGAAGAAATTAAAGACAATATGAAATATCTCACTGGAACAACAAGTGACCTGGAAAACAGATCCAGGAGAGATAATTTAAAATTGTTGATCTCACTGAAAAGCTTATGAGAAAAAAAAGATCCTGGCCATCATCTTCTAAAAAAATTATCAAGGAAAACTGCCCTGATATTCTAGAACCAGAGACTAAAATGGAAATGGAAAGAATTCACTGATCATCTCCTGAAAGAGACATCAAGAGGACAACTCCTATGAATATTGTAGCCAAATTCCAGAGTTTCCATGTCCAAGGAGAAAATATTACAAGAAGCTAGAAAGAAACACTTCATGTACTATGAAGATACAATCAGAGTAACACAGGCTTTAGCAGCTTCAACACTAAGAGGTTGGGCTGTTTGTAATATGATATTTCAGAGGTCATAGGAGGTAGGATTAAAACCAAGAATCACCTGCCCAGTAAAACTGAGTATAATACTTTGGGGGGAAAAGGGCATTTTAAAGTAATAGAGGACTTGCAAGAATTGTCATTGAGAAGATAAGAGCTGAATAGAAAATTTTACTTTCAAATACAAGAATTAGAGAAACATTAAAACATATGCAGGAAAAAGAAGTCATAAGGAACTCATTAACATTGGACTTTTTACATTCCTACATGGAAAAATGATATTTGTAACTCCTGAAATAATTTTCAGTATTAGAGTAGTAAGAGGGAATATATTTATATTATATATATATATACACACACACATATATATGTATATATATACACACACATATCTCTAAATATTTACATATATATTTGTGTATATAAATATGTGTAGATGTGCATGGGTATATATGTATTTCTATATTATATATGTATAATATATGTGTGTATGTAGGTATATATATGTGTGTATGTGTATGTGTGTGTGTGTATATATATATATATATATATATATATATATATATATATATATATATAGACAAAGGGCACGTAATCTGCCTAATATGAAGGGAAAAATATCTAAAAAATAAAATTTACTGTTGAGTGGAATGTCATAGGAACAAGAGGAAGGGAGAGGTAGAATGTAGCAAACCACATCACATGCAACAGGCAGGAAAGAGCTTTTCCAATGGAGGGGATGGGGGAAGATGAAGGGAAGTAAGTGATCTGTACTCTCATGGGATTTGGTTTAATGATGGAATTACACATTCTATTGGGTATGGAACTTTAATGTGCCCTGCAGCAAGGCAGAAGGGAAGAGGAAAGAGAGGGAAGATAAAGAAAGGGACAGCAAATTGGGGAAAGGCATAATCAGAAGTAAACACTATTATGGGAGTATAGTTCAAAGGACATAAATAGATAGAGGGCAGAACAGAACAGAGTGAAATGTGGTTAGTCTTTTACAACGTAAGTGTTATGGTAATGTTCTGCTTGACCACACCTGTATGATATATATCTAATTGCTGGCTTTCTCAGTGAGGGTGTGTAGGGAGGGAGAATGGAGAGAATAAGGAACTCAAAGCCTTATAAATGAATATTAAAAATTGTTTTTTATGCATCTGGGAGAACATGTACAGGCAACGGGATACAGAAATCTTTTTTTACCTCCAGAAAAATAGAGGGGATGAGTAAGGAAGAGGAGAGGTGAGAGAAGGAAGGACAGACTGGAAGAGGGGTGGAGGAGGGCCATGCTGTTTTTGGGTAGGAAGTGGGAGACATGAGAAAATTGGAATTCAAATTCTTTTGGAAATTAATGTTGACAACTGAAAAATAATAAAAAATCAGAAAAAGAAATGTTTAAAGAAATGTTGAAGGGTTTAGAGAAAACTGAGAAATCTGTAGAGTATAGCTTACAGAACCAGGAAAACAGTTTATACCATAATATCAACACTGTAAAAATGAACACTTTTGAAAAACTAAAGAACTCTGAGGGATGGAAGGATCAACCATGATTCCAAAGGACTTCTGACAAAGCATTCTATCTACCTCATTATAGAGGCATTCGAGATGTATAATGTAGAATGAGTAAAACATTTTTGGACTTGGCCAGTGCCAACACTGCTTATGCCTGAGTATAAATATATATAAGTATATATTCTTATACATGCTGATATGAGATTTATTTTTTCTTTTTAGAAAAATGTTAGTTAAAAATAAAATGAAATACCCCCCTCCTCCCAATTGTGACAAGGATACCACAAAATATCATTGTGTGGTAAGTAATATAATGAATTCAAGAATTCTTGGGAGAAAATTTTCATCGAGTGATGCACTGTGAAATAATCAGAGATGAAAGGACCGTGTACAGAATGATAACAAGGTAAACACAAAGATCACTCAGAGGAAACTGAAGTCTGGGAACCTGAGTGACCAACAATAACCCCAGAAAGCACATAATTAAACACCTCTCTTTACACTGGGGCAGAGAGGCAGAAGATTACCAGAGCAGAATGTTGTGTGTGTTGTTAAATACAGTTACTGGATTGGATCAGGTGCTTTTTCTTGATTGTTTTTCTCATTAGAAGAAATGGTTTGATTTGGAAGGGTTAATATTTGCAGAATTGAGTATCATATGAAACAAAAGACATTCATGAAACATTAAAAAATAAAGATGGTGGAGCAGTGGGAACGTGTTGATGAAGAGGACTTAAGATGTGTATGTGAGATGGGAGTGGGAGAAAATGTACAAAGATACTTGAAAGCAACAAACTGTCAATCCTGGAAGTCAATATCATAATGCCTGGGGGCCAGGGCATCTGATCAATCTTTGCCAAAATGCTTTTTCTCCTGACAGCCTGATTTTCCTAGCCACAGTTCCATGGTGGAAATCATGAGATGCCTTGGAATCCTGACCCTGAGCAGAACTTTGAGTCCTGGCACATCACTGCCTGTGACTGGGCTTGGATTGTGTCCCCCAAAGCAATCCACTCATTTCTGTCTTTCCCAGTTCAGTTGTGAGAGCAGGATGAACAAGGGATTGGGTAGAATGCTGGAAAAGGAAATCGGACCTCTCAAAATGGACCTGCCTTTATAGACTCAGCTATTTAGAGCAGACTGTCATATTCTGGGTTTTTTCTGTTCTGTCCTTGTATCACAGATTGTAACCCAAGCCTTAGACTGTCAATCATGCTGATGATCCAATAAAGGAATGTGGATGACTCTGACTTGTTTATTCCCACCAGGGTCTGGACGGACTGGTCTTAGGATGAATTTATTGAGTGATGATCAGGTTCTGTGTCTGTTAAGAGGAAAGAAGATTAGCACAAGTTTTCCATCAGTCAGTGAGAAGTCTAGTTCTCAGCTAGGGGTAGGGGTACTGCAGGTTCCCCAACTCCGTTTCCCTGGGTCCATATCACCTTTACTCTTACATGATTTGTGACATCTAAACATTGGTTTCACCATGTTTTGGTTGGAATCTGTGATAACATCGTAAAGTGGAAACCTGTGTGACTGAAAGGAAGCAAAGCAAAGAAAATTATGTGTCATCGTATATGAGTGTGTGTGCTTGTGAGTGCATGTGTACATGCATGTGTTTGTGCACAGAGCCATGCCAGTAAACTCCTAAGCAGATAATTTCTTTTCAGAAGTCTAGATAGAGATTTCTATCTCTGGGGTTCATAGGCTGATCCCTCTGTCATTCCCAGGAGGAGAGTAGAAAGGACAAAGTGAATGTACCTGAACACTGGTCCTGTTCTCATTTAGTAAAGCCAGGTAAAACTGAACTACATGGTTTGGTTACAAATTATGCAGTAGAGATGAGGTCTGAGCTTCTCCCAGTCTGTGTTGGTGTCTAAATTCCTGAGTTCTCAATGAAGTTTCCAGTCCTCAACACCTGGAATAGGGAACTATCCTGTCTGCCTCTTAGCTATGATTTTTACTGCCTGTGATCTGAGGTGCTGGGGAATGGAAGCTCTACCTTAGGCTCCTACCCTCACATTTATTCCTTGATGGATCAATGACCAATTTAGGCCTAGGCAGAGTATTCTGGATTACATGGAGAGAGATTTGCCATGCTGTGTCAATCCTCCAAAGTTACCCTTTGTGACCCTTGACAGTATTGATCACTGTTCTCCTCAATTCTTTCGTTCCTCTACATTTTTGCGACTGGCTCTCCTGGTTTTTCTTTACACTTTCTGGTCCCTGGCCCTTTGTCTCATTTAGTGGATATGCATCCAGGTCATCACACACTAAGTCTGGGGGTCTGTCGGGCTGTGGCCCTCTTCTCCTCTATTTTCTCTCTATACTATATCACTTATGGATCTCATCATCTCCCAGGGATTCAATTTTGATCACTGCACTCTCAGATCTATTGATGCAGCCCTAACCTCTCTCCTCTCTCCCAGTGTCTCATCCCCAACTCCCTCATGACCTTCTCAAACTGATTGTCCCATCACTCTCTTCAATTCGAAATGCTCCAAACTAAATTCATTGTTTTCGCCTCACACTACCTCCCTCCACTCTCCTCTTTGCCTACTTTCCCTATTACTATCAAGTGGACCATCATCCTCACAATCTTACGGGACTGCAAATTACATGTCAGCCTTGACTCCTCTCTGTCTCTCACTCCACTGCCCCCTATCAAAGTCTTGATCAAATTTCATTTTTCCTGTGTTCATAGCATCTCTTTTTATACTTCTGCATCTCTCTTCTGTCACTACCACCATCATGGTCCATCCTCTCATTACTTCACTGTTGGGCTGTTACAGGATCCTGCCAGTTGGTCTCATCTGTCCCCACTTCAGTGTCCATTCAAAGCTCATCTTCCAAGAGCCAGGTCTGGCCAATTCACCCTTCCCTCATACCATTAAATCCATGGCTCAATGTTATCCCCATGATCAAAGAGAATCTCCTCTGCTCTGCTTTTAAGGCTCTTCTTAATTTGGTCCCTTCTTACCTTTTTAATGTTCTTATATCTTGCTCCCTTGTATGTATTCTGTGATTTAGTTACCCTTACCTGCTCTCTAATTATCAGACACTACCCTCCATCTCCTGACTTGGGGCATTTACATTGGCTGTCCTCTATGTCTGGAATGCTCATCTCTGCCTCCTGAATTTTCAGGTTTCCTTGTAGTTTCAGGGAAATCCTAATTTCTGCAAGTAGTTCTTCATAGCTTTCCACGTTCTTTATGTTTTTCCTCTGTGAATACCAATTGTTTTCCCCTGCACATATATTATTTGTATATGGTGGTGTCCATGTTGTTCTCCCCATTAGATTGTGACCTCTTTGAGATCAGGGACTGCTTCTTCCCCTTACTTTTCATCCCTAGTGCCTGGGACATAATCGGTACTTAATAAATGCTTGGTTATGGGACTTGCCTTGAGGTAGATGGAACAGTATCTAAAGGTCTAGCATTAGTGATGAATGAACTAATGGTTAATCATTGCCTCATCAACTGAGTTAATGTTGAAAAACATTAGGTGTCTTTTGGAAGGGGCCCAAGCTAAGTCTCTAATATGTCAGGAGTTTCCTTGATCTTGATTTGCCTATCACCAGTAGGGATGGGAGTGTTCAAAGAGAACAGAACAAGATGGAAGAAGAGGGGAGAAAGGAAGTTAAAAATAGTGTTAGGTGACAAGACTAGGTCCTGGAATCCTTACTCTTCTCACTCGTTGAAAAGCCTGACCTTGCTGTGAATCTCATCCCACACCATCCTGACCAATACAAGGTGAATGTTATAAAATCAACAACGTTGCTAGTTGCACACATCTTTCTACTAGGTAATTGGCCTTCTGGGCTTCAGGGATTTGCTAACCATTGGACAGGCCTCTTCACCTTGCTCTCCCTGTTTCCCATCCCAACCTGGGATTTGGCAGGTGTCTACATAGGGTTATAATGTGGGATCTCCAGGAGCTGAGTTTTCTCATCTACAGAATTTAGGCAACAATATCTGTATTAACTATCTTATGGTGTTGTTGAGGGGAATATGCCCTGAAAACATTTTTTCTTTCCTCGTTTTTCTTTTTAAATTTTAAGTTTTACAATAATTTCTTATTGAAATCTTCTGCTACATTACTCTCTCCACTATCCTTTTCTTTCCTCTCCCAGATGGATAACCCACATAACAACATTCTTCTAAAAAGGACAAACTTCAGCACAAATAATTTGTATGTTGAACAACTCTGAAAACACATACAATGTGTAACACTTGTGGACCTCCTATCCCCATCATGATGCATCAGGGCTATTACTTGTAGCAACTTTTCATTAGAGTTATGGATGATGTTTGTAAGTTTGTTACATTAGTATTGATTTTTTGATATTCGGTTGTTCTTTTCATTTACATTGTTGCTGTCACTGTATATATTCTTTGGGGTTCTGTTTATTCCGTGTTGAATCAGTTCATAGGCATCTTTCTATGCTGCTTTCTGTTCAGCACACTGATCATATCTGAGAACTCAGTAATACTCCACTGTGTTCATGTACTACTACTCATTTAATCAATCAAAGGTCATGTATTTTGTTTCCAATTCCCTGCTATCAGAAAAAGTGCTGTTACTAACGTTTTGGTGTGTCATGTTTTTTCTTAGTTATTTCATCTGAGTAATTCCCACTTCCTTTCCAAAATGCTTATACAAGTTCCCAGCTCCACCTATAATGTATGAGTCTGCCTCTTAGCCCACAATTCCTTCAACATTGAATATTGGCATTTTAACAATATTTTTCAATTTTTATCATTTGTGGTGAAACTTCAGGTTGTTTTGTATTCCATTTCTCTTATTATTGGTGATTTACAACTTTTTTTATGTGATTGTGAATATTTTGCATTTTTTACATTGTAAAACTTAATTCTCGTTGTAGATGGGAGATATTGGCTGTAGTCATAGAACCCACATAGGACTTATTAACTCAGTCACTGAGGGCTGTGCTCAACTTTCCCCAAAGGAAGGGACTGTGTAGGAACCTATAAGGGAGGGTGACCTAGAATAGTTGGTGAAGAGTTGAGATAGTGAGTGGGACAGGTTTATTGAAGACTTCTCAGATTGCAATTCTTCTCCCAGGGGTGAGGTAAGGCCAAGAATTTACAACATTTTTAGAGTGTTATAATTCCATATAGGAAAATAAAATTGCGTAGTACATTAGGGTCTCAATGACTGGATAAAACTTACATCGTTCTTTGATGTTTCATTTCAAAAGGGATTGGTTAGATTTCGCATCTGAAATGTAAGATCATATTCTCAGCTAATGAGGATAATGGTCCGTCGGGGGGAAGGGACTTGTGTTGCGATAGGGTCTATATATATGTATCACTGCTTTTCCTTTGTCTTCGGTTTTTCCTGCTCCAGGTGAATTGGTACAGGAATTGCCCCACTTCTCCAGAATCGAATAAATCTTTCTGTCATCACTTTGAGAGGCCTCTGAGTAATTAATTTAAGTAGGGATCCCAGCCATCTCACACAATAGCATCTCTTTCCTTGGGGATTTTAAGAAGAGAATGTATTCCCATGTGTCTAAGCTGGATAAATGTGACCTTTGTACATGATGGAGGATGGATGGTGTCCCAGGCTCTGTTCTATTTTATCTAATAGAACCTTCAGGAGGATGCAAAGGTGGCCATGAGGACATGGAGGGCACTGAGATGTGGGGGGAAGGACAAATAGCCAGGGCTTGGGATGTAGGGGAATTTATTCGTTTTTGTGCCAGGAGACTTCAGTTTGAATTCTGGTTTTGCCTTTATTAGCTGTGTGACATGAGACTTACTCTCTCAACCTCAGATGGCTTCTTGATAAAACCAAGACATTGTACTGATTTTTGTAGCCCCTTTCATATCCCAAAACATTATGGTATGGCTTATAGAGTATCTTCTATGAAGATGGATTTAAGTTTGGGAAATAGTTAAATTCTTTCCAGAGCCAGGAGTGGGACATAAAATAAAAGGGTTTAACTAGGGGACAAAAATTTTGATGAGAAAGGTGATATTAACATGAGGTCATGAGCCTGATTTTCTTCGGTGAGCTGTAAACAGAATCACATGACATTAGAGCTCAAGTGTTCTTAGAAGGAGTGCAATTCTATCCCTTCCATGTTCATGTCAGGCCCAGAGAAAGGAGGAACATCTTTTGCTCATGATGACTGAATGGGAACAGATTTAGTGAAGACTTCTCAGGAGTATGGAGTATTCTCCCTGGAGTGGAAGAGACCTTAGGCCCAGTTTCCATTCCTCCAGAGTCAGGAGATTTCCATATAAGGCTATGCATTGCATTAGGATCAATGATTGAATAGGATTCACTACCTCCTCAATACCTAATTTGCATATGTGCTGGCATTCTGCAATCCTCACACAGGTCCACCTGATTTGCATAAGTTCTCAATGCCCAGTTTGCATGAGTCATCAGTGCTTCATTTGTGGGTATTTTCAATGCCTAATTTGCATATTATTACGTGTATTTTCGTGGGCTTTGTAACCTCCAGGAGTGGGGCAATTTGAACCGGGTTTCAAAAGGCATTGTTTAGATTTCTCACCTAGAAGGCAAGACCAGGCTTCTCAGCCAAGGAGAATAATGGTCATCTGTGGAAGGGGGATTTCTGAGTCAGGGTCTATAGAAACTCCCATTCTGCTTCTGTAAGGTGCCTCCCTACTCCAGCTTTACTGGTGAAGGGACCACCTGTTTTCTAGAGAATCGAATAAAGGAGATTTTCTTTTTACCTTGAGATGCCTCTGAGCAGTGGATTTGAGTAAGGGGGATTCCTGCATGACCTTATGAACGTTAACGATCACATAGGTACTGAAGGGAAAGTGGCAAGTTTGTAACCAAGGTCAGGTGAGATAAGTGAGACAAACAGGGTTAAGTGACTTGCTTTGAGCTATGCTGTATCTAGGGGACCCTAGAGAGTCACATAATATTTACTTAAACGATAAGTAGGATACATAAATACATTCATAAAATCATTAGCCTATTTGTATATTACTAACAAAACCCTGGAATAAGAGATGAGTTAGTGTAACAGTAAGCACCCAACATACACAGACAGAGTTGCTATCCCAAGTTCTCAGATCTGCATTCCTAAAAGGAAAGGCAACTTCTGAGGGGTTAACAATCACTTTAATCAAGCACATGTAACAATGGTTTAACCAAGTACATATATCATTCACCTAATTCAGGGGAGCCAACACCCTGAATCTCAACAAAAATACAGAGAAATCAAAAGTTAATTGGCATATTTCCAAAATGTCTGACCATTAACATACATATATCTTTACCAGAGAGGGAACATCCAGCTTTCTCAAAGCCAGTGGCTCCTCAGTGGCTTGTCAGAATGCTGCCCAAAAAAACATTTCTGCCCAAACAAACATTTCCAGTCAATTACCCCAAAGTAAAACCTCACCCTCAGAGCATTTATACACATTGTAGAGCCAGAGGGCATAACCCTTTTACCAAGTGCCTCAATAGAAAAAATAAAAGGTACTTGGGACTCTCCTACAAAAACGCTGCCCTAATCAAGCTTCCCATGATGGGCAGGCCCATCAGCGGGTGGGAAAGATTCTCCTGAGTCACACTGAAATAGAAGCATTATACTTCTTGATTATACTAACATGAAAAGAGCAAAAAGGTTCTACTTTACTTGCAATTACGGTTAGAAAAAGAAATACCATTGAAAGTGAGAGGGGGAACCTTGGAGCATCTCCAGGGGATCTCTCTGGGGATTTGGTGAAGCAGCTCTTGAAATACTGTAATGATGTACAGTGAAAGGGATCAAGTATTCATTCTGTAGCTTGTGCTGGTCTTCCATGTCCATTGTTAGCTTGTGGAAGGCAGCAGAAAACTTTTTGATAGGCAGTTGGAACTAAATAGGAATGCAAAATGCATTTACGGGCCAAAATTATGGTTTTATATTCTGAGGATAGTTGAGACAATGAGTTCTTTTGGAGCCTGAGAGTCTAGACTCCTCCTGATATTTGGGAGGGAGTGAAAGCAGCCTGGGTGATTGAGCTGAGGGCCATAGAGTCACCTGGGAAACGATCGAGGGCAGAAGGTAAATGCCTGGTTCCTGGGGGAGGGGGAACCTTGTGTTGGAGGAACTTTTCTATGAGAAAGAGGGTACCATTTGGATTGAATCTTCTTAGGGAAGAAACCATCCCATTTGCCAGAAAGATGGCTAACATGATAGAGAAACTGTCTTCATTGTTCTTCCAGGCCCCATATCATTCATGCATTCATTAGACTTATTGAATACATATAATGTGGCTAACAGTGGGTTAAGTAACAGTAGTCAGAGGTTTTTCTGTCTTCAGAGAGATTAAAGTATAACTTAGGAGATAGGAGCTGAACATAAGTTATTGAAATAATAGGTGAGATATGTGAAGTAGCATGATAGTAATAACAGCTCACTTTTCTCTAGCACTTTCTGCAAGTTGGCCTTACCTAGAATGGAGCGAAGGTTTATCACTCCTATTTTTTACCTATATTAAGCACCTACTATGTGCCAGATAGTATGCTAATGGATGGGCATACAAAGAAGCTAAAAGAGAAGCTGTGACTTTAAGTGGTTCACAGCCTATCAGGGGAGACAGAATGCACACATCTATGCACAAATAAGCTATATGAATTACAAATTGGAATTAAGAGGGATTGAGAAAGTCTTCCTAGAAAAGGTTAATTTTTACCTGAGATTTGGAGGAAGCAAAGGAGAACATAAGAAAAACTGGAGAAGGAAGAGCATGGGGGCCAGTCACCCAAAGGGTCTGGAATCTGGAGATGGCATTCCTTGTAGAGGAACAGCACTTGATCAAGGACTATGGAGGTGGAAGTGAGGCATGAAATGAGGTATAAATTAGAAACTGGAAAGATAGGGAGAAGTAAGAGTATGAAGGATTTTAAAAGTCAAATAGGGGCTTTTATATTTAGTCCTGGATGTTTCAGAGGGTCAATGGAGTTAGTTAAATTAGGGATTGTGTGTGTGATTGGATCTGATCTGTGCCTAAGGGGGCTACTTTGACTGCTAAGTCGAAGGTGGATTGGAATGAGAAGAGACATTTGACAGAAATGTTTCAATTTTTTTTTTAAATTTATTTATTTAACTTTTTACATTCCTTTTCACAAAATTTTGGGTTCCAAATTTTCTCCCCGTTTAGCCCCTTCCCCCACCCCAATACATCGACCATTCTAATATTCCCTATCACCAATCTGCCCTCTCTTCTATCATCCCTCCCTTCTCTTGTCCCCATCTTCTCTTTTGTCCTGTCGCTCCAGGTGACTTTCTAGTCCTCATTAACTGTATTTCTTATTTCCTAGTAGCAAGAACAATACTAAACAGTTGTTCCTAAAACTTTGAGTTCCAAATTCTCCCCATCCCTCCCTCCCCACCCATTCCCTTTGGGAAGGCAGGCAATTCAATATAGGCCATATCTGTGTAGTTTTGGAAATGACTTTGATAATAGTCGTGTAAGACTAACTGTATTTCCCTTCATCCTATCCTGCATCGCATTGTTTCTATTCTGTCTTTTGATCCTGTCCCTCCCCAAGTGTTGACTTCAAATTGCTCCCTTCTCCCATTGCCCTCCCTTCCATCATCCCCCCGACCCTGCTTATCTCCTTCTCCCCCACTTTCCTGTATTGTAAGATAGGTTTTCATACCAAAGTGAGTGTGCATTTTATTCCTTCCTTTAGTCGAATGTGATGAAGGTAAACTTCATGTTTTTTTCTCAGCTCTCCTCTTTTTCCCTCCACTAAAAAGTCTCCTGCTTGCCTCTTGAATGAGATATAATTTACCTCATTGCATTTCACCCTCTCTCCTCCCACTACATTTCTCTCTCACCATTTACCTTAATTTCTTTTAAGATATGGTCCCATCCTATTCAATTCACTCTGTGCTCTCTGTCTCTGTATGTGCTTGCGTGTGTGTATATGTGTGCATGCACACGTATACATGTGTGTGTGTGCATGTGTGTGTATGTGTATGTGTTTGTGTGGTCCCACCAACTACCCAGATACTGAAAAGTTTTAAGAGTTACAAATATTGTCTTTCCACGTAGGAATGTAAAGAATTCACCTTTGGTAAGTCCCTTATGACTCCCCTTTGTTGTTTACTTTTTCCTGCTTCTTCTCATTCTTGTGTTTGAAAGCCAAATTTTCTCTTCATCTCTGGTCTTTTCATCAGGAATGCTTGAAAGTCCTCTGTTTCATTGAAAGACCATATTTTCCCCTGAAGTATTATACTCAGTTTTCCTGGGTAGGTGATTCTTGGTTTGAGTCCTAGTTCCTTTGACTTCTGGAATATCCTATTCCATGCCCTTGGATCCCTCAATGTAGAAGCTGCTAGATCTTGAGTTATCCTGATTGTATTTCCCCAGTACTGGAATTGTTTCTTTCTAGCTGCTTGCAGTATTTTCTCCTTAATCTGGGAATTCTGGAATTTGGCCACAATGTTCCTAGGAGTTTCTCTTTTTGGATCTCTTTCAGGTGGTGATTGATGGATTTCTTCAATACTTATTTTGCCCTCTGGTTCTAGAATTTCAGGGCAGTTTTCCATGACAGTTTCATAGAAGATGATGTCTAGACGCTTTTTTTGATCATGGCTTTCAGGTAGTCCCATAATTTTTAAATTTTCTCTCCTGGATCTATTTTCCCGGTCTGTTGTTTTCCAATGAGATATTTCACATTCCCTTCCATTTTTTCATTCTTTTGGTTTTGCTTTATGATTTCTTGGTTTCTCAGAAAGTCATTAGCCTCCATCCGTTCCATTTTAATTTTGAGAGAACTATTTTCTTCAGTGAGCTTTTGAGCCTCTTTTTCCATTTGGCTAATTCTGGTTTTGAAAGCATTCTTCTCCTCATTGGCTTTTTGAACCTCTTTTGCCAATTGAGTTAGCCTATTTTTCAAGGTGTTATTTTCTTCAGCATTTTGTTGGGCCTCCTTTAGCAAGGTATTGACCCGTTTTTCATGCTTTTCTTGCATCTCTCTCATTTCTCTTCCCAGTTTTTCCTCCACCTGTCTAACTTGATTTTCAAAATCCTTTTTGAGGTCTCCCATGGCCTGAGTCCACCGGACATCCACCTTGGATGTCTGGGATACAGAGGTCCTGACCTCCATGTCTTTCCCTGATGGTAAGAATTGTTCCTCGTCATCCGAAATGAAAGGCAGGAACATCTGTTCCCCAAGAAGGTAGCTTTCTATGGTCTTATTTTTCTTCCCTTTTATGGGCATTTTCCCAACCAGTTACTTTACTTGTGAGAGTCCTCTCCACCCCTGCCTAGATCCACCCAGCTAGTGCTTCGGGTCTGAAATTCCAATTCTGCTCCCCAGCCTCAGGGCTTTCCATGGTGGTTGGGGCTGCTATTCAATGTGAGCTTAAGTTCTGGTGGTCAGGTGGGGGCAGGGACTTCTCCCAGGCTCCATTCCCTCAGGGGATTTATGCAGAGACCTTTGGTAATGGCCCTGAGCTCTTGCTTGCTCTGAGAGTCACGGACCAGCGCTACTTCTGCTGCTTCCTCTGCCGCTACCTCCCTACGGGGCCCGAGCCACGGAGACACCCTGCTGCCCTTTCGGCCTGCCCAGAAGTCTCTCTCACTGACCTGTAGCACCTGTGGATGGAGGGACCTTCACGGCCGCTGGAGATTCCATTCCTGAAGCCTGCTCGAATCTCCTCCTCTCAGGGCCTCACGGCCAGGGCAGCCCAGGGTTGGACTCCGCTTTCCAGAGTTCAATGGACCCCTGGGGACAGCTTTCCAGGGCTCTCTGGAACAGAAATCTCTTCCACTGTGTTTCTGTGCGGCTTGCCCTGATCCAGAATTTGCGGGGAGTCTACTTTACTTGCAACTTAGTGATCATGATCTGAACAGTGAGAGGTAAAGCATTTCCTCCTCCTGTTCTTCTTTTACCTCCCCTCAGAGAAATGGGATTGGAGCTGTTTGTTTGGGTTCTTTTCCATTTATCTGTCTAAAAGTTCAAGTAATGGTGAACTTGGAGCCAGGATGCCAGGTGGTATGTTGCAGCTACCTTGATAGAGTATCTCAGAGAAGTCAGGGCATCTAAGACTGGAGCTTGGTAGGGTGGAATTGGCCTCTTCCTTCTTTCTTGGAACTAGGCTTTAGAGGAATTAATCTAAACTATAAAACTTTTCCCCTTCTGCTTTCCAGAGTATGAGGTGTTCTGGGGTGGGAGGGTAGAATTATGCTTTCCCTTTTTTGGGGCAATGAGTTTGTATGGTTGTAATAATGTTTTTGAAGGTATAATTCCTCTGAAACATCTAATTTTCTATGCTAGTGGATAAATGGAATTTGGATGCAAGGGACCTCTTTCCCCTGACACTTTCCCATGATGCTGAGAGAGTGAATGAAGATCACAGTTTTCCTACAGCATAGGTGCCATGAACTGAATTGTGAGAGTGGAAAGACTTTCATCTGTCTCTGCCCCTCTTAGAAACATGGGATTGAGAAATGTGTTCTCTGTGTTTTTCTGTTCTTTGCCATTTGTCCTTCATGGTTTTAAGTACTAGAGGTGATCTTGACTGGACTTCAGAGTTTGAACCGTGATGATCCCAGAGGCAAGGATGTTTTAGCCACGGAATTCAAAAGACAATCCTGCAAAGGCCAGATTTACCTTTTGAGGTAAATATTTCTTCATAAAATCCAGTTTAAGTCTTAGTGGCTAAATGGAACTGGATTCCAGAGACCCTTATAAACTTGGGAGAACACTGAGTTCCAAATGGTTGGATCTATTTGCAGAGAGCCTGCATATCCCTAACCCTCTTAAAGGTCCTGGAGAACCCTGATGGAAAGATCAAATGCATACCAAAAAACGTACGTGGCATTTAGGCAGTGAGGGTCAGAGTAGTCTGTGTGGCATCCAAATACCTTTAATTCCCCATGTTCCACCTGTAGTTTTAGGACTTTCTTGGAACTACTCCTTGTGTTCTTGTTTCTCCCTCCTTTACCTCCTCCCACTCCTTCTCTCTCTCTCTCTCTCTCTTTCTATGTTTCTCTGCTTCTACTTCGCTGTCTCTCTCTCTGAATCTGGGATGACTTAGGGAAAATCAAACAAAACTAGAAATGTTGGATACCTTCTTTTTTGTTCACATGCCATCATGTGCAGGTGCATAGGTGTCTTTCTTCCCATTTCTTTGTGCCTGTGTCTGTTACATGTCTGCACGTGTGTGGGTATGAAGGAATTGAGGAATTAAGGTTGCAGACAGCATTTGAATAGGTTGGGGACAGAGAAAAATTTGTAAAGAAATTTCCCTCCTTGGATATCAGGAGTGCCCACTTGACCCTCTGTCCAACATTCTCCCCTCTCTCTTGTTCCTTAAGTAAAGACAGACAGCAGGTTTGATGCTATGGTTTAATAGTTTAGATTTGTGTAGATACATTTTTAATGATTTCCTTAAAGATTTACTTTTGTGGCATGATTTCTAGAGATTCGAATCTTCTTGCCTTCCACACATGAAAGAGAAGGTAGTGGAGGTCATATTCCAGTATTTCCCAGAAATTATATGTAGGGAAATGGAATATCTCAGATGAGATTATCAAGTCTGGAAGAAAGATAAATGGGATGAGATCAGTTCCTGATGTGAACTTTAGGTAGCTAGCGCCACCCTGGTCAAGCCAGATGTTCTCTTTCTCTGGGACCACCCATGTCTATACTACCCTGAGCCCAGTGAAGGGGATAGAAGTTTCCAGCTGCTGCCAGAATGGTGCAGGCTGGACACACTAGGGTATGAGGGACACGTCCTCCTGCTCTGCAGGTCCAACTACAGAGAGGGAATAGATTCAAAGAATCAATTTAGAATTGGAAAGGATCTAGTCTCCTTTCAGTTCCTGGCCCACATTCCTTCATCTCCCTCGTCTCTTCCTCTGCACTGGCCTCTCTCCATGCCAAAAAAACTCTGCCCTCCTCCCTGCCTTCCTTCTGCACTCAGTTCAGAGTCCAACTCTGCACCAGGCTTTATCTTCTCTTCCAAGTATTTATCTAGATATTTATATGTTGTTTCCCCCATTTTCATATATACTCCTTAAGGTCAGGGACCATAGTTTTGTGGATTGCTTCTACCTTTCATTGTATGAGTTTAGCCCAGTGCCAGACACAGAAAACCTGCTTACTGAATGCTTGCTGACTGACTGACTGTCCCTGGGGATGTCTGAAAACTGATGTTATGCTTGGACAAGAAAGAAGAGACTGAGCTGTCCTTACCTGCAAAAATAGGTTCATAACTTTGGCTCAGGTTTTTAAGAATACACATTATATATTCGTGGATGGAGGACAGGGCTACAGACCAGAGAAGGGATTAATGAATGGATTCATTCTGGGTTGTGACTTTGGATATACTCACATGTTTTGAACTCTTGTTCTGAATTGTCCAAGTAATGATGAACCTGAGAATTAGTGGGTACTGTGTTAGTAGAGCTACCCATTCATGGATGAGAGAGGTTCCCAAACCTTTCTCTCCAATGCTGCACCTACAAATTCCTTTATGAAAGTGATCACTGTAGCTTCCGCCCCAATCTATTTTGTACGATGGAGGAATTGAGGCTCAGAAAAATTAAACTTCCCCAACATCACTCAGCTAGTAATTGTGGAATTTGAAAACAGATTCCCTGCCTCCAAGTGGAGTGAACAGGCTGCCTCTTCCGCCCAACTCATGCCCCAGACATAAGCCCATAAAACATCAGAAATTTCCCATTGTACTGTTCTCTTACCACTCCAGAGACCGGGCATGACTATTACGCAGAGACACCAGGGCAGGGCTAGATACTCACGTTTAGTGGTAGTTTGTGGAGACTGGGTTGTTGGAGATGCTGTAGTGGTCTGTGAGGCTGATGTCCCTGCAGCAGTTGTCCCTGCTGAAGTTGTTCCCTCTGGGTCTGCTGCAGTAGTATCCTGTCCAGCTGCAAAGACAATTTTTAAATTTTGAGGTATTCAAATTCTCCCCACCTTGAGGTCAGGAATGAAAGGCATCTGGGGAGTAACCAGTTGGTTAAGGGTAATTAAGATCCTCCCCCTAGGGCCTGGGTTTTGGGAACCTTCTCTCAGAGGAGAGAAAGTGCTTGGATAGAGCAGTAGCCTGTTCTTCTAGGGAAAGAATTGTCTCTTTTGTTGGATAGGGGAATACAAGCACCCACCTCTCTGATACAGCTGGTGCAGTCCAGACCACCAGAATAAAGTGAGTTGTATGAATTTTTTGGTTTCCCAGTGCACGTAAAAATAATTTTTAAACTATGCTGTAGTGTATTAAAAGTACAGTAATAGGAAGACTAAAAAATATATGTGCCTTAATCAAAATATTTTGTCTTTCAGTCATTTTTTTTCTGTATCTGACTTTGTGTGACTTCTTAGGAGTTTTCTTGATAAAGATACTGGCATGGTTTGCCATTTCCTTTTCTAGTCCATTTTATAGATGAGGAAACTGAGGGAAACAAGTTTAACTGATTTTCCTAGGCTCACACAGCTAAAAAGTGTCTGAGATTAGATTTGAACTCAGAAAGTTGAGTCTTCTTGACTCCAAGCCTGATACTCGCCTCCACTGTGAAAGCAAGCTACCCCATTACAAAATGTACTTTATCACTAAATATGCTCAGCATAATCTGAGCCTTCAATATGCCTTTATGCTGATGGAGGATCTTGCCTCCATGTTGATGGCTGCTGACTGCTCAGGGTAGTGTTTGTGAAAGTTGAGGTGGCTATGACTAATTTAAAAAATAAGTTAACAATGAAGACTGCCACAATGATTGATCTTCCTTCCACTTACAGACTTAAGAGGCCACTGCAGAGACCCAACGAGAGGGAGAAAGATTGGTAACAGTCTGATGGTGGAACAGTCATAGCACATACAACATGTAGTGATGCTGTCTTATATGGGTGGAGTTTGTGGCTTCCCAAAGCAATTAGCATAGTAACATACAAGACCACTGATCACAGATCAGCATGAAAGATATAAAAATGCTGAAGAATTTTCAAATATTGTGAAAATTACCAAAACGTGACACAGAGACATCATGTTGGAAAAAGTGGTGCCAAATTGACTTGCTTGACTTGGAATTGTCACAACTCTTCAATTTCTAAAATAAACAAATAGAAACAAAGAAAAGAACAACCACCACAAAAATTCCAGGCACACGTGCAAAGTGCACCCAAGCCAAGGACCTCATGTGTGCATGTGGGAGGGCCTGGGTGGGAGGAAGGCTCCGTGGGATTCATTCTTTAATGTCTTGATTAGTTGACTAAATGCACACATAGATTCTACAGATTGTAACCTCTACCCTTTCTTATTCTGAATTCTTATTTACTTTAAGACTTGGGGTGGTGATAATTTGAGAACAGGAGAGACCTTTCAAAAAACTGTTCATGACGACCAAATTCTCCAAATGTCCACCCCCTCCCCCCCAAAAAAAACAATCTTTGCTCCATTAAATTTTGAAAGTAGTGGCCAAGAAACCATGAAAGAGGACAGGGAGACAATGATGTCTCAGATTGTATATTTTCTGGAACAAGAAGCCTCCTGGAGGAGGAGGTGAAGGAGATTCAAATGCTGGCACTTAGAGTGGTTATTTCTCCCTTTCCTCATTTTAACCTTTAGAAGCCCCTTGGGCTGCTGGGCACCAACAAACTCTTCAGAGATATTGATCATGTCTCTGTAATGGGTAGGGGAATGCACGGGACCTGGGGACTCTGAGTCCTGTGTTACCAGCTCCTGAGGCCTAAGCATCCCCTTGGGATGGCTGAGGAAGGGAAGTGATGAGCCTAGGAGCAGAAGAAGCAGGGACCCCAGTAAGAGGACGTTGTGAGAGCTGGAGACTATCAGCTATTGTAAAGGCCACTGTTCTGATGAACCAGGGCAACCAAGCCCTCTCCAGATCTTTGTATTCTCTATTGTCACTCATAGATTTGGTGTTAGGGTACTGGACACAGGCTGAAAATCTCATTGAAGGATAGGGATGGAACCATAGACTAGAAAACAAACACAGCATTTTTTAATCAAAACAAGACAACAATTTTTATCAATGTATCCTGTCATCCCCTAAGCTAAATTCAGACTCTGACAACCTGGGGCTGCATTGGACACAGGGATACCAGGAAGCCACTTGCTTGGTGGCTGGAATGTAGCTCCCTCTGGAGGGCATCAATGGTATTGTGCTCTTGCTGTGAGCTCTCGTTGAGTTTGTAGGAGGTGTTTCACTCTTGTTATGTGTTAATTACTGCTCCTGACACAATGCCTGGCGCATAGTTGGTACTTAATAAGTGTCCGATGATTGATGAACGATATGATGACACATTACATTGCTGAAGTGCCTCATGCGTTATATATGTTACCACAAGAAGTCACAGACATATAAATGAGTGTTTATGGGAAGTTAACAAGATTAAAATCATGTTGGTAGAGAATAAAAGTATTCCCAAGTGTAAAGAAAAAATCACTCACATTTGGGTCTTCAAGGTTATATTCTAGTGGGAGTGAAAAGACTTGCACCTAAATAACTGAAATCAAAGGCGTAATGAGACAACAGAGATAATTAAGAATAGGTCTCCTGTCTATAGGATTCTCCTGATAATGGCTTCTGAGGTTGGTAGTTCAAATACCATTAGTCCCACAGAAACCAAAGCAAACTCCTAAGCAAGGCATTTTTACCAGCCCCATTATAGGCTGCACTTCCAAATTTAGGAGTGGAATGTCTCAGACTCAAGTATATGGATGGAGAAAGAGCCCATAGCATTCTGTCTTCTACACACCTTTCTGCCATCAAGTCTTTCAGATGTCTAATTGCAATGCTTCCACTTCTGTATTGAGAAATGTTTCTCTAAACCACGAGTTCTTTCTCTTTGGCACACAGACCCCAGGACCCCATGGATGGATTTCATGGGAGCCATGAATTTGAATGGGAAAAATTTTACATCTTTAATTTTTAAATAAACTTTTTTTCCATGGCTTTTTTGGTAGTCTTGTAACTTTTATTTTCTATATTTAAAAACTGTATTCAGAGAAGGGGTCTATAGGTTTCTGCAGACTACCGAAGGGGTCCAGGACTCTTTCAGTGAATGTAAGATGACCTGGTCAGAGAGGACCCTATTGAATGTTATGTTCACCCATTTCTGGTCCCCAAGCACTGCAAGGAAAAGAAAAGCAGCTGCTTTGATTCCAAGATATAAATGTTTGAGAGATAACTTAGACTGTTGGATAAAGGCAGGAAGATTTGCTTCCAAATGCTGCCTGTAATACTCACTAGCTGTGGGACCCTGGGCAACTCACTTAACTTTTGACGGCTTCCTTGTTTAGTCATTTCAATGGTATTTTGTCTTTGGGACCTCATTTGAGGTTTTCTTTGGAAAGATATTGGAGTGGTTTTCCATTTCCTTCTGCAACTTATTTTACAGTTGTAGAAACTAAGGAAAATGGGTTTATGTCTTGCTCTGGCTCACACAGCCTGTAAATGCTGGAGGTTGCATTTGAACTCAGGTTTTCCAGACTCCTGACTTGACTCTCTACCCCTGTGCCACCACTCACCTTCAGGATTTTGGGGCAGCTCTTTGAGACTCCATTTCAGAGAAGGTGCTAACAACCTTCATTTGTAGAAAGTATTTCCACATTCAGTGGATTTCCTCTCAAGTTATACCTTTTCATGGCAGTATCTGAATGTCTACTAAGGATCCTCACTGCCATTCATTGCAGAATCTGGATTTCTCCTGTTAGCCCTGAGGATGGATCAGAACCTGAGCACCAGGACATATGCCATCTTATGTTTCGTCATGCTGTCTTGGAATTCTCCAGATTGTGAGAGAATAAAGGTATGGTAATAGAAATATTTTCTTTCTTGCTTATTGTCTATTTCATTCATGTTTATTCCAGGGGATAGAGACCCTTGTCTCTCCTTCTGTGACTTCATGCTGAGAATGTCTTGTTGCAGAAACTCTCTCTCTCTCTCTTTCTCTCTCTCTCTCTCTCTCTCTCTCTCTCTCTCTCTTTCTCTCTCTCTCTGTCTCTCTCTCCTCGTTCTCCCTCTTCTTCTCCCTCTCCCTCACTTTCCTCCCTCTATTTTCTATCTCCATTTCTTTCTCTCTCTTTATCTTTTTCTCTCTCTCATTCTTTTTTTTCTCTTTCTCCCTCTCTCTTTCACTGTCTCTTTGTCTGTTTCTCAATTGCAGTTAGCCCTTTTCTGGGAGTAGGGGAAAGTGACAACATATAGAGTGTTGCCTAGAGCATTGAGAGGTTAAGTGACTTGCTTTGGGTTACCTGCCTGAATCTTCCTGGCTTCCCTCACTGACAACTAGAGCCAGGAGAGCTCAGCCAGGCCTAGAGCTGTCTTGGTCTCCTCCCTCCCACTCCACCAGGTAGAAAGAAAGCTCTTATGAAGTGGGAGGGTCCCTCTTGCTCTTCTTGTTGTACTCATTCAACATGGACACCCACCTAGCCCTCTCCTCTTGATGCCCTGCTCTTCAAATATTTCTATCTTTCAATTCATGACTTGGCATCTCTCTCACAAGGACAACTAGCTCATCTAAGAAACTCTTTATTTTAACTTAACTTACTTGTTGCAGTAAATATAGAAATGTCACACCAAGGGCCTTCAAGAGACAAGGAATAATTATGTTTACGTTTTTTAGTACTAGAATTGTGTCAATATATAAATTCATAAAATGTAGCAGTGTGTAAGTTAGTATAAAATGTCTGTTGCTTCAACTGAAACATACATATTGAAGTATAGAATACTTTCAATTATAATTAGATTTCAATAAGTTAAATACATGCAATTTAAAATCCATATTTCACTACTAAATGGAATATATAGCCTTTCAAACAACTTAAATTCTAAGGTTTTTCTGTAAAATTACTCTTTTATTTTTAGAGTATGCTGACTTATGACTTAAGATAATAATTAAAGGGCCCATTTAGTTATGTAGATTGCTAGGTGGCACTGTGGACAGAGTGACAGTTTAGGAGTCAGAAAGATTGATCTTCTGGAGTTCAAAGCTGACCTCAGATACTTACTCAACCCTAGGTAAGTCATTTAACCCTGTTTGTCTGTTTCCTTATCTGTAAAATAAGCTGGAAAAGGAAATGGCAAACCACTTCAATATCTATGCGAAGAAATCCCTAAATGGCGTCATGAAGAGTCAGAAACCTCTGAAAAATGACTGAACAACCTTTCAGTCTTCTTTTCTGTGATTGGTCTTAAGAAAGGCTAGCAAGACTCCAGGAAGCCAATCTGTCCTATCCTGTAAATGGGAGTGGGCAAAATGAGCTTCAGGTCCTCTTTGGGGTCCCAGACCTTTGCTGAGGGAGGGACTGGGGAACAGGGCCATACTCACCAGCTCCCATGAGAACTACAGCCAGGGTAGTCATGAGGAAAAGAATTGCAAACTTCATTTTGCTGAAGAAATATGGAGAGGTTTCTTGAGGAGAAGGGGGCAGCGTTGATGGAGCTGCCTGTGTGCTGTGGCACTTATAAAGATGCCAAACTCCAAAGGAAGTTGAGAGAGGTGTGTACCATCCTTCCTCTGTAAACTCCCTAATGCCCTCCCCTTCCTCCTGCCTAAAGTCATTTGCTAAGTCAACAATGGTTGGATGGGGAGACACTTAATTTTTTGGCAAGGAGGTCATGGCCAGCAGTACTGACAATTGTCCTCTTTTCTATCAGGTGTCCAATGATGACTTTGTCCAAAACTATTATCCGGAGGAGTGGACCTATCTGAGCAGCTGGACTCAAGGGCACTGGATGAGAGATACCTCCTTTTCATTTTGCATTATTCTAGAAGTAGGACCCTCTCCCTAGCCTGCAGAAACATTCTGCTCATTGTTGAGTAAGAGGAGTTTTGGACTTCAAATTATACAACACCCTGAATCTGGATAGGATTATTTGTCGTTCATGACAGTCTAAGAAAAGCATTCTAAAGTCTTCTAATGAAAGAACTGATAAGTAGAAGTATTTATAATAACATTTTACCCGAATACATACATTCATACATGACATTCATACATAAAATTCAACCATAGGTCCCTGCCCAAATTCCCCTTAATAACTTAATAGAGTAATTATCACTGGCAACAGTTTCTGTGGATTTAGTTATTTTTCTTTTCTTCTTCAAATGGGCCATTCCCTGTCTACTTCTTAAAGAGGTCTATTCGGTTAATGGGCATTACCTCTCTCTAAGTGAGAAGCTGGAAAGGCCAACCTAAAAAGGGCAAGGCCTCCCTTTGAATCCTGGGCCATCTCCCACCTAAATGGCTCAGGAGAAGAAAGTGAAGTTGGTGACTGTGCACAGCCCTCCCACACTCAGAATAAAGTCAAGTGCAAGTTATGTCAACATTTCTCTATCATAATCTCTTATGAAAAGGAAAAACCTGCCCAGAGAGACTGAGACATATACATATATATATGTATATGTATGCATCCATATATATCTGTTTCTGATGTTAGCTATTGCTAGTACATGGAGGGAAGAAAAAAGGAAATAAGTTTAAAAATTTATGTGATAATCTTGTTTTATATTGAAATTTGTAGGGAGAAAGAGTAATTCTCAGTTTCATATGTAATTATCTTTTTAATATACTTCTTTATGGAAATTTATTCCATACATTAAAAATAAAAATAAAAGGATTTTATTTTTATAAAAACATCTTCTAAGAAAGTAATGGCCATGCCTGATTTCAGGGAGCTCAGCTATTCCATAGGTCTACCCCACTAGGAGAAGTCCTAACTGTTACCTTGAACCTTGTTCACTGGGCACAAGAGAGATTGGACATTATTTGAGGGTAATTCCTATTCTTTGAATTCTCTCTTTTACCTCACTTACCAATTGTACTCCACCTCTACATATCTCCCAACCTCGCCCCTCCCCCCTTCCAAATTCCAAACATAGCCTTTAGAGCCAGACATTCTCATGAACATCTCAGGAAGGTGTGAGTTCAAACCTGGCTTCAGACACTTATTTGCTTTATGACCCTGGGTAAGTCATTTCACCTCTGCTTGCCTCAGTTTCCTAACCTGTGAAAGGAATATAGCGATAGCACCTACGTCCCATGATAGTTGTGGGGATCCGGTGAGATCACATTTGTAAAGAGCTTTGCAATCCTTAAAGTGCCATACAAATGGTAACTGTTGTTGCTCTATCAGATAACACAATCACTTACATTTTTATAGCTCTTTGACCAAATTTTACCAAGTAATGTCCTCCTTAGAGTGTTGGATTTTTGTGGTGGAAGTTCAGATAATTCCTTGGACTGCCCTCTAAGGCCTTGTTTGCTTTTTGCTGAGACAAGAGAAATGGTTGTTACAATGGGAAGCCATAAGGTCCTGTGATAGCTGCGACTGTCACTAACCGCTTTCTTTGTTCCCGGCCCTTCAATTTCCTCATCTCTGAAACCAGGAGTTTGGGCAGCGTTTCTCCTAATATTCCTTCTAGCTCTCAAACTTGGAAGTCTCTATATTCTGATTCAGAAGGAAGCTAAAGGAAGCTAAATGTCCCAGGGGATTGTGGGATTGACAGAGCCCTCATTCATCATTTGCTATACAGAGTTTGCCATGTATGTTATTGAATGTCAGTTTTAACCTGGAGAACTGAAAAGAAGAAGTCATGAAAGGAGTCTTCTAGCTGTTCAGGGGAGTAGTGTCAGAGATGTTGAGAACACAGAGATCCCTTCAGACCTGCTATGGTTCTGGGGTTAGACCTCTCCGTCTATCGGATCCAGTCAGTGAGTCAAGTGTCAACAAGAGTTTGTTAGGCATTATGCACCTGGATACAGTGAAAGACACAAACCCAGGCCTTGCTGAAGTACCTCACATGTCTCCCTGAAGCCTCCGAACTCTGTCAGGAGAGTTCATGTCCGGTGGGAAAACTCAAAAGTACAGACAACACTGGAACCACAAAATTCTGGACAAGAAAAACCAGAAACTTCTTTGCCAAGAAAAATAAAAGAATGCTTTAAGGAGATTAAAAGAAATTGACTCTGCCTCAAGTGTCATTGAACATGAGCCAAGTTATATAATGAAGTAGTAGGGTCCAAAATAAACCTACAGAAAAGATTAACATTCTTATGCAGTAATAACCAAATCCAAAAAGAAAAGAGAAAAAGAGAAAATTCCTTAAAAAACACAAAGTGCTTAAATATCTGTGTGTAAACTTGCCAAGATATACGCAATATTCATGCATGTAAAGCTCAAAATACTCTTTACACAAATAAAGGAAGACAACTAAAGAGTCTTCAGTGTACATGGATGGATCATGCAATTGCAATAAAAAAGAAGATACTATTTAGTGCTATAGCAATGAAATTACAGAACTACATGAAACTGAAAACACATTTAGAACAGCAAATGATCTAGCATATCCAAGTAAATATTGGGAAAAATTAGGAATGAAATGAGGCATATATAGTATTACTAGACCTCAAGCTCTACTGTAAAATGGTCATCATTGAAGTAGTTTGATTGTGGTTAAAAATAGAAAAGAATAGCTATAGAGCAGACTAAATAAATATGAATCAAATGCAATAAAAAAGAATCATATGTCTATGAAAACCCTAAGAGCATAAATACTTGGAGTTATGGCTCCCTATTGCATAAGAACTGCTGGAAAGTTGGAAAGCAGGTCAGCATAAATGAGACATAGGCCAGTATTTTATACCATGTACCACTCAATACTCCACTAGATCTATGATGTCTTTGAACCAGTGAAGATCATAGCTAATGTCTGCTTATCCTGTCTCACTCTTGTCCTTGTCCTCCAATTAGTTTCCCATTGAAAGCCACGTAATAGTTTTGTTACTTCTCTAACATTTTTTGCAGATGATATGATGGCTTACCTAGAGAATTTTAAGAAGTCAACTCAAAACTAGTCTGAGCAAGTAACAACTTCAGCTAAATTTTCAGTGTATAGAATAAAGCACATAAGTCATCAGGATTTTTGCATATTGCCTTTAAAATCAAACAAGAAAAGCTAGAGAAATTCTATTTGCAATAAGGTCAGACACTTTAAAATACTTAGGAATCTTGTTGTTGGTACGAATCTCAAAGGCAAAAAGGGAGCTTTGGGCCATGGAAAGGAACAGAGAGGAAAGGAGCAGAGAAGAGAGAAGAGGAGAAGAAAAAGGATAGGAGAGGAGAGTAAAGGAGTCTACCTGCCAAGACACACACAGGATCTGTCTGATTTGAATGATGAAGCACTCTTCACACAAACAAAGATCAATTTAAATAATTGGAGAAGTATTAGTTGCTCACCAAAAGGCCATGCCAATATAACAAAAATTACAATATCATGTAATTTACTTATTTAGTGCCATGCCAATAAAAGTACTTAAGAATTACATGATCAAGTTACAAAAATAATAACAAAATTCATTTGGAGGAACAAAAGGTCAAAACATCATGGGAAGTAGTGGAAATAAATGATGAGTAAGGGGGCCTAACAGTACCAGATCTCAAACTATACTACAAAGTTGTAATTGTCAGAACAATTTGGTACTGGGTAAGAGGAGGCTGATTAATGAAACAAATTAGATATGCAGTATACATGGATGAGTGCAGTGACCTAGTGTTTGATAAACCCTCAAATCCCAGGTATTCGAGGAAGAACTCAGTATTTGAGAAAAATGATTGGAATAACTGGAAAGCAGACTAAGAGATTAACGTCTTATACCACATACTAGATAAATTAAAATTGGGTACATGATATAGACAAAAAAAAATGCCATGATAAACAACGTAGTGGAACATGGAACCTGTCAGATCCATGAATAGGGGAACAAGCAAGAGATAGATTCATAGGGGATAAATTGGATAATTTTGATTACGTAAAATTCAAATATTTTTTGCTCAAATAAAACCAATGCAGCTAAAATCAAAAGAATAGCAGAAAACTAGGAAAAATTCTTTGCAATACATTTCTCTAATAAAAATTCTCATTTCTAAAATATATAAAGAACTGAATAAACTTTACAAGAATAGGAACCATTACCCAATTGGTTAATGGTCAAATGACCATTAAAGGATAAGAGGCAGTTTTTAGAGGCAGAAATCCGGGCTATCGGTAACCATATGAGCAATGCTGTAAATTAGAGAATTGCAATTTGGAACTATTCTGAGGTAGCAGTTCACAGCCATAAGATTACTTAAGAAGATAAAGAAAATAGCAAAGGCTAGAGGGAATGGGGACAAACAGATGAAACAATTTACTGTTGGAGGAGCTTGTGAAGTAGTGCAGCCATTCTGGAAAGCAATTTGGAACTCTTCCCCAAATATCCCTTTGTTTAGTGATGCCATTATTCCCCAAAGGACTGAGGAGAGAACAGAAGGACCCTGTGTAAGATGTATGTATGTATGTATACACACATACACAAACACATACACACATATGAAGAAATATTTATATATCAGCTCTTTCTTGTGAGATTTTCATGTGAGCATTTCTTGGTCCAATGCTTGTGAGACAGCATTGGAAACTGAGAGGATGCCTATCAACTGAGGCGTGACTGAACCAGGTATGATGTATCAGTGTGACAGATGTTTCAGAAAAGTCTGGTAAGATTTTTATGATATACATTGAAGTGAGCAAAACCAGGAGAACAATTTATCCAGTAACAGTAAATTAAGAGAATCAACTTGGAGTGATTTAGTAATTCTGGTCAACACAATGACCAAACACAATTCCAAAGATTCATGATGACATTTTCTATCCTGCAGTAAGAGAACTTATCATCTCAGAATATAGATTGAAGCGTATTTTCTTCTCTCTTTTTCTTTTTAAAAGTATTTTTGGACATAACTAATGTAGAAATTTGTTTTGCATGACTATACATATATATACATATGCATATATATACATATATATGGTTTTCTTTATATTGTCTTCTAAAAGAATGGGGGAAGGGAAGGAGAGAATTTGAACCTTAAAATTCAATTAAAAATGGTGACCGCCAATATTTGAGGGACTGTGGGAAAACAGAAAATCTTGATCCACTGTTGGTGAAGGTGTGAATTGTCCCTACCATTTCACATAACATTTTAGAATTAGAAAACTCTAGTAATTATACTATTCATAGGATTTGATTAGTTTCAAGATGCAGATATTCCAAAATATTAATAGAAGCTGGTTTTGTTGTGGCAAGATAACTGGAAACCAAATCAGTGCCTGTATCTTGAGAAATTACTTTGAAACTGGCACCTGATTTAAATATAAAAGACTATATAACAAACAAATTAGAACAACAAGAAGGAAATTACCTTTCTGATCCATGGATAGGGTAAGATTTTATGATCAAACAAAGGAGAATGCAAATCATTAAACACTACCTGAACAATTTTGATCACATGAAATTGAATTTTTTTTCACAAATAAAATCTAGGTTGCTTAGAAACAGTTTAGTGGAAACAGTTTAGTGATGAAAACCATCTTGACAGCAAATTTCGGATAAAAGTCTTATTTTCAAGATATATTAGGAATTGTAAGAATGAGAACTATTGATAAATTTTCAAAGATATTGTCAGTTTTCAATGGAGGAAATCCAGCCTATAAACAGCCATGTGAAGAAATGTTCCAAAATTGTTAATAAAGATATTTAAATGAAAAGAACTCGGATTTTCCACCTCACAGCCATCAGATTGTCAAATAACTGCTGGAGGAGTTGAGGGAAAATAAGCACATTATTATATTGTTTGGGAGCTGTGAATTTCTAGGTACTCTGAGAAGTGATTTGGAAGAATGCTCCCCAAATCACTAAACTTTGAGCAATTAGGTTTGTATCTCAAAGAAATGAAAGGGGAAATTATTAAAGGAATATTTAGTGGGAAACAACTGGAAATTAAAGAGGTATCATCAGTAGGGGGAATGATTAAACAAATTTTGATGTATATAATACAATCCTATTTTGCTCTAAGAAGTGATAAAAGAAATGTTGAAGGGTTTAGAGAAACCTGAGAAATCTGTAGACTGAAGTGAAAATAACCAGGAAAACAATTTATGCCTGTGATGGTGATCAAAATATGATATTTTGCTATTTTTATTTTAATATAGTCAAATGCCTTTGAATCTTGCCTTTAATCTAGGCGTAAAGTATAGAAACAAGAGTTTCTTTAAATAGAAATAATGTATTATGGTATTGTTAATTATTTTAATGTGATTAACGATCTTTCCCACTCATTAATGGGCCTGCCCATTTTGAGTAGGAAGATTTGTAGGAACACCCACAGCATTTGTTAATGAGGCACTGGTTCTGAAGGGTTGGAATGCCCTCTGAATCTAAAAAAGGCATAAATACTCTGAGGATGAGGTTTTACTTTGGGATTTAAGTTTTGGTAAGATGCTTTGAGTGCCAGATGAGGACTCTGGGAAACTGTTATGGAGTCCCCCAGCTTTGAGCACCCAAGTGTCATACTTCCCTCTTTGGTACTGTCAGACAGTTGTAGCTTTCTGTTGTATTATGGTCAGGCAGTGAAAGCCATGTCTGTTGATTATTTTGGGGCTATGATGGAGACCCCCAGCTTTGAGAACCCAGATGTTGTGCTTCCCCCTCTGTTAACTATGGTCAAGCAGTTGAACCCTAATTGTATGTTGAATCCAGGCAGAGGAAACCACGTCTGTTGATCTTTTTCTTTGAAATTTAGGGTGCAGACTCCATGAACTAACTGAACGATATATATATACTTGGCTAAAGGAATGATACATGTGCTTGATTAAAGTGATTGTTAACCCCTTGAAAGTTTTCCTTTTATGAATGCAGATCTAAGAACCAGTTGTAATAGGCCCCCCTGTATATGTTAGGGTGCTTACTGATACGATACCATAACATCAACACTGTAAAAATGAACCTTTCTGAGACACTAAAAAACTATGAAGAATTCAATGATCAATCAGGATTCCAAAGGACTTCTGACAAACACTCTATCTACCTCCTTATAGAGGCATTCCAAATATGTAATGATGTAATGATGAATGAGTCAATCATATATATATATATATATATATATATATATATATATATATATATATATATATATGCTGACATGAGATTTTTTTTCTTTTTTTTGATGGGGTTGGAGTGGCAAGGAGAGAATGAATACTTGTTAATTAAAAATAAAATAAAATACTCCTTCCCAAACTGCAACTTAAGAATACAACAGAATGTCATTGTGTGATAAGAAAGGAATATGATGAATTCAGAAAACCCCAGGGGAGATTCGTATCAAGTGATGCATTGTGAAGTAATCAGAGGTGCAAGAAGAGTATGCAGAATGATGACAACAATGTAAACACAAAGATTACTAAGAGAAAATTGAACTCTGAGTGACTGAGTGACCAACATTGATTCCAGAAAGCAGGTAATTAAATATATCTCTTTCCACTAGGGCGGAGAGGCAGAGGATTACCAGGGCAGAATGTTGTGTATATTGTTAAATACAATTGCTAGACTGGATGCTTTTCCTATATTGTTGTTCTTAATTACTAGAAATGGTTTCACTTGTAAGGGTTGCTATTTGCAGAAGTGACTACGATGTAAAACAAAAGACATCTTTGAAGCATTAAAAGAAAAAGATGGTGCTGCAGTGGGAGACAAACTGGTGAAGAGGAGCTAAGGTTTGTGGGATGTAGGAATGGAAGAAAATATGCAAAAATACTTGAATGTAATAACCTGTCAACCTTGAAGGTCAGTGTCGTTAATGGATGGGAGCCAGGCTCAATCTTTGCCAACATGTTTTTCCTTCTCTTACCCTGGTTTTCACTAGACAAAGTCCCATGGTGGAAACCTGGGTTCTAATCCTGGCCCTGGCCAGGACTTTGAGTGCTACCACATCACTTCCCTCACTGAGCTTGAATTTGTCCTGGAAATAATAGTCCATGCATTTCCCTATTCCCCAGTGCAGTTTTCAGTGCAGGATGAGCAAGGGATGTGGTAAAATGCTAGAAAAAGGATGAGTGGCTCTGAAAATGGACCTGCCTTTATAAACTTGATTGTTTAGAGCAGGCCAGCTGTCATGTTCTGACTATTTTTTGGTTCTGTTCTTGGATCCTAGATAGCAGCCCAAACCCTAGACTGTCAATGATGCTGTTGGTCAAATAAAGGAGTGTGGATGACTTTGCCTTGTTTATTCCCACCAGCATCTGGACAGACTGGTCTTAGGATGAGTTTATTGAAAGATGTTCAGTTAACAAGTAAGAAGGATGGCACAAGGTTTCCAACAGTCAGTGACCAGTCTAGCCCTCAACTAGGGATAGGGATACTGCAGGGTTTCCAACTCCTCTTGCCTGGGTTCAGATCCCCTTTAGGCTTACATACTTTTCAACATCTGAGCATTGGCTTCACCTTGCTTTGGTCGGAATCTGTGTTAATTTGATGACATGGAAACCTGTGTGACTAAAACGAAATAAACAGAAGAAAATTATGTGTGATGGTATATGAGTGTGTGTGTGCGTGTGTGTACAAAGCAATGCCAGTAAACTCCTAAGCAGACCATTTCTTTCCAAGAGGTCAGATAGATACTTCTATCTCTGGGTTCTATAGCCTGATCCTTCTGTCATTCCCAGTAGGAGTGTAAAAAAGTCAAAACAAACATCTCTGAGCACTGGTCCTGTTCACACTTGAAAAAGCCAGGTAAGAAAGACCTAAGTATATGGTTTGGTTACAAATTGTGCAGTAGAGGTGAGGTTTGAATTACTCATGGTCTATGTTGGGGTCTAAACTGCTGAGTTCTCAATCAAGTCCCCAGTCCTCAATACCTGGAATGAGGAACTATCCTCTGTCTCTTAATTATTAGTCTTGTTGCCTTTAATCTCAGATGTGGGTGACTGGAAGCTCTAATTTAAGCTCCTCACTTAGAATTTGTTCCTCAATGGATTCATAACCAACTTAGCACAAGGCAGAGTATTCTAGCTTCCACAGAGTGAGGTTTGCCAGACTCTGCCTCTTATCCAAAGTGACCCTTTGTGACCCCTGACAATATTGATCACTCCCTTCTCCTCGACTCCTTTCTTTCCCTACATTTTTGTAACTCTACTCTCTCCTGGTTCTCCTTCATCCTGTCTGGTCACTCTTCTTTTTTCTCCTTTGCTGAGTCTTCGTCCTTGCTACACTCACTAAGTCTGGGGGGGTCCCATGAGGCTCTGGTCCTGGACCTCATCTCTTCTCTTTTCTCTCTATTCTATTTCACTTGGTGATCTCATCAGCTCCCATGGATTCAATTTTCATATCAATAGAGATGACTCTCGGTGTATTGATGCAGCCCTAACCTCTCTCCTGACTTCCAATCTCTCATCCTTAACTGCCTAGTGTCATTCTCAAACTGGTTTTTCCATGGTTATCTTAAATTCAATATACTCCAAACTAAACTTATTATCTTCACTCCCCACTCTATCCCCTCCTCTCTCTTCTTTTCCTAATTTCCCTGTTACTTTCAAGAGGACCAACACACTCCCAGTCCTACAGGCCTCCAAATTATATCTTTCTTGACTCCTCTCTGTCTCTCATTCCACCCCCCTTATCAAATTCACTGTCCAGTTCTATCATTTCTACCTTCATAACATCTTTTCATATTTCTCTCTTCTGCTACTGCCACCATCCTTGTCCATCCTCTAATTAGTTCACAGCTGAACCTGCCAGTTGGTCTAATCTCTTCCCACCCCAGTCCAACCTCCATTCAACGATGATCTTCCTAGAGCAAGTTCAGAACAAATCATCCCTCCCCCATTCCATAAATTCGATGGCTCCCCATTATCCCCAGGATCAAATAGAAATTCCTCTCATTTGTTTTTAAAGCTCTTTTTACTTTTCCCCCTTTCCAGTCTTCTTATATCTTACTACGTTCTGTGTATAAGATATGGCTCTGTCCTCCTTGCTAATTCTCAAATAATACCCTCCATCTCCTGATTCTGGGCAGTAACATTTGTGGAAATCCTATCTCTATGAAGATGCATTAAGGCTATTGTCATAACTTTCCATTAGAATCATCAATGATATTTGTAGCTTTTTTCCAGTAACTTTTGATATTTGTGATATTCAGTTATTTTTTTCATTTACAATGTTGTAGTTATTGTGTATATTCTTTTGGGCTCTGTGTGCTCCATGTTGCATCAGTTCATAGAGATCTTTCTATGCTACTCCCTGTACATTACACTTAGAATTTCTTATAGCTCATTTATACTCCATTATATTCATGTTCCACAATTTGTTTAATCAAACAATAGGCATCTATTTTGTTTCTAATTCTTTGACATTAGAAACAATTCTGCTATAAAATTTTCGTGTATATGTATTGTTTTTTTTCTTAGTCACTTCATTTGAATAATTCCATATTATTTTCCAAAATGGTTATACAAGGTCCCATCGGCCCACAATCTCTCCAGTGTTGAACACTGCCATTTTTCATCATTTTTGCCAATTTTTAATGGTGTGAAAGAAAATTCAGGCTTGTTTAGATTTCCATTTCCCTTATTATTAGTGATTTGGAACATTTTTCCTGTGGTTATGAACCTTTTGCAGTTTTTTTCATTGTAATACTTAATTCTCTATGTAGATGTGAGTTATTGACCTTACTAGTAAGTAACACTGTTGGTTCTGTAGGACTTATTAACTTAGTTGCTTATGCCTATACTCAGTTTTCTCCAAAGGAAGCAGCTATGTAGGAACCTATAAGGGAGGGTGACATAGAATAGTTAGTGAAGAGTTGAAATAGAATCTTTTTCGCTGGGCATTTTAAGAAGAGAAGATGCCCCCATGTATCTGAGCTGGATCAAGGGCTGTCACCTGTACATGAAGGAGAATGAATGGTATCCCAAACACTGTTCTGCTTTATCTACCAGAACCTTCAGGAGGATAAGGATATGGCTTTGAGAAAATACAGGCTGTTGGGGAGTTGGGAGAAGGACACATAGCCTGAACTAGTGATGTAGGGGAAAGTCTATCAGATTTTGTGCCAGGGGACCTTGGTTTTAATTCTGGTTTTGCCTTTATTAGTTGTATGACTCGGGCAAGTTACTTGCTTTGTCATTCTCAGATCCAGGAAAGTGTACTGATTGTTGTAACCTTCCATATCCAAACCTACTATGCTATGACTCCTCTGAAGATGAATTTTAGTTTTGGAAACAGTTAAAAACCTTCCAAAGGCAAGAATGCTAAGTAAAGTGAGGAGATTTAGCTAGTGGACAACAGATTTCATCAGAAAAGTGTTCCTGCAAGGTTATGAATCTGATTTTATTGGGTCATCTGTAAACAGGCTCAGGAGAATATTCACAGAATCACATGACTTTAGAACTTCAACTGGCCTTAAAAATGGTAAGATCTAATCCCTTCCTTCCACATGTCAGGGCCAGAGACATCAAGAACATCTTCTTTTGCTCGTGATAATTTCATGAATGTTCGATCAAGGGAAAGGGCCACATCTAGAACCAAGGTCAGATGAGATAAGTGAGGCAAAAAGGGCTAAGTGACTTGTCTTCAGATATGCTATATCTAGAGAACCCTAGAGATTCAACTAATATTAATTGAAACAATAAGTTGGATATGTAAATAAATTAATGAAACCATTATCCTATTTGTATATTACTTATAAAACTCTGCAAGAAGAGATGAGTTTCAAAAAGAGATTCCTTTCAAAGTACCTGCTGAATAAGGTCTGGATCCTTGGAGCATCTGCCAGGGACCTCCATGATGATTTGGTGAGGCAGCTTTTGAAATAATGCAATGATATACATAGGGACCAAATAATTCACTTTATAGTAAATACTGGTCTTCTATGACTGTTGTTGGCTTGTGGAGTGGTAAAGGAAAGTCTTTTGATTGACAACTGGAACTAAATGTGAATGCAAAAGGCATTAAATGGACAAATTTTTGTTTTACTTTCTGGTGATAGTTGCAACAGTGCCCTCTATGACAGTCTGATAGGCTTGACTCCTGACCTTTGGTAGGGAGTGATAGCTGGCTGGGTGATTGAGCTGAGGGGCATGGAACCATCTGGGAAATGATTAAGGAAAGAGGGTTTGTGCCTGGTTCCTGAGTGTTGGAGGGACCTGTCTATAGGAAAGAAGAAGTGGTTTGGATTGAATCCTCTTAGGGAAGAAACTATTCCATTTGCTGGAAAGATGACTAATATGGTAGAAAACTTGTCTTCATTTTTCTTCCAGACCACATCATTAATTCATTCATTTGACTCATTGAATATGTAGTGTGTGCCTAACACAGGATTAAGTATCACCACGCAGAGGTCCCTGTCTTATAGAAGATTACAGTGTAACTGAGCAAATGAGATCTGAACACAAGTTATTGATATAATAGGTAAGATGTCTTGAGTGACATGGTAATAGTAACAACTCACTTTTCTATAATACTTTTCCCCAAGCTGTCTCTACCATGAAGGGAGTATAAGACTGATCATTCTTATTTTTACATTTATTAAGTACCTACTATATGCCAGGCACAGTGCTAGTTGATGAGGATACAAAGAAGGTAAAAGACATTTCCTGATCTCAAGGAATTCATAGGCTAACAGGGGAGAGTGGTTACAACTATGTACAAATAAGCCATATGAAGTATAAATTGGAATTAAAAGGGATTGAGAAAGTCCCCCTATAAAAGGTAGAGTTTTACCTGAGATTTGGAGGAAACTGAGGAAACCAGAAGGAACAGTTGAAAAGGGAGTGCATACTATGCCTGGGAGACAGTCACTCAAAGTGTCTGGAATCAGGAAACAGAATAACTTGCTGAGGAACAGCACTTGATCAAGGAGTATGGAGGTGGGAGTGGGGCATTTTATCACTAGGGCAATATTCACAGCACTGGTGGTATCTATGAATATGCCAGCATAGTTCTCAATCTCAAAGTATAACAGACTCTCCCTATAGAAGGCAGAAGAAAAACATTTATTCAGACACCAGAAAGCAGTATCCCAAAACAAGAAAGTCAAATCAGTCATAATAGCCAAGAAGTCAATACACATTATCACTGTAGGCGGCAATGCCATTCTGAAGTCTCCTCTCTCCCTACCTGCCCCTTCCCACAAACAAACACTCAGGAGCCTAGCTGTCTGCTTGCCTGTGTCCTTCCCAGTTCTGATTAGTTTTTCCAACTTTCTCCCTGCTCTGCTCCTTCCTTTCTGTTCTACCCATTCAGCAAGCTTCTCCTACCACATGGGATATAGGCTTCAATGTGATTTAAGCAAGTTACATGGGCCTATTAATGAATGGGAAAGATCTTTCCATTTAAATTGCTAATACATTCGGCCTCAAGATCTTTTGTATTCATTACATAGGTTGTTGGGGCAACTGGTATCAAGAGAATTCTACAAGGACAACAGAAAATAAACATAAAAAACAATATCTTAGGCAACTGGCGTCAACAGAATTTTACAACAATATAACAGGGATCACACAAAATAAGCACATAAAATAATATTTTAGAGTAGGGCTTGAACACAAGCACACCATCATTCCCTCCTTGAACAAATGGGACCCAAAATCTTGGGGTAAGGGGTGAAGGTCTTTTCCTCCATAGCTGCTTCCTGCTGAGATTGTACATCATCTCTGTCCCAAGAGGTCCCATTCGAGAGGTCAGTTCTTTAACTGACATCCGGAGCTTGGTAGACACCAAGTCCAAGGGTGGCACATCACAGTCTTGAACAAGGGGTGACATCCATTTTAAGCAATCAGGGGTCTGGAGTTGGGGGATATTAAGCCTGCAGAAAAGAAATCTAGTGAACAAGTTTAACAAACAAAATGCCTAAAAGAAACAAGGAGAAAATAACCAGAAGCTCTGTACGTATAAGGTCAGCCATACTTCTGGAGTTCATGAACCCACTATCTTAGCCTCATTTATGGTAGAATATATGAGTTAAGGGTACAATTTGGTGATTATCTTCTCCTTCCCATGTGCTATAATTTCCTCAGCTTTTGAAACATCATCTTGCTTCCATTTTACCCATACTTTAGCTCCCAATTTTATTTTGGCACTAAAACTCAATGCTTCAGTTCCTCTGCTAGTTATTTTGGAATGAGGGTCAGTTTTACAAGGGATATTGTTTCATAAGGAATAATAATCATTTGAACTATTCTATCATTTTTACAAAACTGTACAGGTTCTTCACCTAAATTTTGGAATGTAACAATAATTTCTTCTTGATAATTAGAATCTATCACTCCAACCAATACATGTATTCCTCGAGTTGCTAATCCAGATTTAGATAATATCCATCCAAAATTATTTTGGGGGATTCTTATATATATTCTAGTAGATATTTTTATTCTTTCTTTTCTGTGCAACCTAAAGTCCTCTAAACAATGTAAATCATATTCTGCTGAACCAGGTGTCCCTCAATACAAGTTCTGAGACATCTGATCTCACAGTCCAATACTCAGTATTTGGAGTCTTATGTGTTTCTTGTTTTCTAATTTGCAGATTTTGGGTCATTATTCCTCCTAATTGTCTATTATTTGAATTACATAAAGCAGTGAACAAATTTTGTTTCCAAGGTTGGTAAAAATTATTAGAATTTAATGTTCTTAACTGTTTTTTCAATAATCCATTCATTCTTTCAATTAACCCAGACACTTGTGCATATTATGCAATATATGTCATTCTATGTCATTTAATATATAGTTTAGCTAATTTGTTAATTAAGTTAATAATTTAACACATTAACACATTTCATTACCTTTGAAATGTGACCCATTTTCACTTTGAATCTGTATTGGAGTTTCATAATATAGACTTATGATATCAAGAGTTTTATAGGTGTTTTTCTGGGTTGCATTCTCATAGGGTCAAGCCACTAGTACACCTGAATAGGTGTCAACACAAGTACATATAAATTTGCATCCTTTATCTTGGGGTAGGGGGGCCAATATAATCTATTTGTCAAATTTGGGCTGATACTTTTCTCCTTGCTATCTCTCCAGTTACTACCTAAGGAACAGTTGGTTCTTTTTCCAAAAGACATACGTAACATTCCTCCACTACTGGTTTTTAACAATGAATGAGAGATACTAATACCTCTGTCTTGTGCCCACTGCCGTATGGCATGGACCACTAAATGACCTGCCATTTGATGGACTCATTTTGCTAGTACCAGATCATCAGTTTGTGTCAGTGTAGGAACAATATGTTGAGTGGCAATCTTTGCTAGTCAATCAACATGTGATATGGTCCTCTTTGTTTTGTTTGGATAGCTCGATGTACTGCCATTAGTTCAGTATGTTGACTACTTTCACCTATCCTAGTACTTTCCAAATTCTGCCTAGAATGTGGATATTAGTGTACTGATTTCTGATGTCTTTTGTGGCCCAAATATTTTGCTGTCCCATTAGTAAATCATTCATGCCTCCCTTGTTCTCCAGTTAATCCATCATATCCCTCATTGCATTTTACCAAGGACTGTACCAACTGTTGCTTTGGTTCAGGGTATGAATCCTTTCCCTCAGTATCTATGTTTACTATAGATTCACATAAATCATAAACTTCAATTTGACTGCTTTAGATCTATTTTGAACATACCATTTCCATTTAATTATGCTAACTTCTTGTGCATGTCCATTTGTGTGAGAAGCTGGGGTATGCATCACCTAGGTCATAATTTGGATTCCAGGTCTTAATATCACCTCATGGTCCAAAGTCAATTGTTCAGTCTCTACCAAAGCCCAGTACGCAGCTAGCAACTGCTTTTCAAATGGACAGATTGAATTCCAGATGAAGGGAGTTTCCTAGACCAAAATTCTAAGGGTACATTTCAGCTTTGTTTTTTTTTTTTTTTTGCCATAAACTCCAGTTTGCATATTCATCCTGTGCAGTCACTTGTAATTCCACTTCGCATAGGCCATAAATCTAGGACCAATTGTATAGTAGCCTTTACTTCTGCAAAAACTTTACTCTGCTCAAATCCCTAATCAAATTCATATTTTTTCCTAGTAACTTTATATAAGAGTTTCAAAGTTTGTCCTAGATGTGGTATGTGATATTGCCAATATCCAAATAATCCTATGAATTTTGGGGCCTCTTTCTTATTGGTGGGGATAGGAAAATCCTGAATCTTTTGTCAGGTTTGTGGGAGAATCTCTCACAGCCCCTGATTCCATTGTATACCCCAAAATTTTACAGTTTGAGCTGGCCCTTGAATCTTTGCAGGGTTAATTTCCCACCGTTTGCTTTCCAAGTGCTCAACAAAAAGCTTCAAACTCTTCTCCCCTCCTTTTACATTTTTCCATGTATCTTAATATCATCTGTGTAGTGGGTAAGCTGTACACCTGGTCACTCTACTTCAGCCTCAATCCTATGACAAATAGTGGGGCTATGCAGATATCCTGGCAAGCATGTAAAAGTATATTGTCAGCCCTGGGAAGTGAAAGCAAATTGGTCTCATTATTTAGAATCTATTAGAATAATAAAGCAAGCATTGACTATATCAATAACTGTGTAGCGAGTCCCATCATATTTCTGGATCCTTTCCATTAAGGTAATGGTATCTGGAACAACAGCATACAAGGGAGGAGTCATCTATTTAATTGTCTATGATCCACTGTCATCCTCCATGTCCCATCTGACTTTTGTACTGGCCAGACAGGACTATTCCATCAAGTGGTTGTAAGGACTAAAACTCCTGCCTCAACATATTCCTCTACAGTATTGGTAATTTCATTTTGCCCACCTGGCACACAATACTCCTCTAAAGTAATTACTTTAGAAGATTCAGGTGAAGGGATTGGGTTCATTTTTATTTTACCTACTAAAATTGTATTAATCACTATCTTCCTTCCTGCATATTGGTATCTTCCCTCATATAAATTTAGTCAATTATCTTTTCCAATGACATATTCAGTAATGGGTACAATTTTTTATATATTCTTTTTTAGGTGACTGTCCAATTTTCATTGTTAAGTTTGACTTGTGTGGCTCATATTTCAGCCCCTCTCAGTCCTGTGATGTTGATGGGAGTTCCATGTTTAAACTTATCAGGGTTTCTATATATAAGGTGGACTTGCCCCAGTATCTATTAATGCCCTAGTCACAGTATCTGATCCATTTTTCCAACATATGGTCAAATTGATATGTTATCTGTAATTCCATCTGTGTATTTCTTTGATTTTAACTGGGGCTTGACCAACTTCTTATTCTCCCTGGAGGGATACAAGGATTCAGGAGGATCTGTAGGGACATTTCTTACTTCTCTATTCTGTCTAGTATTAAGTCCCCTTTTTTGGTACATTTTTATGGTTCATTAGTTGAAATGCTATCTCTGCTTCCAAAATCAATTCCTGCTCTCAACAGAGCAGTAAACAACTATTGTCTTGTCAATCTATTCTGACTTTAAATCAGCTGGCTATTTACTCTTCTCAAGGAAATTTGTCTTTTCCCTGATCCCCTAAGTTACTTAACTGTGAAATCTTGTCCAGCACCTATGAAAGAAGATTCCCTATTTCCCTAATTATTAGTCAAAATTAGTTGCTTGTAAGCAGGAGGAGCTGTCTTCTGTATTATATTTCCATGGGAAACTGCTAAGGAGGTATCATAGCATGCATTTGCATTTTTGATCACTATGACAGTCTTCATTACCAACTCCTTCAACTTTCTTATGCAGTCTCTAAGTGAATACCAGGGTCTATCTCCACTAGGCCACATAGAATCAGTAGGATACTACTTGCTGAATCCTTATTCAACCAAAGCCAACAGATTAGTCATATTGTTACCTCTTTGCACAGTCATCTCTAAAGTCTTACTGGACAAAAGGATTCTGACTGATAACTATAAATTTCAAGCAATCCATGCCATCTATAGGTACTCCTTCACCTCCTTCATCACTGATTCTCACCATCCAAGATATTAATGATTCTCCCATCCTTTGGGTGAACTGACTCAAATATCTTTGACCTTGTGCTGAGTAAAATACTCAATTATCTCCCTAAACACTGTATTCCCTGCTTGGTTCTCTTGTTTATGCTTTAGTAGGGGGCAAGCTTAGAAGTCTTCCCCTGAAAAATTATTTAATTTTCCAACTGTAACTTACTTACATTTTCCACCCACATACTGTCATGGCAGACATAATCATGGCAAATAATCTGAGTCTGTACAAAGGTCATATGCACACTTCTTTTACCAGCCTTCTGCTGGCTTAGCTAAATGAACAGTCTTTTTTTCCACCTGAGTTCCTCCTGCCTGCTCTTTTAAAGGAGAGCTTGAATGCTGAGGTTGTTGTTGCTGTGTTCATCCTTTGTTTTCAAAGAAGATGATGATGTCAGAGAAATGATGGTATGACTTGCACTGGACTTTGTTTTGAGTGAGGGAGGGCTATGCAAGTCACTAACCTCATTTTCTCTTCCCAAATGCTGAGAATTCCTGTGCAAATTAGCTGACTCTTTTTCCATTTGAATTTTTTCCTTCAGCATCTCATCTTTGCTTTCAAACATAATACAGTAATCTATTAATAAAAATCCAGCCTCTCCAACATATCCTTGCCAGCTCCTTCCCTGATCTTACTGGTATTCTTTGTAAACACCTTTCCAAGTCTCTAGGTTCTCACTCCTATAACCTCACTTCCCACCTTTCACAGGATCCAGTGCCCATTCTTTTGCTAGGGTGGAATACTGTAAATCCTCCTGTCATGGGATATTAATTTCTTTCTCTAAATCCTTTCTGCCTCCAAATAGAGATTTTATATCCTGTGATTTTGTTCATGATGCCAAATTTATTGCCAAGGCAATATTCACAGCATGGTGGTAACTATGAATATGGCAGCATAGTTCTCAATCTCAAAGAATAACAGACTCTCCATATAGAAGGCAGAAGAAAAACATATATTCAGACCCCAGAAAGCCAATCAGTCAAAATAGCTAAGAAGTCAATACATATTATCACTGCAGGGGCAAAGCCATTCCTAAGCCTTCCCCCTTCCCTGCCACAAACAAACACTCATGAACCTAGTTGTGCCTGCTTGCCTGTGTCCTTCCCAGCTCCACCCAGCTTGACCAACTGCTCCCAGCTTTGCTACACTCTTCCTATTCCACCTATTCAGTCAGCTCCTCTCACCACATGTGATTTAGGATTCCATATGATTTAGCAGGTCACATGGGGTGTAAATATTTAATGGTAATGAATGAGAAAGATTTTCCCATTTAAATTGCCATTATAGGAATGAAGTGATGTGTACGGAGACTGGAAAGGTCAGGAGAAGCAGATTATGAAAACTTTAAAAGTCAAGCAGAGACTTTATATCTAATCCTGGAGGTGATAAGGAATCAATGGAGTTTATTCAATGTGTGTGTGTGTGTGTGTGTGTGTGTGATATGATCTGACACGTGCTTTAGGAGGGTCACTTCGACAGCAGAGTGGAGGGTGGACTGGAGTTAGAAGAGACATTTGGGAGATAAATTAACCATCAGACTGTTTTATTAGTACAAATATGAGGCCTGCACCAGGTAGTTTCAGAGGAGAGAAAAGTTATGATGTTATGAATCTAGAAGAGATGTTATGAAAGTTGAATCTCTAAAACTTGGCAATAGATTGGATATGGAGGAGGGTGTGGGAGAGTGATGAGTAGAGGAAGACACCAAGGTTGTGAATATGGGTGAGTGGGAGGGTAGTGGTTCCCTGCACAGTAATAAGAAAGTGAGGGGAAGATTTAGAGGAAAGAAAATGAGTTTATTTTTAAAAATATTCAATTTAGGTGTCTAGGGTATACCTACTTTGAGGTATATAATAGGTAGTTAGATATGAACTGAGAATTTGGAATTGGAAAAGTACATCTAAGAATAATCAGCATAGAGACAAAAATTGAATCCATGGGAAGTGTACCAAGTATAGAGGGAGAAGAGGAGAGGATGGAAGACAGAACCCTGTGGGATACCCATGGTTAGTGGGAAAGAGCTGGACAAAGACATAGCAAAGAAAACTGAGAAGGAGCCATCAGATAGCTAAGATGAGAACTAGAAGTGATTGATGTCACAGAAAACCAAATTGAAGAGAATATCAAAGAAAAGACAGTGATTGGTGGCATCAAAGTTACAGAGAGGTCAAGAAGGATGAGGATTGAGAAAAGGTCATTAGATATGGAGATTAAGAGATTGTTAATAAATTTAGAGAGAGCAGTTGCAGTTGAATGATCAGGTCAGATGTGAAGCAGTAGTGCCTTAAGAAGAGAGAGGAGAGAAAATGGAAGTGGCTCTTGTAGAAAATCTTCTTAATGAGGTCAGCAGCAAAAAGGAAAAGAGGTAAGGGATGATTGCCAACAGGTTTGTATAGGTCAAATGAGAAGTTTTTGAGGATGTGGAAGAGATAGAATCAGAGATTCATTAAGAGACTTGTCCAATCTCATGCTGATTTAAGTGGCAGAATCAGGGCTTAAATTCAAGATTTTCCTCCCTCCAAGTTCTGATGTTTCTACAACTATTTCCATGTTTCCTCACAATAAAGTTACACAGGGAAAAAGGAAGTACCCCTGGTTGGAAGGAATGCGAAAGGCTTCATAGAGGAGTTGGTAATTGAGTGAGGGCTTAAAGGACTGATAGGATTTAAAGAAGTGAAGAATTGATGAGTATATAGGAATGGGAGGTGTGGGAGAGGATAAGGTAAATCCAGACGGAACAGAATGATGAGGTAGAAAAGTACAAGATGTATTTAATGAGTGGTAAATTGTCTAATGCTGCGGAAGTGTAAGAAGATTTTGCCTTTCCCCTATTAACAGGTGAAGATCCAGATGGCTTCAGAGCAGAAAAGGAGGAGAAAATGAGACTGGTGACTTTGCATAGCCCTTCCTCACTTAAATCCAATTCACTTGCAAGTCATAGCGTCACCTTCCTGATGTCATGGTCCTCTTTGAGAATGAAGGACGAACATCAACAATAACAACAAACATACACATACTATTTTCTGTTCTTGGCTCATCTTTGTTTTTCCGCTTTTTCTGCTCTTTTATCTATCTGCTTCTCCTTAACCCTACCTGACTTTTCAGAACGTCTACCTCTACTATGTATTTCATACCTATCTGTGTTAACCTATGTCTTATCTGTACTGTATATCCTCCAGCACCTAGAGCCCTGCCTGTCCCAAGGAAGGCACTAGAGAAAAGTTTGTTTAATGCATACATGAATGAGATTTGTGTTCCCTATCTTTGGGAATCTACAAGTGGAACCTACATGTCTGTCTACTGGCAAGGATCCTATCAAGGGAACTTCTCTTCAGACATAGACTGAAGCAGAGGGCCTCTGATGGATCCTGTAGTTCTGAGATTCTGTGATTCCCTATGTACGGAGGCTTTCCTGGGCATGCTGAGATCACCTACTATGGGCTTCCTGCACCACTGGTGGTGAGGCAACCTCCTTTAATTGGCTGCTTGGAGTATGATCCTTCTCCTACTCACTCCTGCTGAAACCAGAGGGTGAAAGTCATAGCTTACCCACAACTTGGTGTCCAGGAACTGAACCAGTGAGAGGTGAAGGATTTGCTTCCTCTGTTCTTCCTTTTACCTCCCCTCAGAGGAATGGAGCTGGAGTTGTTTCCTTCTACTTTTTTCCATTTGTCCTCAGTTTTAGGTGCAGGAGATGCTCCCCACTAGACTTGAAAGTCCAATCCATAGGGACTTTGGAGCCAGGATTCCAGGTGGGATATTGTAGCCACTTTGATAGAGCATCTTTGAGAAGTCAGGGTATCAAGGATTGGGTCTTGTGGATGGAGTGGACTTGGTCTTGTACTTCTTACTTGGAACTAGCCTCTATAGGAATGAAACTAAACTATAAACCTTCTCCACTTCTCTTTTCCAGTATGTGAAGTGGTATGGGTTGAAAGGGTAGGATTATGCCTTTCATATGTTGGGGGAATAAGTTTGTATAGTTCTAATAATGCCTTTTGAAGGTATAATTCCTCTGAATAATCTAATTTGTCTGTTAGTGGCTAAATGGAACTTGGATGCAAGGTCCTCTTTCCCCCAACACTTTAGGGGACTCTATCATCCTAGGGTGGAGACATTTTTGGAAAGCCTAGACATCCCTAATCTTCTTATGAGTACCAGAGAACTGTGGGAAGGGGTGAAAGGTAATTTAGCTGGCCTTCAGGCAATGAGGGCCAAGTAACATGTGTTAGTTGTAAGGTCGTTCCTGGGATAAAATTAGGTCCTTTGCTTTTGTGTGGAGCCTTGAAAATACTCTCTAACTAGTACTTTTGATTTCCCTATACCCCAGTCTACAACATCCTAGAAAAATTTGGTAAAAAACATTTGGGCTATAAGTATATTGTCAATTCTGAAAAATTCTAGTGTGTGTTATCTTACAAGTCAATTCCATTGGTATACTTTTGAAAACCATTCATTTGTTGATTGCTCAATTGTTTAAATACTGATACTTTTTCCACTGTTGAATCAGTTATTGAGCATTAATATGCTGAGAGTGATACTACTCTATATATTCTACATATGGTCCTGTGTAAGTATTGATGTTAAGTTAAATGTGAAAAATTTGGACTTAATAAATTGCTTCTGTCTAGTGGAATATAAACATTTTCTTCCTTTCCTCCTTCTTTTCTTTCTGTTGATTCTATCCTTTTCTTCTTTCCTTTTGAAATAAATGTATATGGCTTTACTTTGTGAAAACCAAAACTCTTACAACTCTTAGAGTGAAAATGCCTGTGTCTAAAATTCACAAGTAGCTGACAGTCTTTGCTATTTCTCTGAGATATTTTCTTTGGTTTACTTTGGAAATAGCAAGGATCCATTGGGAAATGTAGTCTGTCTTTTGAGATAAGGGACCCAGAATAAATTCTCTGGACTTCTCTGGGGAATCACTTATACTTAGAGGAACCCCTAGAGAATTGTGGTATGCTTTGTGTAGAAAGGGACACTTTTTGTGCAGACCCTAGTTGGATGATCTTATACACTGTTGGAATCATTGGAATAGTTTCTACTCAGGGCAATTTTCTCATTTTGAGAATCCTTGTGAGGAGAATTCCTTTGTAGTTTGGAAATATTAGTGTGGACCAGATTTTTGACTGACACAGAAGCCAGTTTTCTTGGCCTTTGCTCTTTTGTTTGTGAGTTGAGAAATACCTTAAGAGTAAATAAGCCAAAGTATTTCTGGAATTTTGTGAACCGTTCCTTATTTTGTTGAATGTGTAAAACTTTGTAATTGGCCATAATTATGATTTTTATCCTTTCATGTGGGCTTCAATATGATAATGAAATATTGTCTATTTGAGACATTACTGATTAGTATTGAGGATATGTAAAAAAATAGATTTTTGGGGAAGATGTAACTAAAACCATGTTGTTCTATATTTGCCATTTTTCTTTGTATGACCCCCACATGAACTAACTGCAAAATTGGTTCCCTTCAATGTCCTCTTAGCTTCCCTCATTGGTACAAAAAGAATTAATTTTTGTAAAGGGAGAATTTTAATAATCTCTGGAACACTCCCCTAATTTTCTAATCTTACAGGAAGTTCTCATTGATTTAGTGAAACTAGGTATACTGATAATCATGTCTTCTCTGCCATAACTAATGATATATATTCTCTTCAACAAGCACACTTCTTGGAGGCAGAGCCAAGATGGTGGAGTAGAAAGATGCGCATACTCTAGCTCTTCCCCCACAGCCCACAAAATACCTGTAAAAATGGCTCTCAGCTAATTCTAGAGCAGCAGAAGACACAGCATGAAAGAGTGAAAGAGATTTCCAGCCCAAGTTAGCCTGGAAGGCTGACAGGAGAGGTCTATTGCATGGGGCACAGAGTGGATGACTGTGTGGCACTGGGAGGAATAGGAGTGGAACAAGTCTCAGGGGTGGAATCCCCAACAGCAGTGGCGGTTCTTAGATCCCTCAACCCACAAATGCCAAAGCCAACTTCAAATGTCAGTGAGAAAGATTTTTCAACTGGGTGAGAAGGGACTAGGGTTCTCCCCCAGCCCTGGCTCCAGGTGGCAGTGGTGGCAGAGGCAACAGAAGTAGCAGCAGCAGTGTCCATTTGTGAAACCCTCAGCCTAAAACCCTTGGAGGCATTCACCCACTGACCTGGATCTCAGACTTGAGTGGTGGCCCTGCCATCCACCTAAAGCCCCTGGGGGAATTGAGCAACTGATCTGAATCTCAGCCTTGAGCATGGTTATGGAGCTAGAGGCAGTTGTTGAGAAGGAATTCTACTATTCACAGATTCTGGACGGAAAAGTTTTGGTTGCTCCCAGACCAGTGCATTGGCCAAGAGAAGAGGTAAACTCCTTTCCCTTAATTGTGCCACTTTGGAGGAACTGAGAACTAACAGAGCATACCCTCCTCTTGGCAAAGGACTCAAAAGTCAAATAACTGTTTGGGAAAATGCTGAAAAAAGGAAAAAAAATAAGACTATAGAAGGTTATTTTCCTGGTGAATGGGTATTTTCTTCCATCCTTTTGGATGCAGAAGGACAGTGCATAACTTCAGAGGAAGTCAAGACTTCCAGTACCTCCAAAATAAATATGCAATGCTCTCAGACCATGGAAGAGTTCAGAAAGGATTTTGAAAATCAAGTAAGAGAGGGGAAGGAAAAGTTGGGAAGAGAAATGAGAGCAATGCAAAAAAATCACAAAGCAAGTCAACAACATGCTAAAGGAGACCCCCAAAACATGCTGAAGAAAATAACACCTTTAAAAATAGGTTAGCTCAATTGGCAAAAGAGATCCAAAAAGCCTATGAGGAGAAGGATGTTTTAAAAAGCAGAATTAGTCAAATGGAAAAGGAGGTTCTAAAGCTCACTGAGGAAAATAGTTCTTTAAAAATTAGAATGGAGAAGATTACAAAACAAAGCCAAAAGAATGAAAAAATGGAAGGTAAAGTGAAATATCTCATTGGGAAAACAATTGATCTGGAAAATTGATCCAGGAGAAACAATCTAAAAATCATGAGACTTTCTGAAAGCTATGATCAAAAAAGGAGCTTAGACATCATCTTTCTTGAAATTATCAAGGAAAGGGGAGGAGCCAAGATGGCGGAGTAGAAAGACACACATATACTAGCTCCTAACACACAGCCCATAAAATACCTTTAAAAAAGAACTCCCAACAAGTTCTGGAGCAGCAGAAGCCACACAGCAATGGAGTGGAGGAGATTTCTGTTCCAGAGAGCCCTGAAAAACCAACACCAAAGATCTGTTGCACACCAGACCCAGAGCAGAATCCAGCCCTGCCTTGGCCATGGCACTGAGAGGAGCAGATCCAAGCAGCCTTCAGGGATGAAATCTCCAGTGGCCACGAAGGTCCCTCCACCCACAGGTGCAAATGTCAGTGAGAGACCCTTTTAGGCTGGCCAAAAGGGGAGCAGGGTGTCTCCATAACTCAGGGCCCATCTGGAGGCAGCAGCAGAGGCAGCAGTGGACAGGGGCTCCCAAAGCAGACAGGAGCTTGAATCCATTATTGAAGGTCTTCACATAAACCCCGTGAGGGAACTGAGTCCTGTGAGGCAGCCCTGCCCCCACCTGAGCACCTGAATTTAATATTACACTGAATAGCAGCTCTGTCCTCTCTGAAAGCCCTGAGGCTGGGAAGCAGCATTTGAATCTCAGACCCCAAGCACTAACTGGACTGATCTGGAGGCGAGGTGGGTGTGGAAAGGAATCTCAGAAGTCAAGTAACTGGCTGGGAAAATGCCCAGAAAAGGGAAAAATAAGACCATAGAAGGTTACTTTCTTGGTGAACAGATATCTCCTCCCTTCCTTTCTGATGAGGAAGAACAATGCTTACCATCAGGGAAAGGCATAGAAGTCAAAGCTTCTGTATCCCAAACATCCAAAATAAATATTCAATGGGCTCAGGCCATGGAAGAGCTCAAAAAGGATTTTGAAAATCAAGTGAGAGAGGTGGAGGAAAAACTGGGAAGAGAAATGAGAGAGATGCAAGAAAAGCATGAAAAGCAGATCAACTCCTTGCTAAAGGAGACTCAGAAAAATGCTTAAGAAAAGAACACCTTGAAAAACAGGCTGATTCAATTGGCAAAAGAGGGTCAAAAAGTCAATGAGGAGAAGAATGCTTTCAAAAGCAGAATTAGCCAAATGGAAATGGAGGTTCAAAAGCTCACTGAAGAAAATAGTTCTCTCAAATTTAGAATGGAACAGATGGAGTCTAATGACTTTCTGAGAAACCAAGAAATCACAAAACAAAACCAAAAGAATGAAAAAATGGAAGAGAATGTGAAATATCTCATTGGAAAAAAAAACTGACCTGGAAAATAGATCCAGGAGAGACAATTTAAAAATTATGGGACTACCTGAAAGCCATGATCAAAAAAAGAGCCTAGACATCATCTTTCATGAAATTATCAAGGAAAACTGCCCTGATATTCTAGAACCAGAGGGCAAAATAAGTATTCAAGGAATCCACCATTCACCCTCTGAAAGAGATCCAAAAAGAGAAACTCCTAGGAATGTTGTGGCCAAATCCCAGAATTCCCAGGTCAAGGAGAAAATATTGCAAGCAGCTAGAAAGAAACAATTCAAGTATTGAGGAATACAATCAGGATAACTCAAGATCTAGCAGCTTCTACATTAAGGGATCGAAGGGCGTGGAATAGGATATTCCAGAAGTCAAAGACTCAAACCAAGAATCACCTACCCAGAAAAACTGAGTATAATACTTCAGGGGAAAAAATGGTGTTTTTCAATGAAATAGAGGACTTTCAAGCATTCTTGATGAAAAGACCAGAGCTGAAAAGAAAATTGGACTTTCAAACACAAGAAGGAAAAGAAGCATGAAAAGGTAAACAGCAAAGAGAAGTCAAAGAGAATTACTAAAGTTGAACTGTTTACATTCCTACCTGGAAAGACAATGTTTGTAACTCTTAAAACTTTTCAGTATCTGGGTAGTTGGTGGGATTACACACACACACACACACACACACACACACACACACACGTGCACACACACACAGAGACAGAAAGCACAGAGTGAATTGAATAGGATGGGATCATATCTTTAAAAAATGAAGTGAAGTTAAGCAGTGAGAGAGAAATGTATTGGGAAGAGAGAGGGACAAATGGAATGGGGAAAATTATCTCTCATAGAAGAGGCAGGCAGGAGACTATTTAGTGGAGGGAAAAAGAGGGGGAGGTGAGAGAAAAACATGGTTTACTCTCCTCACATTCGACTAAAGGAAGGAATAAAATGCACACTCATTTTGGTATGAAAACCTATCTTACAATACAGGAAAGTGGGGGAGAAGGGGATAAGCAGGGTGGGGGGATGATGGAAGGGAGGGCAATGGGAGGAGGGAGCAATTTGAAGTCAGCACTCTTGGGGAGGGACAGGATCAAAAGAGAGAATAGAAGCAATGCAGGGCAGGATAGGATGGAGGGAAATATAGTTAGTCTTACACAACACGACTATTATGGAAGTCATGTGCAAAACTACACAGATATGGCCTATATTGAATTGCCTGCCTTTCCAAAGAGAATGGGTGGGCAGGGAGGGATGGGGAGAAATTAGAACTCTAAGTTTTAGGAACAATGGTCAAATATTGTTCTTGCTACTAGGAAATAAGAAATGCAAGTAATGGGGAATAGGAAGTTATCTGGCTCTACAGAACATAAGAGAAGATAGGGACAATGGAAGGGTGGGATGATAGAAGAGCGGGCAGATTGGTGATAGGGAAAATTAGAATGCTCAGTGTATTTGGGTGAGGGAGGGGACAAATGGGGAGAAAATTTGGAACCCAAAATTTTGTGAAAATGAATGTAAAAAGTTAAATAAATAAATTTATATAAAAAAAGAAATTACCAAGGAAAGCTGCCCTGATATTCTAGAACCGGAGGACAAAGTAAATATTGAAAGAATCTACTGATCACCTCCTGAAAGAGATGCAAAAAGAGAAACTCCTAAGAATATTGTAAGCAAAATTCCAGAGTACCTAGTTCAAGAAGAAAATATTGATAACAGCTAGAAAGAAACAATTAGAGTATTGTGGAAATGCAAACAGGATCATATAAGATCTAACATCTTCTACATTAAGGGATTGAACATTTGGAATATGATATTCCAGAAGTCAATGGACCTAGGATTAAAACCAAGAATCACCTACTCAGCAAAACTGAGTATAATGCTTTGGGGGGAGAAATAGTCGTTCAATGAAATAGAGAACTTTCAAGCATTCTAGATGAAAAGATCAGAGCTGAGAAGAAAATTTGACTTTTAAACATAAGAATCAAGAGAAGCATGAAAAGGTAAACAGGAAAGAGAAATCATGAAGGACTTAATAAAGTTGAACTGTTTACATTCCTACATGGAAAGGCAATAATTTTAACTTTTGAAACCTTTCTCAGTATTTGGGTAGTTGAAGGGATTATATACACACACACTCACACACACACACACACACACACATACACAGAGAGCACAGGGTGAGTTGAATAGAAAGGGATCACATCTAAAAAAATAAAATTAAGGGGTAAAAGAGTAATATATTGGGAGGAGAAAGGGAGAGTTGGAATGGGGCCAATTATCTCTCATGAAAGAGGAAAGAAAAAGCTTTTTCAATGGAGGGGAAGAAGGGGAGGTGAGAGGGGAAAAGTAAAGCTTACTCTCATCACATTTGGCTCAAGGAAAGAATAACATACACACTCAATTTGTTACAAAAACCTATCTTACACTGTAGGAATGTAGGGGAGAGGGGGATAAGCAGCATGAGGGGGGATGATGAAAGGGAGGACAAATGGGAGGTTGGAGCAATTAGAAATAAACACTATTGAGGAGAGACAAGATCAAAAGAGAGAATAGATGAAATGAGGGGTAGGATAGGATAGAGGGAAATATAGTTAGTCTTAGATAACATGACTATTATAGAAGTCATTTGCAAAACTACACATATATAGCCTATATTGAATTGTTTGCCTTCTCAGTGAGGATGAGTGGGAAGGGAAGAAGGAAGATAAGTTGGAACTCAAAGTTGTAGGAAAAAATGTTGAGAACTGTTTTTGCATACAATTGGGAAATGGGAAATAAGAAATACTTGTAATGGGGAATAGAAATTTATCTTGTCCTACAAGACAAGAGAGAAGGTGGGAATAAGGGAAGGGAGGAGTGTTAGAAGGGAGGGCACATTGGTGGAAGGGGTAATTAGAATGCTCAGCGTCTTGGGGTGGGGGAGGGGAGAGATGGGGAGAAAATTTGGGACTCAACATTTTGTGGAAATGAATGTTGAAAACTAAAAATAAATAAATAAACATTAAAAAAAATTATACCAACTCTCTTTGGGTGACAAAGAACCGGAGATTAAGAAATTTAAAAATTCCCCATTAAATGGGGAATGGTTAAACAAGTTGTGGTATATGCTTGTGATGGAATGGTCCTATACTGTAAGAAAAGATGAACTTAATGATCTTAGAAAAACATGGAAAGGCATGCATGAAATAATGAAGGGTGAAATGAGCAGAAACAAGAGAACTCTCTCACTAATTGTACCATAGATATCATAAACTCAAAATACCCCAAACTGAAATCATTATCTTCACTCCCTACTCCACTCCCTCCACTCTTTTCTCTTCCTAATTTCCCCATTACCTTCAAGAGGACCATCATCCTTCCAGTCACACAGGTCTGCAAATTAGGTTCCATCCTTGACTCCTCTCGGTCTGTCTCTCCACCCCCTCCCTTATCTAATTCATTGTCCAATTCTATCATTTCTGCCTCCATAACTTTTCTCTTTATACTCTCTTCTGCCACTGTCACCATCCTTGTCCATCCTCTCATTACTTCACAGCTGGCCAATTGCAGGAGCTCAGAGTTGACTTCCCTGCCTCGTCTCTCCCCACTCTAGTTCATCTTCCATTCAAAGCTGATCTTCCTAGAGCATAGGCTTGACTAAATCACCACTCCTTCATTCCATAAATTTCATGGCTCCTGGTTATCTCCTGGATCAAATAGAAATTCCTTTTGTTTTGCTTTTAAGGCTCTTCTTAATTTGCCCCCTTCCTACCTTTCCAGTCTTATATCTTACTCTTTTCCATGTATTCCATGACCCAACGACCCTGCCCTCCTTGCTAATTCTCAGACACTACCCTCCATCTCCTGACTCTGGGCACTTGCACTGGTTGTCCTCCATGCCTGGAATGCTCTCTCTCCTCATCTCTGCCTTTTGAATTTCCTGTCTTCCTTCAAGTCTCAGAGAAATTGCAACCTTCTGCTAGAAGTTTTTCATTCCCTTCTTTAACTTTTGTGTCTTTTTTCTCAGACTACCAACATTTTTCACTGAAATATCTTGTTTGTGCATAGTAGTATCCATGTTCTCTTCTCCATTAGACAGTGAGTTCCTTGACATCAGTGACTCTCATTTTCCTTTCTTTCTATCCCTGTATTTAGCACAGTGCCTGGAACATAGTGCTTCTAAATTTGTCCTTCATTTTGGAAGAAGACCATGACATCAAAGAAATGATGACATGACTTGTACTTGACTTTTTTTTGAGTATAGGAAGGCTGTACAAGGTCACCAACCTCACTTTCCACTCCTGAGCCATCTGGGTCCAGTGACCAGATATTCATCAGGATGACTGCAGATGGCCTAGGATACAATGGAGACTTTGGTCTTTTTAGGCTAGCCTTTTCAGGTACTCACTTAAGGGGAGGTAATGTCCATTGAGTAAATAGACCTCTTTAAGAAGTAGTCAGGGAATGGCTCTTTTAATGAACAAAAGAAAAAGAACTGAATCAACAGAAACTGTTACTAATTATAATCACTCTAAGCCAGACATTAAGTGGAGCTTGATCAGGAACCTACTGTTGTCCAGCCCCTGGGCTTCAGAGTACACTGGGTTTAAGGTTTTGGAAAAGAGTCCATATTCGTCCTTCATTTTAGAAGAAGACCATGGCATCAGAAAAATGATGGCATGACTTGCACTTGACTTTGTTTTGAGTGAGGGAGGTCTGTGCAAAGTTACCAACCTCACTTCTCCTCCTGAGCAATCTAGGTCTAGTCTAGTAAATGCTTAATAAATATTAGATGACATGACTTGACTTGAGGCAAGTGGACCAACATCTAAATTTCTTCCATTAGTGATAAATTCACTAATAGTTAATTGTTGGCTCATTCACTGAGTTTTGAAATAAACTAGATCTATTTTGGAAGGGGTACGAGGTAAATCCCTAACACTTCAGAGGAGTAGAGGTTTCTTGATCTTGTTTTCCTTCTCAGTAGTAGGGGTGGAAATGTTAAAAGAATATCGAAAGAAATGGATGAAGAGGGAAGAAAGGAAGTCAAATTTAAGTGTTAGGTGATAAGACTAGGTCCTGGAACCATTACTGTCTTCATCAGTCTGAAAGGTTGACCTTGTTCTGGATCTCATCCCACACAGTTCTGGCCAACACAAGCGGAATGTTAGAAAATCAACAACGCTGCTATTTGCACACAGTTTTTTCTATGAGGAAGTTGGCCTTCGGGGCTCCAGGAATTGGACACACATATGACTGGCCTCTTTACTATACTCTCCCTGCTTCCCATCATCAACTCTGGATTGCCAGGGGTCTATATAGGGTTAGGAAGGGGGATTGCTAAGGACTCAGTTTCTTCATCTATGGAATTTGGTCAATAATATTTGTATTACCTACATTATACAGTTATTGTGGGGGATACACTTTGTAAAACTATTTTTTCTTTTTAAATTTAAATTTTAAAAATAATTTTTATGGTTGTCTTATGCTACATTCATCATCATAGTTATTTCTAGTTTTCTCCTTCTCCTCCCAGAGAGCCATCTCATATAACAAATAATATATTTTAAAAGGAATTTTCCTCTTTTAGTCACCACAACTGATGGGTATATTGAAAAAGTCTGAAAAAATATACAGCATTTAACCCCTGAGAATCTCCTACCTTTGCATGAAAATTGGGTTGGGGCTGTTATTATCATATCTTTTTGTTAGAGTCATGTTTGATATTTATAGTTTTGTTACATTAACTTATTATTATTATTTTGCTATTTGGTTGTACTTTTCATTTACATTGTTGTAGCTACTGTGCATATTGTTTTTGACTCTGTTTACTTCTTATTGCATCAATTCATTCACAGGTTTCCAAAGTGGGCGATATACATTGGAATGATCCAGGGAAGTGCTAGTAGCCTTAGGTGCAATTGGGGATGGTGTTGAACAAAAGAAGGGGGCTGTGGAAGCATAAGGAAAGTAGAGAAGAAAATTTTGAAAAAAAATTCATTCATGTTTCATCTGTTGTATAAGAAGTAAAGTCCCAGTGATTACATTCTTTTCCAAATAAACATGCAAAATGAAAGTTATAATTTATCAATGATCAAGTCTGCTGACAGGTCTTATCAGCAAATGTTGGCAGGTGGGCATGTAGCACATTGTCAGGAAGTCCAGGATTCATCAGCAGGAATATGAGTGTGTGATGACTTGTTTACAATATGATACTATACATTTACATGATGAAATGTTGCATAATCAAAATTTCAATACTGGAAACACACCCACAAATTTACAATAAATTATTAAATTTAAGATTTACCATTTAAAAAATATTTCATACTTTTCTGTAATGATGAAAAATTAAAAAAAAACTAAGGGGTTAAAGAAAGTGAATTTCCAGGAATCACTGAGTAGTTTACTTTTTGAAAAGGGTCAACAGGCCAAATAAAGAATTTCTTATATAGATCTTTCTATGATACTCCCTATTCAATACATACATGATTTCTTACAGGACAGTAGTATTCCATTGTATTCATGCACCGCAATTTGTTTAATTAGTCAATGGGCATTTATTTTGTTCCCAATTCTTTGCTGTCACAAAAAGGGCTGCTATAAATATTTTGGTGTGTGTGTATGTATGTATGTATGTGTATATATATACATATATGTATATATATATTTTTTTCTTCTCAATCACTTTATTTGAATAATTCCAAATTGCTTTCCAAGTGGTTGGACAATATCATAGCTCCATCAATAATGTACAAATGTACCTCTTAGTCCACAATCCCTACAACATTGAATATTGCCATTTCTAGTCATCTTTGTCAATTTTGAGAGTATGAGGTGAAACCTCAGACTTGTTTTGACTTCCGTTTTCCTTATTATTAGGGTTTTGGTGCATTTTTTTCCTTGGCTGTGAATATTTTGAAATTTTTTAAAATTACAAAGCCTAATTCTCTATATAGATGTGAATTACTGATCTTAGTAATAAATGACACTGCTAGTTCTACAGGACTTATTGACTCATTCACTGAGACTTTTGCTCAACTTTTTCAAAAGCAAGGAGCTATGTAAGAATGTTTAAGGGAGGGTGACAGAATAGTTAGTGAAGAAGAGGTGAGACAGTATTTCTTTCCCTCAGGATTTTAAGAAGAGAAGATGTCCCCATGTGTTTGAGCTGGATTAAAAAGTGTCCTCTGTACATGCAGGTGGATGGGTGGTATCCCAGGCACCAGAACCCTCAGGAGGGTACAGAAGTGGTCTTGGGAATACACAGGCTACTAGGGAGTGGGGGGAAGGACACATAACCAGGACTTGTGATGTAGGTGTAAGTCTATCAGATTTTGTGCCCGGGGAGCTTGGTTTAAATTCTGGTTTTGCCATTATTACCTGTAGCACCTGGGCAAGTTATTTGCTCTCTCATCCTCAGATTACTTCTTGATAGAACCAGGAGGTTGTCCTGATTTCTGTGACCTCTTTCCAATCCAAACCCATGATACTATGACTTGTGGAGTGTCTCCTGTCAGCATTCATTTAAATTTTGGAATCAGATAAAAGTCTTCCAGAGCCAAGAGTGATAAGTCTAGTAAGGAGGTTTAGGTATGGGATAGCAATTTTGGTCAGAAACATGATGTTACTGCAAGGTCATGACTGTGACTTTCTTGGATGAGCTGTAAACAGACTGTGGAGGTTGCTCACAAAATCATGTGAACTTCATACTTCAAGTGACCTTGAAGATGGTGGAATCCAACCCCTTCCTTTTACCAGACCCAGAGAAGAGAAGAGCATGATCTTATGAATGTTTATGATCACAGTCAGTCAAGGGAAAGGCCATGTCTAAAACCAAGACCTCTTGACTCCTGGTTATATGATTATTCCACAACACTGAAATGGTTCCCTGCCAAGAATTTAGGAGAATGAAAGCTCATCAGTCAAATTAACTCTCTATTCCTTCAGGTTCTCCTTCTTCTGTCCCATAGAGGCCAGAGCATTGACTCTTTATAAAATTTTAATAGTATTTTATTTTTTCCAATTACTTACATAGACAATTTTCAAAATCCATTTTTTGAAAGATTGAGTTCCAACTTTTTCTCTCTCCTTCATTTCTTTTCTCCCTTTCCAAGATGACAAGGTTGTACATGTGCGATCATGGAAAACACATTTCCATCTTGCAAAAGAAGAAACAGAATAAAAGGAACTCCCCCCCCCCAAAAAAAACCCCACGAAAATAGTGTGTTTCAATCTGCATTCAGACTCCATCATTTCTTTCTTTGGATATGAATAGCATTTTCCATCATGGATCTTTTGGAATTGATTTAGATCATTGTATTTCTGAGTAGAGCTAAATCAGTCATAGTTGATCATTTCACAATATTGCTGTTACTGTATATAATGTTCTGGTTCTGAAAAACTTTTTTGCTCTTGAATCAGAGGTCTTGAGTTCAAATCCTCACTCTGATATTCATAACCTATGTGACTTTGTCCAAATGACTTTGCCTTATGGAGTTTCAATTTTGACAAGGATGACTTTTGATGTCCCCTCTTGTTCTAGCTGCAAAATTTTATGATCTTATGACCCTGTCTGGGAGGAGGGGAGTTCTCAAAAGGCTCTGGGTAAAAGTAGCATAGTTTGAATATATGTAGTTTGAACTATGCTATAGTTGCTCAAGGATTGCATTCTGGGGAATTCCAGTGAGAAAGATGAAGGTAGAAGCAATAAGACTCGATAACAGATTAGAAATGCAGGGTAAGTGTGAAGGAGAAACTGAGGCTGTGAGCCTGGGTGACTGGGAGGATAGTGGCATCTATGATGGTAGTTAAGAAGTGGTTAAGAGTGGAGGATTTGGGGGAAAGAGAATGAGTTCTGTTTTGGACATGGTGAATTCAGGGAGTTGGTGATATAAGACTGGAGCTCAGTAGAGATGTCAGGATTGTATATATAGATCGGGGAATCATTTGCCTATGGATGATTATTGAACCCATAGGAGCCGATGAGATGACCATGTGAGGTGGTGTAGGAGAAAAAGAGAAGAGGGTACAGGACAAAGCCTTTGGGGATACTCACAGCTGGGGAAATCCCTTGGGCATAATATGAAAGTTAAGAGATGAGTTCTGGGTCTAAGTACTTTCTTAGCAACATAACTACTTAAAACAGAAAGCTATGAAATGGTGAGTTTCCTTCCCCACATCCCAAACCCTGTCCCACAGTGACTCCCTCCCCAGCTATAACTTCCCAGTGTCCCCAGAGGCTCTTTTCCTCCTCTCCCATCCCATTATATCCTCCCCAGTTCCACCCCTCAGTTAAATTCTTCTTGCAGTGGATTTGAGTAGATGATTCATAGTGCTTTCTCTAGGTGCCAAAAAACTGCTAGTTATGGTTCTATAGAATCTATAAAGTCAGGATATGGGGCAAGAATGAAGTGTATTGAGTCATAGATAAGAGAGCCATTGTCATTTACTGTCTCTTTTGTACTAGATAGATAGAACTCTGATGCTACTCTCAAGGACCTTGCAATCTAAAGAAGGGAAAGATAAACACCAATAACTATGACACAAAGGAGAGAAGATAAATATAGAGAAAATTGGAGTTGGAAATCTCAGATAAAATAAGATCTTTGGCATTTGGTGGGGGGTGGGCAGAGATTATAAGCCATCAGTCCTGAAGTTTAGGGAGAGAAGACCTCTTAAGCAGAGAAGGTTCCCTAGAGAAAAAAAAAGACAGTATAATAGGTTGAGGAAGGATAACAGATGGGGAATGACAGAGGAGTAGTGATTGATTTGAGGATGACAGATTCATCATGATCACCTGTGGAGGATGGATAAACATGTATATATGAGGTTGATATGGTGGGGTGTGCATGGAGGGAATGAAAAGGGAACAGCAATGGATTCACATTGTGGATCAGCTTGACTGGAGCAGTACCATGGAGCTGAGAGTTGAGTATTTGACATCTATTGGAAGCCTGGGCTGAGAAGTTCAGATGAGAGATATCCCAATGTCATAAGTTCAGGAAGGAAGGTTCATACTGTAAGTTTAATGAGATAGTGTATATGATACTATCATCATACGTTGTATTTGAATGATTTTTGTCTTTTCATGTCTTCTAGAAGTATACTCACTCCATATACTGTTTCTTGTCTTTTGTGGAATAAAACAAGCCTCTCTATAACATAGTACAACAAAAAATGATTGCATATGAAATTGCAAATCTATTATGTACAAACTTGTTATTCTTTTTAAATATATAATAAGGTTTTCCTATAAATTTCTTCCCGCTCTCCAAATTAGAGATGAACAGCATAAGACACAAATAGGTATATATGTAAAATGATTGTATACATATTTCTACTTATCTGCTCTTTCTCTAGTTACAGATAGTGTCTTTCTTCATATGTTCTTTATAATTTGGATAGTTAGAATAGTCAAAATGACTTATTGGCTCAAAGCCATTCTTAAAAGCAAAATTGTCTTACTGTATACAATGTTCTCTTCTGCTCATTTTGCTCTGCATTATTTCATGTAAGTCTTTCCATATGTGCTTCTTTTGAATTTGTTTTCCTTACTCTTCACCACTTTGTAAAAAGCCTTCAAATAAGATAATCTTTGCAAAAGTGCTTAACACTATGCCCACCACATTGTAGGTGCTGCATAATAGGTGCTTCATAAATTCCTCTTCTTCCTTGCTTTCCTCACTTCCCTTTCCACACATCTTTGAATTCTTCATATTTGTGAATTCTGGGTTTAAACTACCACTTTGCTACTTGTTACCAGTGTGACCTTGGGCAAGTCATCTCCACGGACTTTGGTTTCCTCTTTTGCAAAATGAAGGGGTCAAACATGATGATTTCTTAGATCCCTTCCAGTTTTAAATGGTATGATACTAAATGTAAAGTTAATTCCTATAATGCCACGTTTGTCCAAAAGGCTCCTGGCAAAGAGAAGCTCTCTTCCACCCATTTTTTTTGAATAATCATCTCCTTAATTTCTATAAGCTGCATGAGTTCATGTTTTGGGATTGTCTGAAGGGCATATTTCTTCATGAAAATAACTTGGGCAAATAGGAACAGTTCTTGCTCTGTTGATTTATGGCGGATGTGGCATTGACGGGGCTGGTAAAGAACCACAGACAAGGTAACCTTACCACCCTCTTCCTGGATTCAAAGTGTCCCAGGAGATTGTTTGATTTTGGATTGTGCCAAACCATCCTTTACCTTGGCATTTCTATCTTCCCCATCAATTCCCAGGTAGAGTCTAATGAGAGTCTGAGTGCGTGTATCAGTAATGTAAGGAGAAAGACTTTAACCTCCAACTATCTGCATTCTTTCATTCGTTCATTCATTTGAAATCGGTGTCAGAGAGTCTTACCAGGTACAAAGGGGTGAGGTATACTTTGGTGACCTTTCACTTCTTGGACTTCTTGCTTCTTTCCAGATAACATGGAAACTTCACTTCTAACAAGATCCAATGTGTTGTTAGTGACACTCCTGGTGAACCCTTTCATGTGCTTTAATGATGGCCCTAGACTTAATATTCTCTATCCTAATCCTGGTCCAGGTTGGTTCCATATGGAGTTAACCACCCTACAACCATCTGGTGATTAGAGCTTTTGTAAGATCTGATTTTTGATTTCTTCTATATTCCTACATTCCTGTTCATCTGATAGCCCTACTAGTTCTTTTATGAGAATAGAAGATGTCATGGGCTTGTAAGTTTGCAATTTGCAAGACTTATCTAGAAATCAAAGAAAGAACTAGTACTCCCAACAGAATCAACCTAAATATAAATAAAAGTCCTGTTGTTTTATACAAATATTATCACATTGTATCCTCAAAACTAACTTGTGAGGTAGATTTTATTATTATCCTCATTTTACAGTTGTAGAAACTGAGGCAGACAGAACTTAAATGACTGGTAAATATTTGAGACTAAATTAGAACTCAGGCCTTCCTGACTCCTGGCTTAGCACTCTTTTCACTTTGCTATCTACCTTCCTATGAGTAGTTCTCTCTGAGAAGCCTACATGGCTTTAACTGCCTTATAGTCATGCCCTGGAGGTGACTCCTAGCAGATGACATTGCCTCTAGTGCTCTCTAGCTCCTATCCCAGTGCCTGGCATGTAGTAGGTGCTCAAGAAGTGTTTGTTGATTCTTTGATAGTATGGCTCCTCACTATGTGTCTCAAGAGGACCAGTACTGGTCCTCATGGTAGCTCTTTATGACTGCTTTTCATCACAGTTCTGCCTATCTGCATGGCATCACTCTTCTAGAATTCTGTTCAGGTCACAACAGGGTCATCACCTCGATTGTCACTGCTGATTAAAGTTCTTCTACTATCATGCATAGCATCCTTTTGTCTACAGTTTTCTAGCAGATGGTGTCATCCATTGCCACCTCCCACTGCAGTTCCTTTCATGGTTTCCGTAGTGAGGATCCTCAGCTGAAGCCCTCTTCATTGACTACTCCAGGGAATAGTCCAAGGATATTCATTGTCAGTACTATTAATTGATACAGTTCTGGACTTGCTAGGTATAGCATTAAGGCAAGCAAAAGAAATGGAAAGAATAAGCTTAGACAAAGAGAAAATACATTATTATTTACAGATGATATGAAAATCTACTTAGAGAACTCTAAGGACTCACCTAAAAATTAATTGAAACAATTGATAATTTCAATAAGGAAGCATGATGTGAAATAAGCCCACAAAAATCACCAGCCTTTCCATATATTACTAACCAAATCCAACAGGAAGAGAGAAAATGAAATTCTACTTAAAATAACCACAAAATGTATAAAATATCTGGGAGTTAAGCTACCAAGAGACACACTAGACACAGGAATACAGTCATAAAACACACTTTATAGAAATCAAGAAAGAGAAATAATTAGAGCACTATTTATTATTTAGGGTTGGACTGTGCCAATATAATGAAAGTGATAATCATAGCATTTTAATTTACAAATTTAGTGCTCTACCAATTAAACTACCAGAGTGTTACTTTATGGAGCTATAAATAAGAAAAGATAATAATAAAATTCATCTGGGACAACTAAAGATGAAGGATCTCAAAGGAAATAGTTGGTGTTTTTTTTTTTAAAGTAGAAACAAAGGAGGCTTAGTATCAGACCTCAGACTACTCTCTATAGCAATAATCATCAAAACTATTTGATATATCAAAACCAGTTAAAAATAGAAATGTTGATGAGTGGGATAGATTGGATAAACAAAATCCAGAAGCAATTGAACATGCCGATGGGTGAGGATTCCATATTCCACACAAACGAATGGGAAAACTGGAAAGAAGTCAGGCAGAATCTAGTGTTTGTTTGCCAGCTTATACCATATGCCACCAGAAGTTCTAAATAGATACATAACCTAAATCTAAAAGATCACAAAAATCAGAGAAGAGAAACTACTGTTTTTCCTAACTATAACTAATAGAAGGATGCTTAACTCACGAGGAGATGGAATGAAGAATTTTGGTTACATAAAATTGAAAAGCTTTTGCACAAGAAAAATCAGTGTAGCTCTGTTTCTTCAAAAAAGTTCTAGAATTTGTCTACATTGCATTCTCAGTATACCTCATGCATTCATTCTATAATCTCAGAGAGGGAGACACAAGGAGGAAGAAATACAAATACAGAAGAATAGCAGAGAAGACTTTGAGGAGAGACACAGAGAAGATGAAATATAATGAGAGAGACACACACGGAGGAAAAGATGGAGAGGAAGAGATAGGAAGGGAGAGAAGGAGAGGAAAAGACATAAAGATGAGACAGAATTGTAAAGAGGGTGGTGAGAATCAACACAGTTTCCTCAGTCCTCAAACCAAAGGTTGAGGCTGATCTAATTGTGCCATCTTCTCTCTTTCCTTACTTCCAAATATGGATTCAAACTCCTTTCTTTTTAGGAAACCCTCATCACACTCCAGTTAATTCCTTGTGTAACAGTGACTACTCTGGCCCTTACTACCTGAAGGTCAGTTTCACCCCTCCTCTCCAGGATTCTCCAGTACTATTAAGGGAGTTGGGAAGTGTCTAGTCCTCGCCATTGGCTCAAGCCTCCACTGACTGTAGTCCCCTAATTTTATGGGGTCCTCGGCACCCCAAATCCATTTCGCAATTTAATAGTCAGATTATCTTTTACAAAGGAATATTTACCTCAAAGATATAGCAAAAGCAAACATACAAACATCCTCTCCCCACCCCCAATACCTGAGTGCATTATCCCCTCTTATACTACTTTATTTTCTGACTAGGGCAGAGAGATTGAGCTTACAATTTAGTTAAGCTTCTTTACAGCCTTGGATTTTTTTCCCTGCTGGACTAGAAGCAATATATGGGTTGGAATCTTGGCTCCAAGGATCAAATGAGATAATCTTTATAAAGTGCTTAGCACAATATTTGGCACATATTGCCTTGTTCAATTTTCTCAGTCATGTCTGACCCTTTGTGACCCTGTAGACCTCTGTCCAAGGGATTTTCTTGGCAAAGATACTGGGGTTTGCCATTTCCTTCTCTAGTGGCAAACAGAAGTTATATGACTTGTCCAAGGTCATACAGCTGGGAATTTTCTGAGATTGGGTTTGAGCTCTCATCTTGCTGACTGCAAGCTCAGTGCTTTATACCGTGTGCCATCTAACTGGTACATTTTAGGTACTATATAAATGTTTATAATGTTTTAAGGTGATGAATTGCCTCAGGTCCTAGGACAAAGAAATGAAACAGACCTAAACTCCAAACCCTACTCTCAAGGCCACAGTGCCTAAATAAAAGAAAAAAGAGGAGGTCCACTTTCTCTCCATCTAGCTTAATGCATGGTGCTCTGGGTGAACAAGACCTTCACTTCAGGATATGGTTGGAAAGAGAAAGAAACTCTCCCAATCTGGTAGTTTTAAAGATGTGGCCAAAGGAAAGAAACTGCTCCCATCCCCATAGCAATGCAATGCCTTTTCTTGGAGAGGGGTCCTTTCCATCTCCCACTTAGAGGCCTCTGTCTTGGATGATCTGCACAAAACTCAGTTACTCTGATTTTTTCATTTGCCAGCAGAAAAAGATGACTTCACCCTAATTACCTTCATAAGGATTATACAAAGTCAAGTTGCTACATAAAGTCTCCCTCCCTGGCCTCCGCAAGCATGGCTCTCTCCTTCTTGGCATTGGAATCTTATCACAACCATCACCCCTGTACATCTTTAGCAGAAATGATACATTTAGGGAAAGCATTCCAACCCATTTCTTTGGCCCGCTGGCTCCAATTACTTAATGTCATTAGGAAATTTATGTCCTTGAAAGCTGGAGAGATGACTCCTTGAGAAATGAGATCTAGATACTCTATGTCCTGCCAGGTGGTAGGTAAGACTTGTTCTTCTATCCCCAGAGGGGAAAATTAAGGCCAATAGTTGGAAGTTATAGCAAGTCAAATATTCCCTTGGCATCAAGACAGCTGGTGGCCCAGCAGGTAGAGCACTGGGCCTGGAGCCAGGAAGATTTGAGCTCATATCTATCCTCAGAGATTAACTATGTGACTCTGGGCAAATCATTTAATCTCTGTTTGCCTCAGTTCTCTCAACTGTAAAATTAGAATAATAATAGCATCTATTTCATAGAGTTGTCAGAATCAAAGAGATAATATTACAGTATCTGGCACATAGGTGCTATACATACATACATATATATATATATATATATATATATATATATATATATATATAAACATTGATCTCTTTCCCATTCATAAGAATTTGCTACCATTTGTAACTGTCTATGAATAGAATAGGTTTCCTCGGGAGATAATGAGTTACCTATCAGTGAAATTTTTCAAGTGAAGGCTGGATTGTCAGAGATATTCTTATAAGGGTTATTAAGTTCCTTATTTAAGACCCAAGGGAGTCCGTAAGCTTGGATGGGAGAAATTACATCTTTATTTCAATATATTTGGCCAAGTGTATTGTCACAAGCTTTTAATTCCTTCCATGTGGGTGGTGAAGTTTGATGGATCAGTTGAGCTTGAGAGTTCTGCAATGTTCTTGTTCGATCATTTTTTCAGTCATGTCTGACACTTTGTGACTCCCTTTGGGGTTTTCTTGGCAAAGATACTGGAGTGGTTTGCTATTTCCTTCTCCAGCCCATTTTACAGATGAGGAAACTGAGGCAAACAGGCTTGTCCAGGGTCACAAAGTTAGGAAGTAGTTAGTTAGTGAGGTTGGTTTTGATATCAGGTCTTTCTGATTCCAGGTCCAGCACTCTATCCACTCTATCACCCAGCTACCCTGAACACCACCTAAATACCCTGGAAAAGAGTGTGACGTCTACTGTGATGCAGCGTGCTGAACTTATTGGGGGACCACTCTTAGTCCAGGACTGATATGATAAGCCCCTGGGAGTATATATGTACGTATGTACACAAACACATTTCCTACACACACATTTAACATGCACTCACACACACACACACACACACAAAATTAATACTCCCATTCAGAAGTCACTACTAGACTTTCAGATCTAACTTATCTAACTCAGCTTTATATTTTCTTCCTCATTTATCATTCTGCATTACATTTATATAGCTCTTGAGCAGGAACATTCAAATCTCTTGTGATTATTTTGTTTCTATTTTATTTTAGTAATTAAGTTATAAATTTGTGTCATTTAGCATATATGTGCTTTATATATATATACATATATATATGATTTCATTATTGATAGTACTTTTGAGTGTAATGTTTCCTTGTTTATTTCACTTAACATCATGAGATTTTACTTTTGTTTTGTCTGATCACATAATTGCAACTCTTACTTTTTTGGAGTCACCCAATATTTAGACAGTATTGTTCCAGCTTCTCATTTTTATTCAGGACTTGCCTTTATTTTTCAGATAGGTTTCTCGTATGTGGTAGATTGTTGGATTTTGTTTTATTATCTATTGTCACCCTCTTTTGTTTTGTCATAGTGTTCAATCCTCATTTAAAAGTATGATTACTAGTGTTGTTATTCTCCATTTATTTCTTTTATGTAGATTTTTATTCCATTTCTCTTTCAGCAGTTTATGCCTAAGATTAGTTTTGCTTATACCATTCCAATGATAGTCTAGTCCTAGAGGTTCTCTTCCCTTCTAATTTTTCCTATAGTATCCATTTACTTAAATCGCTAATCTCTCTCTCTTCTTCCTTCTCTCCTTCCTTTCTTTCTTCTTCCTTCCTTCCAACCATCCATCTTTCCTTCATTCCTCTATTTGATCCCTCCCTTTGCTTTCTAACTAAATGTATAATTCAGAATCTTTCCTTCTTCCTCCAGCCTCCTCATACTCATCTGACACCAATCTCCAACTTAAACCCAATAAATTCTGTATGAAACTCATCTTAACCTTGACACATATTTCTTCTCTAATCTTCTCTTTATTTATTCAGGACACTACCCTGCTAATTACTCATACCTCCAGCCCCCAAATCCTACTTATTTCATTTCCTCTTCCCTGCCTCCTCCAATCTCCAAGCAGTGTTGGCTTTACATCTTTTAGACTTATTCCATCCCTCTCCTTCTCTACACTCACACAGCCACCCTAGTTCAAGTCTTTTATGACTGTCATCAGCCTCCCTACTTCTCTTCTGGTTTCTTCTATTATCCTCCTGAATAAACACAGGTCTGACCATGTCATTCTCCTGCATAAGAGTATTTAGTAGCTTCTTTTTGACTGTAGGATAAGATACAGATTCCTTGGCATTTAAAGCCCTCCGCACTTTGAATGTCCAGCTCTATTATTCTCTTTAGTATAATTTATGTCCAAGTAAAACCAGTTGACTTGCCATTTTTCCAGCATGGCTTTCCATTTCCCATTGCTGAACATTTACATGGGCTGTCTCTTATACTCACTGCAATGCAGTGAGTTCTCTTATTACCTCAAACTTTGTGATCTTAAGTTTCCTTGAAGGTTCAGTTCAGAATCCATCCCCTTTGGAATGTTTTTCTTTATCCCTCCAGTCCTTAGTGCTCACTTACAGCTTGAATTATCTTACATTTATTGGCACGGTTGCACCCCTCTGTAGAATGGGAGTTCCTTGTGGTCAATGACTGGTTTTTCCCTTTTTTATGTGCCCATCGCTTAGAACATTGTTTTGTTATTGATAAGTACTTGTTGCATTGAATTGCATTGTGTGTATTTGTTTGAAATCACTTTAGGTGGAGAGTTAAATTCATATGGAAGAGATCTGGACTCATCTCCCTGCTTTGCCATAGATATGCTCTGAGACTTTGCATGATCTCTAAGGTTCTCTGCAGCTCAAGCATTCTACAATGCTATGACAAAGCGTTGTCCTCTGAGCTATGATTGTTGCATTGGTAATATGGACCCTGGTGCTCCTTCCTGTGGCCTCATCTTCCTGCAAAATTGTGGCAACACTGAAGTCACACTTCTTTGGTTCTCCTTGGCCCTGGGGCCCTTAACTCCCTCTAATTACAAAGAGTGAAGGATGGACATCAGAAAGGTCCACATAGGCCCTCCATTTAAGTAAGGGGCCTTGTACAACCATATCATCATTTCCCACCTTGCATCATGTGTCCAATTATACCATGTCCTCCCTTCCTTCCCTTTCAGCTTCTTTACATGTCTTGTCTTCCCCCATCACATTGTAGCTTCTTGAAGGCAGAGACTTTTTGCCCTTTGGTTTCCTCCCGCTGCCTTCCAGAGCTAATTCCCATCGACTGACCAGAGTCTTCGAATCCTCTGCTCCAGGACCAGTCCACACCCTCCCCCTCACAGATTTTTACCCTTTGGAAAACACTAAGAATAATGTACTTACATAAAGTTTTACTAGAGCCAATCACCTGCCATGCTTGGCAGTCTGCCAAGCAAGACTGCCGCAAATTTTGCACCACTGGCATTGATGGAGCAATGACAGTTTGGGATTTCAAGATTTTAGAGTCTTCGATCCAGGGGCTATGAAACACATGAAGTTGTATTTCCATTCTCTAGCATGGCAGACACCTGACAGAATGCAGCTCCAGCATTTGCATGAAGATGGGAAAGACCCTACCACAAGTCAAAACTGAGAAAATATCCCTAGCAGATGTTTTGTTTTTGTTATTTTGAACATAATTGATGAATGTGTTGGTTTTAAAAATCAGTAGTGACATCTTTTTGATTGGCTATGTCATTCCGTTCTTGACTAAAGCTTCCCTTTAAGTAGTTTATCATGGAAAGTTGTCACACTAAATTAAAGGGAGATCTTATGTAAATTGTCTGCTAGAAAAATTTTTAAAAATGCAGAAATGCTTTGTTTTCTGCTTTACAAAATGTTTTGACTAACTGTACTCTTATTTCCTAAGGTGATTATGGTAACATGAAGAATGAAGAGAAAGAGGAGTGAGGATGCTGCTTTTAGGCTAGGCTAGTATTTGAGGAGTACTATGGTATCATGGTAAAAACACTGAAGTAAGTGATGGGAGGCCTCAGTTCTACCACTGCTCATTGGCTTATCACCTTCTGGGTGTTAGTTGCCTTGTATATAAAATCCTATTTGAAGGCAGATGATCTCTTGAGATAATTCCCAGGCTTAAGATTTATAATTTTATTCCACTTGCTTTGACTAAACAACCCACTAAAATGTATTGAGCACAGAGTCCATGCAAGGCAGTTCTCACCCAGTTGACCGCAGTGTCCTGGTAGGATCCTGGTGCATGGATTAGCTTTGTTTTTGATGGAAGGATGGCTGAACTGAGCCATCCCTTCACTCTAATTGACAAAGGTAGTGACTCAGCATGCTGGGTGCCAGGGTAGGGAGACTGGCTAGCTGTCTATGTTAGCTTTAATTAAGGTCTCTGTTTATCAAACATTCTCTGTGACTGAGAGTAAGTTATGACCTAGGGGCCTGTTGTATGTCATAGAGTTGGATCTAGATCAACCTTGGCATGGGTTAGCGGGGGAAGGGAGCTGCCTGGAACTCAAAGGTTTTGTATGTATTAAAGATAGACACTGACAGGCAAGGAATCCAATTCCCTTGAACTAGAGTAACTTTAGTAACCTGGGATAGCCTTGCTGCTCTTGATATCTTTTCATACCTTTCTTGAGATAGAAGGATCAGACCTAAGTCTATGTCCCTTTGTCCCTTGGTTCAGGTTCTTTCAAGAGAGATCTGACTTACTAGGGCCTGAAAAATAACTTTACTCTGTCTGAACTCTGTTTCATTTTGGGGTTTAGAAATATTCCAGTCTGTTGGGGGCTTATCAAGCTTCATAAAAGAGTTAGACAAACCACTCAATACTAAAAACAATCAGTCTTGACTGAAATCACAGAGCAGACAGTTATGTAACTCAACCTGAGACACATAAGACCTTGGAGGGGCAGACAAGATCAACAAAAGAAATGCCCCCCAAACTGGGGCAGCAGCTGAAACCTTCAAAATGGGAAGGATGGGGGAGGATATAACCAGTGATTTTACCAGAGTCTCAAGTGTGCTGGTTTTCAGGCTATGGCAATGAGAAGAGGAAATCAGCGCAGATTCTGCAAGAGGCAGATCCTTGAATTTGGTGCATCATTACATCAACCTCTTGATATTTCTCCTAGTTCATCTTTACTTTGTTTATCAGGGCAGTTCAAGCATGAGGATAATTAGACATTTTATAAATAAGAGTTCATCACAATCTGATTTATGGTACCTTCTAATTTGCCTATTTTATTTCTGCTAACTGTGCTAAATGCAATCACTTTTAGATTGCCAAAGGATTTTAAAGGCTTTCAATATTTCTAAATTCAGTACCTCTTAAATTCAGTGCTCTGAGACAAAGCGCCATTTACCTCACCCTAATTATAACTGATTTCATGAGCCAACATTACACTCCCTCCTTCCCCGAACAAGGGTAACAAGCCAAAGCTATAAACATGCCAAGGCAGCCTACACAATAGGGCAGTATAGCCTATAAGAAAGGGTGGTAGAGTAGAAAGAGGGTTGGATTTAGAGTCTGGGTTCAAATCTTGGTTCTACCACTCATTACCTATGTGACCCTGGGCCCTGGGCCATTTCACTTCTCTGGACCTCAATTTCTACAGCTTTAAAATTAAGGAATTATGCTAGATGGCACCTGGATTTCCTTCCTGTTCTAGGTCTATGATTCTCTGAACAAGATGGGCAGCACTTAAACAGGGTTTTATACTAAGGAACATAATCTCAGGTATGTCTGACTGGTTTCCTACTTGTACATTCACAGGAAGTAAAACTCTAGGGATTGTCTATCAAGTCTCAGTTAAGTATAGGAAGAAGATTCCAACTATGGGAGATTCTAGAAAAAGAAGGGGTATTATGAGGAAGCGTTGCTAGTGAGGTGTAGACTTACCTGTTTACACAGGTTATTTGAATCTCAAAAATGCTTCAAAACCTAGAAGCATTTATAAACTATCACAGCTCCTATCAGTCAACCTACTCCCCAACTCAGAGAAGGATATTGTTTGGCCTTGGCACCAGGAATTTTTAAATCAAATTATCATTAGATGTGAAGGTTAAACTGACCTGAATGTTCTTTCAGGAGAGAGAGAGAGAGACAGAGAGATGCCAAGAGTCTTAGAGGCCCTGATTAACTCTGGGGCTATTAAGCAATCATATTTCCATTTCCAACTGAGTCTCTGCCCAGAACCTGATTGGAGAGAGGAAATTTACCCTTTGAGTAATTATCCAGGAGAAAGAAAATCGTGATAGCTAGTGTCCTTGCACACTTGGACTAATGGTCCATCAGTCTCCTTTGGAGAGACCATCATGCGTGGGGCGGTGGTGCAGGGGTGGCATATTCCCAATCAATAAACAAGCATCTATCAAGAACCTACTGTGTGCCATGTAGCATGCAAAGTACCAAGGAACACAAAGAAACATGAACCATGCTCATGGCTTGCCTTCAGCCGGTTCCTCTCTGAGGCGAAGTCAGGACAAGGAACAAAGAATTCTGCCAACAGCTGGGCAACTCATCATTGCCTGACTTGACCTAATGCTATTTTTCCTTTTCAAAATAGGGGTTCTTAAACTTTTTTTGTATCTTGTTCTTAAACTTTTTTTTGTATCTTGGGTGCCTTCTGATGAAGCCTATGGGCTCTTTCTCAGCATATTATTTTCAAATGTATAAAATAAATACATTGGATTACCCAGGAAGCCAATTATATTGAAATACAGTTTTAGATACTAGGCTAAGAATCCTGGTCTTAAAAGGTCCATCAACCAGCAAGACCATATTTTATCTTAACTCTTGTTCTTACCAAGAAGGAGGAACCGATTCCCTTATTCTGAGAAGCCATATGAGAGAGTTACAAACTTGAGTGCAGAAAGACCTAGGTTTAGACCTCTATCTGACACTTACTAGCTATGTGATCAAAGATTTACCATCAATTACATTCTGAGAGTTTTAGATTCTTTGAATTCCTGTGGTAGGAATGATGGGAATCTTGGGAGGAAGTGAGCAGTATATCTTAAAATGTCTAACAGAGGAGAGGAGCCTAGTAAAATCTGCCAAACCCCTTAAATCTCAGCAGGGAAAATTTCAAAGGGTTTGGGGAAAGCATGACTGATTGGTTGTGTTATAGTAGCCTATGAATGAGGAAGTCACCTCAGCAAGGATGAGGTTCTGAGAACACAGAACAGGAGAAGGTGAATTTGTCTAATGAAACTGATGCGGTTGCCAACCTCCCCCCACCTCCACCTCCGGAAATATTTGATGAGCTTTGCTATGAGCAAACAGAAGACGTGAGGGAGAGTACTGGAGAAGGAATAAGGAAGTATTACATTATCTTCTAAATCAAATCAACAAGCTTTATTTAGCACCTAACAATGAGTGCCAGACACTGTCCTAAGTGCTAGGGATTCACAGAAAGGCAAACATTGTTGTCTGGGGACCTTACTGTCTACAGTTATCCCTTCCACATTGAGATTTTCCCCATGGAGGCTTTGCTATATTGCAGGTCAGCATAAGAAATGAAGTAGGAATTCTGGGGGAGTTTTGTCGAAATCACAGACACATGAAGGCCAGCAGATGACATAGAAAAACTTTAGAAACTCAGAAATGTGTAAAATATATGTAGAGTATTACGTAATATAGCTATGACTCAATAACCCCAATTTTGCAATAAGGTATTGTAAACACCCAATAAAAGAAAGAGAAAAAAATTCAGACTTCTTCCTTGATAGGAAGGGAGGACCAAAAAATTATTCATCAGTTTTCCAGATCCATGATGTACCCTTAATCCTTGAGATGTGAAAATGATAACTGCAATGCAAGAATAAGTTCCAGAGTGCTAAACCTTAGAAAGAGGTACTATTTAAAAGGGATTTACAAACTTTAAAAGTGCTATAAATTCACAGAAATCAGTCTATTCCCTGACACTAGTTACCTTAATAAATGAATTAACAAATACTTATGAAATGCCTGCGATTCATCAATTACAGTGCTAGTACAGGGGATCCAAAGAGGGGGAAAGAACCAATCCTTGCTCTCAAAGATTTTATATTCTCTCATGGGAGATAACCTGAATCCATACAAGTAAATACAGAATAAAAATGATTTTGAAGATGGGAGGCACTAATAGCCAGGAGATTAAGAAAGGCTTCATACAGCAGATAGCATTTGAAATGTGCTCTGAAAGGAGCCTAGGGATTCTGGGAGGGGGAGGCAAGGAGTGTACATTCTCCTTCCCCTATTCTCCCCCCAATATTCCATCCCTTTGGCGAGGCATAGACAAAAAAAACCAAGCGGTATCCCAAGTATCCAGATGTCTACCCTCAGAGATCATGTGTGTGAGTGTGTGTCAGTAGGGTGTGGTCCTGAGACACTTGATGACCAGAGATCAGGGGACTTTTGTTGCTAATGTAAATTTGCAGATTTCCTCCATCTTCTCTGTATATATATCACTCCCATGAGGTTATTGGTCCTCCACTAGCATGAAGGATGAACAGCAACAGTGATGATATTATCTTTTATGAATCAATTATCTACAAGTTGACTTCCCCATTAGAGTGAGGTAGGGTCTGATCTTGCCTTTACTTATATCCCCAATAATGTCTGGCACACAATAGGAGCTTGTTGATTGTTGACAGAATGGCCCAGAAATACAGCATGACATCCTATTAATTATTGAAGGAGGGAATGTCCCTGAACTGTCCAGCAGATGGTGCTCTATTTTGAGCCACAGGTCCAGTGGTGTTTAGAATGATAAAAGACAGTATTATCTCTGTTGGCTACAGAGGTTACCCGGCCTAGACACCTAGATTATTTTTCTGCCACCAACCCTGAGTCCATGGGTGGAGCTGAGGGATGTTTTGGTGTATGGCTTTCTCTTAGGTCACGTACAAGACAAATGCTTCTGTTGTGGTTTCTAATGGATAATTTTTATTCCCTCCTCAGGAGCAAAGGTGGTTTTTCCACACAGACAATCAATTTTGCAGAATTCAAATTCTTCCCAAAGGATTCTGGGCAGGAAGATTGGGTTGAGGGAGAGGAGTTGAACCAACCTGAGACAATGCTAAGAGCAAAATATCCTATCTTTTCTTCATAGATTATTGTAGCAATAGAGGGAGAGGAAAGTGAAGGAGAGACAGAAAAAAATGAGATGCAAAGAAGAAAAGATTGAGAGAGATTAGAAAAGACAGAAATATATACATACATATACATACAAATATGCATGCATACACAGAGAGAAAGAGAGAGGGGGGAAGAAACAAAGAGGGAGGAGACAGTTGTGTGAGATTGTGATTTAGAGATTGAGATAGAGGGTCAAAGAGGAAGTAACAGAGGCAGAAATACAGTAAGAGAGAAAGGAGCACACAGAAACAGAGGAATTCAATCAGAGAAAGGGAAAGGGGAAAGAGAGAGAGAGAGAGAGAGAGAGATGGACAGAGCTTTTAACTAACTAGTTTTTTATTTTAATTTTTTGTTTGCTTTTCTTTTGTTGGGGGAACCTTCATAGAAGAAAGAACTAGGTCTCCTTTGGAACTTCACTGATTCACTGATTTAGGGGTTTCTCAGAAATTATGCATCATGAGAACAGATCTAGAGAATGGTCTACAGGGAAAAAGCTAAAGCCACAAGGGGAGTCCATGTTAGAGAAAGAAAGGCAGGTGAGGCAGGAGGTGAGTATCCAACCTCATGACTCTGAAGTATCACACTACAGAGCATCCTTCAGTGTCTCTGAGGCAGCGCCCAGTCAGAGGGAATGGCCTTGGGCCATGGCACAAAAACGTCCTAAATGGCAGATGTGCTCCCATCCCTTCCTGACATGGAAACATCAGATCAGGTGACCAGGAGAGGCCATGGTAATGCCTCTTTTGAGCCTTCCCTAAAAGATAGAGAGAGACTAGGAAAGATCTATCTAATTTATCTATCTATCCATGTGTCTATGTAAGCTATTTATCTAATCTGTCTGTCTACCTATCTAATCTATCTATTTATTAATCTGTCTGATCTGGCTATGTAATCTATCTACCTATATAATCCATCTATCTAATCTATCTATTAATCTATCTGTCTAATATAGCTAATCTATCTCTTTGTCTAATCTGTCTATCTAATCAATCTCTCTGATCTATCTAATCTACTTATAGATTAAATAGATAGATATAGATATATAGGTGTATATGCACATAAGGGGTAAGAGGAGCTATAGAAAGGAATAAACGATGTCGTGGCAATGCCTCTTTCTGGCCTTCCACATGAGGGAGAGATGCTTTCTTGTCTGGGTGTTCTTTTCCCTTCCCTATTACTTCTTACCTGGATGTCTGCAAGAGCCTCCAAATCGGTCCCTTTGTTCAGACCTTCCCCCCTCTAACCCATCCTGCACATAGCTACCAGACTGTTATTCCTAGAGCACAGGGCGGCCTCTTTCACTCCCCCTTTGCCCATAGGATGTGACACACATCTGTCATTTTTGGAGCTTTGAAGTCTGGTTCTGGTCTCTCTTTCCAGACTGCACTTTAAACACTCTCCATCCAGCTCACACTCATCTCCTTACTGTTCTTGGTGCACTACTTTCCTATCTCCATGACTTTGGATAGACCGTGTCCCAAGACCACATGGCATCTTCACTCCTGCTACTGTTGCTACTGCCTCCTCCGCATGATCCTGGTGGCGCTGGAAAGGAGAAGCAGTCCATGCGGACTCATTTGCTGCTTTCCTTAAGCTTAAAAAGACCACCTCGGAGGCTCTCAATCATCTCCAGGATAAACTAGAAAGTCCACTGTTTGGCATTTAAAACTCTTCATGGCTTGGTTTCTCCTACGTTTTTAGCCTTCTTGGATCTTATTCCCTTCTGGAAACTCTGTGATCCAGACACACTGACCATCTTGTAGTTCTTTGCACACAACGCTTCATATCTCTGCTCCTTTGCAGTGCCAACCCTATCTTTAGATCACAAATGATGTACATATGAAATATAGGAATAACAACATAATCTGGTACACTAAGGAAAGCCAAGGAAGAGAGTATATTTGTAAGTTTTCTCTTCCTTTTGCTTCTAACCAGCCTACATAAATTTGAAATAATTGCAGTCCTTGTTTCTGGCCAATAGAATCTCAGGTTGTAGGTGCTCTGGTCTACAAGAGTCTAATGGCAGCTGCCTCTTGACTTAGAAATACCTCAATTGCACTGAACATGTTTGGTTATTATGCAGCCGGATGAACCCAGATGTCTATGTGACTATCAGGAAATCTGCATCTCAAGGAAGAAAAAGCAAATCAGTTCTGTGCTTCTGACTATGAAATATCTCACTTCTTACCCCAGAGCAAGCTTAAGGAAGAACAAAATCCATAGGAGCAGAAATCATTCCATTCTTTGTATTGCATCTCAGGTACCTGGTAGAATACCTGGCAGAGAGAAGGTACTTAATAAATACTTAAACACATTTTTTCAAATAATTTTTATTGATCTTTTGTTTTCATATTGCTTATATTTTCTCCTCCTCCTGTACAGCTATCTGATATAAAAACGAATCTTTTTTAAAAGAAAAAAAGAGGAAAGGGGTGGGGGAAATCAACAAAACCAATCAATATTTTGAAAAAGTCTGAAAAAATGTCAGTGTTGTAAGCCTGTGAACATTCCACGCCTCTTCTTTGGAGCCAGATTTGTTCTTGATCATTTTCTAACATTTACTATTGATTGTTTGGTGGTTTTCTTCCTTTCATTTACATTGTAGTCATTTTCTCAGCTCTGATCATTTCACTCTCTATCACTTCATGTAATCCCTTACATGCTTCCTTGTGTTCATCATGTTTATTGTTTCTTAAAGCCCAGTGAGTTTCCATTAATTCATGTACTACCATTTGTTATTTCATTCTTCAGTGGATGATCATCTCATACATTTCCAGTTTTTTTGCTGCTGACAAAAGTGCTGCTATAAACATTTGAGAGTGTGTAGAGCTTTTCCTTTTGTCAGCAGTCTCTTTCCTCAGAGATCTCCTTGGGGCATATGGAATCTCTGAGTCAAAGGGCATAGATGTGTTAGTCATTTTATTTGTTTAATTCCAAAATGTTTTCCATAATGACTGTATGAATTCCCAGCTCTACTAACAATTTACTAGTGTGACTGTTGACTATTAAAGGTTGGTATATCACTGAACTATGTTTGCTTGGGAAATATGCTTAGAGTTTATGCAGATCCAAAGAGTACTTTGAACCTGGTTTAGCATTTTATTGTTAACTCATCCTGGTGAATGGGTTCCAGTCATATCCCTTTTTTGTTCCTGTGCTTTTTTGTGTGTTGTTTCTCCCCACCCCTAAGATTGTGAGCTTCTTGGGGACAGGTATTTTTTCACCCTTCTTTGCATTCCCAGCTCTGAGCATGGTACCTGGCACAACATAAATGCTTAATAAATGGGTAGTGTCTGACTCCACTGGCTCCACTAATCCTTCTGGTTCTGGCCACCATTGGCACAATCATATACTTTCCTTTAAAAAAAATAAGCAATAATTTTATGTAAGAAACAAGATATTTGACTAAGAGGAGAAAATATCTAGGATCTCTTTCTTTAGAATAATTTATCCCTACTTAAAGACATAAGTTGCCCTACATGTACAATAAAAGAAAAAAAAAGCTGTAATTATCTAATCAAATGAAGTGTTCAATGATTTTGTGTGCAGATTTAAAATTGTGACAGCAAAATAACTCACTGGAATCTAAAGACAAAAGTTGAATGTATATTTTGATAATGGAGAGGGGGTATATAATCAATTAGACAGGAAGCATTTATGTTACGTGTTAGACGATGAAGATACAACACTCTAAATGAAAGTCTCTGATCTGAGGAGAGATGGTTCAAGGAAGACGCTAGCTTCTGAGGACCCATCAGCTGCAGAGAATGTGACTTTTGAGTAGAGCTTTGAAGGAATTTAAAGTTTCTAAGAAATGTGAGGAGCAAGTACGTTCCAGGATGGCAGGCATGTTTCCTGTGTAAAAGTGCAAAGACAAGCTATTCCTCCAGTGTGAGGAATAGCGAGAATGCCAGGTTGGGAAGGGCTGTAAATCATGGAGGGAGCATATGGATGTAGAGTGGCAAGAAGCTGAGATGAGTTTGTTTGTAGAGTACATGAAGTGGAGCACTATATAATCATTCTGGAAATGTAAGTGGAGCCAAATTGTGAGGGCTCTTTACATGTGTGTGAGATTATGGGATTTGGAATATTTAAAACCAGCAGGGATTAAAAGATTGGCTGCTCCAAGGGCTTTTTCTCCCACTCAAGGGAATGTAAGCAGGGATTCTTTCCAGAGCACACCTTTCTCATCCTCCTGAGCTTCCCAGGAAACATGACCTTCCTTTTTGGTTCAATACTCCACTCCTCAACTCATTGCCTCCCTCCTTCCTTCCTTGATTTGGAAGATGGAGATGCCCCTAGGCCTTCTAAACTCCACTGGAATGGGATTTTTCAGTGATTACTTTAACCTCAGGGTGAAGTGGTTCTAAAGTTCATCAATCTCTACTTCTTAGGAATTTTAAAAAGTTATTAATAAAACCCAACCATAAGTCTTTCATGATCACAACTCAGAGCACCTAAGGAAAGATTTCATTATGACTATTTCAAGATTGAGTTTCAAAGCCCCGTACAGTGCTGAATTCTGTGTATTTCTCAGTAATTCATTGACATCTTCCTTGCATGCAATTAATGAGCAAATACACATTACAAAGATATTTTGACAACCATAGTTATATGAAAGAAAATTAGGAAATAGAAACAATTTAAAGATATAGAGAAAATCATAGGCCCTAGAATTTCTCCTATTTGTACAAATCAACTTAAAATTCAAATAATTACAAGGGGACTTATCATTTCACTTTGAAACAAAATTTGTCATCCTACTATCATTGGTATGGGTAAATGTACCATGTTCAGTCACTATAGCGTGGTCCTTCAAGATACTCTTAACTTTTCATCCTTCCATTATAGGTGGATTGGCAAGCAAGAAGGTCCAGTTACATCATATTCCATTGTTAATCTCCATTCAAAGCCCCCACCAACTTGCTGCTGCCCCTCCAAACCCAAATCTTTTCTGAAACTTTTGCCTTCAGTTTCCTTGGGTCAACATCCTCCTTTCTGAACTCTTGCAATTGTTCTTAGTCTTTTCCAGGGCAGGGAGAGAATACTGCCTGAGAATGCAATTCCCAGGATTCACAGTCACATATCAGTTTTTTTTCTTGACCACATGGGAAATTAGACCACAAAACTAGTTATATATAGTCGTAACTGTGTTTTGTCAACCATTACTGAGTTCATTCTAAGAAAGAAAAACAAAATTAGGCTGCATGGGCATGTTACTTATTTCTCTCAAAGCTGGCAGAACATGCATATAGTGGTAGACAAAGGGGATTTTATATCTTCAGAGTAATTACCTATTATATCTCCCTCCAACCATGATTTGAGAAAGGAATTTCTTAATTGGATAGATTGTAAATAGATAGGAGAAGTTCAAAGTTTTAACTGAAATTATAGATCTAGGATATCTGTGTTTTTTATATCATTAACATGACCATATAACCTAAGAAAAGTCTCATCATTCAAGATAGCATCTGGTTCACAGCATTTGTAATGGCAATTTAAATGAGAAGATCTTTCTCATTCATTAATAGATCCATGTAACCAGTTTGAGTCACATGGAAGTCTAAGTCACATGGGGCTTGTGAGGGGAGGAGTTTGCTGAACAGATGGAACAGATATGGTGGAGCAGAAAGGGTGGAACAAGAAGAGGCACAGCTAGAACAGAACTGCGAGGAAATTGGTCAGAGCATTTAGAACTGAAGAATGCAGGCAAGCAGGCAGCTGGCTAGCTTGAATGAGTGAGCCTGTTTGTGATTTTGCTTAAGGGAGCTGGTTTGTGGGAAGCCTAGCATGGGGAAGGCTTGGGGCTAATGTTGCCCTCTGCATTGTTATTGTGTATAGATGTCTTTGTTACTATGATGGATTTGGCTGTGGTATCTGAATAAATGTTTTGATTTTGTTTTCCATGTGGAGAGTCTGTGACATTTCATGATTCAAATTGCACTGGGATACTCATGGACACTATAAGTGGTGTGAATATTGCATTGGTGCTACAAAGCCTTGCCCTGAACAGTCATAAACAGCTTCATATGGCCTTGTAGTTGCTGATACAGAAAGGAGCATTTTTGATCCACTCAGGGAGCAAAGCACATCTGTTATGCCAGACCACATAGGCATTATGGTAGGTTAAGTTCAGAGTGGGTCAAAATGTCTTTCTCCTGATTGACCAATCCAGATTTTTGGTCTTCCTCAGGTGAGGGGGGTTCAAAATAGTTTGAAGAGAGGTTCACAGTTTATATGTCTATATGTATTTATATACATATACATATATAATAAACTTAAGTATAACTGTATCTATATTAAATATAACAGTATCTGTCAGCTCTGTGATACACAGTCAAAACTAGGCTTATGGATACATAATATATGATTAAATATGTGGACTGCTTATCTATAAATATCCATATCTATATCCTTCCATCTATCTATCTGTCTATCTACCTATCTGTTTATCTATCTATCATATGTAGAGTAGCTAGTGGTATAGTGGACAGAGTGCTAGGCCAGGAGTTAGGAAGATTCTTTTTCTTGAGTTAAAATTCAACCTCAGACACCTACTAGGTCTATGACTCAGGACAAGTCACTTAACCCTATTTGCCTCCGTTTCCTCATCTCTAAAATGAGCTGGAGGAGGAAATGGCAAACCACTCCAGTATCTTTGCCAAGAAAACCCCAAATGGCATCATGAAGAGTCAGACATAACTGAAATGAACAATAATAATATGTGTGCATACATGGGAATACATACATAATATTAATAGCTTAGATACTCAAATAAAATAATTTTAACAACTTAAAACTGTACCAAGACTTTGGGACACCATTGGGAAAACCTCAGTGATTTCTTGTTCATCACTAGCATTGAATGGCTGGGATTCACCCATCAACACTGTTTGAGAAAAACTATGAGTTCATAGACAGAGCCTGAGAAAAATCTTCTCATCCAGGGACCATGGGCAGATCAGAATGTCTTAGCATAGTTTGGGCCTAAGGACTACTATAAAGCTGACCTCTGATCTGATAAGCCCCATATGATCTTGGGAACAGGAAAAATGCCCCAAATTGAGGTTTTTCTGGAGCCCCTCAGCAGCCTTTTCCATTTGAGATAAATGACTACCTGACAACCTGAAAATTTAATCCTAATTGATTTGGCTTCAAATACATGTTTTATGTTTTTTTTTCTTTTTCATTTCTTGAACATAGCCACCAATGACAGAAAAAGAACTGTCTAGAGAGTTTTTGATGATAAGTTGTGGGGAAGATGAATAGTTTCCCAAACCTCAATTGATTCATATTTGTCACACATGCCTGTCTGCCATACAAATATTTTTTCTGATGTCTAAACCAAGCATGTACATCTGTGCATTCTGAATCTCTTTAGAATCAAACTATTTCTGAGTAATCTTTCTCTGGCTCCTACTTCCTTGCAATACTCTGAATTCAGTATGATGTTTTGTAAGAAAGTTTATTTTTGTGTGAGAGCAGAGAGCAGGCCTATGTATCTTTACTATATATTGGGGTCCTTGTCTCTGGGCCAGGAGGTGCATGCAGGCTCCTTCTGAACAAATAATTAAAAGGTCCAGTACCTGGTAAGAAATAGAGGATGGAGAGGGAAAGAAGAAGGAGGAAGTTCCTGGGTTAGAAAGAATCTTACAGGTTTCAGGAACAATATAGACATGGTAAAAAAGCTAGGATGAGACGTAAACATGGAACTTTTTCCATCAGGAGTATTTACTTTAATAAGTTACATATCTATAGTGCTTTACAATTCCAAATGGCTTTTACATGCATTATTTCATTTGATCCTTATAACAACCCTTGAAGCTGATAGTACAAATGTTGTTATATCCATTTTGCAGTTGAGCAAGCTGAAACCAGAGAGGAAAAGTGACTTTCTCAAGGTCACATAGGTCACTGAACTCCAAAGTGTGGACTCCATACCCTCAGTGGGCTATAGAATCATCTTAAAGGGTTATAGCATGATACCAACATGTGAAGAGGTAGGTCACACCCCCTCCCTGAAAGTCAATCCCAAGATTTTGACTCCAGCATAACCTCAGTCCCTTCATCCATTTTCACTCAATACACCTCTAATCCAGTTCACCCTCTCCCAAAGCTGACCTTCCCCAGTTTTGCAAGATGCCAATCTTTTCTATATAATCCCCTCAGAATGGTAATGGTGGAATCTAGATGAAAGTGCCCCTTCCAGGCAGGCTAGAACTTTGCTCCCACTGTACCCACATCTTGAATCTCTGATCACTTTAGGGCTGGTCCTGGTGACCCTTAGCAGGCACCAGACTCCAGGACAGTTGGCTAGTGAGTAAGAAACTTTCCCTTCCTTTTCATTTGTGGATGGGACAGCAAGTCTCAGAGGGTTAAATATGGTAAGATCACTCTCTTTTTTGGCATCTCATTACATTTTCTTTTTCTCCAAACCCTTTTCTCTTCCCAACTTTCCTATTCTTTTCCATATTGACACCATCCTCCCAGTTACCCATATTTGATCTCCTTGCCTCAGATCTTTCCCCTTTTCCGTTCTATCCTCCACTCAGCTGCCAAAGTGATTTTCCTCCAGTTCATGTCTGACCACGTTGTTTCCTCTTACTCAATAAATTTCAGTAGCTTTTATTACTCTCCTGGATTAACTTTTCTGTTTATTATTTAAAACCTCACTCTTTCTTTTTTTTTTTCCTTCAATTTTTTACATTGTATACCCTTCCATGGACTCTATGATCTAGTAACACTCCTCTTGCTATTTCTTGTACAAAACATTCCAGCCTTCAAACTTGTGCCTTTTTGTTGGCTGGCCCCATGCTTAAATCAGAGTTTGATTTATTTATTATTTTGTTCATTTACTTGACTTAAGAAAGTGATAGCTAAAATATTAGTAATGCAGATTAATCTTAAAAGTGTATCCTGGGGAGCCGGGCCGAGTTGGAGCTGGAGCACCTGGGAGACTGTGCATCATTGTAAAAGATACCACTCCCCTGAGCAGGACTCTTACCTAAGTCACAGATGGAAGAGGAGGAGGTCTTAGAGCCGGGAACATGAGGGGAGACTTCGATATCCATCTCGAAAGGAACCGCTTCCTCTCAGAAGATCTCGATCCAGAAGCCATAACCGCCTGCCCTACCAAAGGAGATAACCGGGAGCGTCGGGATAGTGACAACTACAGGTTTGAGGAGCGAAGCCCATCCTTTGGAGAGGATTATTACTCAATCTTCTCACACAACCGAAGGAGGTTACGGGAGAGGGACCAGCATCGGACCGGCAAGCACCCTCATCACTGCGGTAAACGCGGCACCAGGTCTTGTAGCAGTGCCTCCTCGAGAAGCCAACAGAACAGTAAGCGCAGCAACAGGAGTGTGGAAGATGACAAGGAGGGACACCTGGTGTGCCGGATTGGCGATTGGCTCCAAGAGCGATATGAGATCGTGGGAAGCCTCGGAGAAGGCACCTTTGGCAAAGTAGTGGAGTGTCTGGACCATGCCAGAGGCAAGTCCCAGGTTGCCCTGATGATCATCCGAAATGTGGGCAAGCACCGGGAGGCGGCCCGGCTGAAATCAACGTGCTCAAGAAAATCAAGGAGAAGGACAAAGGGAACAAATTCCTGTGCGTTCTGATGTCTGACTGGTTCAACTTCCACGGCCACATGTGCATTGTCTTTGAGCTCCTGGGCAAGAACACTTTTGAGTTCCTGAAGGAGAACAACTTCCAGCCTTATCCCCTGCCTCATGTCCGGCACATGGTGTACCAGCTGTGTCATGCCTTACGATTTCTGCATGAAAACCAGTTGACCTACACTGACCTCAAGCATGAGAATATCCTGTTTGTGAATTCTGACTTTGATACCCTGTACAATCAGAACAAGAGCTGTGAGGAGAAGTCCCTGAAGAATACCAGCATCCAAGTCACTGACTTTGGTAGTGCCACCTTTGACCACGAGCACCACACCACCATTGTGGCCACCCGCCACTATTGCCCGCCTGAGGTGATCCTGGAGCTGGGCTGGGCGCAGCCCTGCGACGTCTGGAGCATTGGCTGCATTCTCTTTGAGTATTATCGGGGCTTCACACTCTTCCACACCCATGAAAACCGGGAACACCTTGTGATGATGGAGAAGATTCTGGGGCCCATCCCCTCTCACGTGATTCATCGAACTAGGAAACAAATACTTCCATAAGGGAGGCCTGTTGTGGGATGAAAACACATCTGATGGCAGATACGTCAAAGAGAACTGCAAACCTCTGAGGAGTTACACTCTCCATGGCTCCCTGGAGCACGTCCAGCTCTTCGACTGGATGAGGAGGATGTTAGAGTTTGACCCTGCTCAGAGGATCACATTGGCCGAAGCCCTGCTCCACCCATTCTTTGCTGGCCTGACACCTGAGGAGAGGACCTTCCAATGTAGTGGAAACCTGAGCAGATGACAGGTGTCCAGCCATCCTGCCTAGGGATTGGGGGAAGGCAACCAAGGGCAGGGGTCTGGGGCCCATGGGGATGTCTGTACCTCCCTCCCCTCCATCTTTTGTCATCAGGGCTTCCTCGTGCTTACAGAGCCCCAGAGGGGAAGAAGAGCAGAGCTTACCAGAAAGCACAGATCTGACCCAAGATATTTATATGTTGTAAAGTTAAAGTGTTTCTTACTGTTTGATAAAAAAAAAATCTCAAAACCCTACCTTCTGCAGGAGGCCTTCCTCCTCTCTCCCTCGCTAGTTGCTAGTTCACTAGGGTTACTTTCTAGTGTGTATGTGTGTGTGTGTGTGTGTGTGTGTTTGTATGTGTGAGTGTATCCTGTACATACTTAATTATCTGTATGTTGTCTCCAGGGGTTTGATGGAGACAACTTGAGCTATCTCTACAGAGCTTATTATAAATTTTCAGAGTGAGTATTTACAGTTTGGAAATCAGCAAGTGCTGCAAATCAGGGTCTGATTTACTGTCTTGTTGATTGTCTAGACAGAAGTGATAAAGAAATGTTAATAGTTCAGATTAAACTGAAAGGGTGTAGTTGGTTTCCTGTCCTTTTTTCCCTCCAGCCAGTGGTGAAACAGGTACTAGCAAGCCTCTGTTGGTTTCTCTATTCTGGCCTGGTCCTCACTATTAGTTTAGGTTCTGTATGGGAACAAAATGAGATATTCACAGAAAATAACAGTAAACAAAAAGAGACTTACTTAACCAAAGAAGGACAAGACTATTCAGTAGGGATAGACATTAAGGACACCTCAAATTGATTCAACTAAGTGAAACTCCCTTGAATTGCCTATAATGATCCACAGGTGTAGTTTCCCAGGGGATCACGATCGCATCTCATGGCTGCTTGACCAGGGAGTGATGCCAACATTCTGGACCCTTACTCTAAACAAGACTTGAAGATGGTTGCTGTTCCTTTTAAGGAAAAATTAACTTAACTTTCCATGGGAAGGAGTTAGAATCTTGTTCCTATTTCACTTTACTAACCATTTTGATTTACGTGAGCTCCCTTACTATCCAAAGAAGGCTGGAGTGACCTGGGAATCAGAGTCAGTCAATCAGGAAACCAACTGAACATCCCTGGAACTTGACATACCAGAGATCCTTTGCAGTGTTCACTTGTTGAGCCTGGAAACTTCCTTTGCTGTGCTGGTGACCATAGAACTGAGTTAAACCAGTTCATTCCAGTTCTAACTGACAGAACCAACACAAGCATCCTAGTTCTGGGACCTTGGGGACTTTCCATCTAGGCTCTCTTCCTCGGTCCATGTGTCCTGGGGAATCTTTCTTCTGTGAGACAAACCCTTCATGGGGAAAATAAAACCCACAGTAGCTGTACCTGACTGGGCCATCCAGCTTTGCAGTTTCTTGTTGTCTTTATAATCTGTGTAGCCTGATCCCAAAGTGAGCTCAGTTCCAACTGTATCTCCACATGCTTGTCACCCACTTAAGAGAAATAAACACACATACAGCCTCATTCTGTTAGTCTTTCTTTTACTGAACTCTGGGATTGCCACTATCATGCTTCCTCAATAAAATATAAGCACCTTCAGGGTAGGATCTGAGGTTTTCTTTTGCTTGTATTTCTGGTGATTGGCAAGTAGCGCTTGGCACCTACAAAGCACTCCAATGCTTGTTGAATGACTGAACCCATACATATGTCTATTTATCTCATTCCTAGTCAAGTCTGACAGGCGCACAAACATCATTTAACTCCTCAACAGAAGTGGGAAACTATTGCTGGGAAAACTGGATAACAGTGTGGCAGAAACTAGGCATAGACCAATGTCTGACACCATACACAAGAATAAAGTCCAAATGGGTACATGACCTAGGTATAAAGATTGATACTATAAACAAATTAGTGGAGCAAGGAATGGTGTATTTATCAGATTTATGGAGAAGGGAAGAATTTTTGACTAAACAAGAGATAGAAAATATTATAAAGTACAAAATGGATAATGATGAGTACATTAAATTGAAAAGTTTTTGCACAAACAAACCCAATACAGCTAAGATTAGGAGGGAAGCAGAAGACTGGGAAAGAATTTTTGCAAGTAGTGTCTGTGATAAAGGTCTCATTTCGAAAATATATAGAGAACTGAGTCAAAGGTACAAGAAAACAGGTCATTCCCCAGTTGATAAATGGTCAAAGGATATGAACAGGCAGTTTTAAATTAAAGGAAGAAATTAAAGCTATCTACAGTCATATGAAAAAAATACTCTAAATCACTATTGATTAGAGAGATGCAAACCAAAACAACTCTGAGATACCACATCACACCTATCAGATTAGCTAACATGACAAAACAGGAAGATAATAAATGTTGGAGAAGATGTGGGAGAGTTGGAACATTAACTCATTGCTGGTGGAGCTGTGAGTGTGTCCAACCATTCTGGAGAGCAATTTGGAACTATGCCCAAAGGTCTACAAAAATGTGCATACCCTTTGACTCAGCAATACTTCTTCTAGGACTGTATCCCCAAGACATCATAAAAATGGAAAAAGATCCTACATGTACAAAAATATTTATAGCAGCTTTCTTTGTGGCGGCAAAAAACTGGAAGTCAAGGGGATAACCATCATTTCAGGAATGGCTGAAAAAATTGTGGTATATGAATGTAATGGAATACTATTGTGCTATAAGAAATGATGAACAGGAAGTCTTCAGAGAGAGCTGGAAAGACTTATATGAAATGATGCTGGTGAAAGGAGCAGAACCAGGAGAACTTTGTACACAGCAACAACCACAGTCTGAGAGCATTTTTTTCTGGTAGACTTAGAACTTCATTGCAATGCAAGGACTTAAATAATTCCCAATAGTCTCTTAAGGCAAAATGTCTTCCACATTCAGAGAAAGAACTATGGAATTCAATCACAGAATGTAGCAGATCATTTTCTTTTGTATTACGTTTTGGTTTGTTTTATGATTTCTCCCATTTGTTTTAATTCTTCTATGCAACATGACTAAGGTGAAAATATATTTAGTAGCAATGTATGTGTATAACATATAAAATTGTATGCCACCTCAGGGAAGGAAGGGGAAGTATGGGGGAAGGAGGGGTAGGGAGGGGAAGAATTCTAAGCTATATGGAAGTGATTGTAGAACACTAAAAACAAATAAAATAAAAAAAAGAAGTGGGAAACACTGTAGCTCCCCTAGTCCAAGGAGCCAGGAGCAGAAGCCGTTTTTATTCTCCAATCTTTCTTTTTTTTCCTCTCCTACTAAAGAGCATCCCAAATTCCTTCCCTTCCAGAAATCTCTCTAGGATGAACTTTGTCCATTCTGATCAAGCCTGTGTTTCTCATAAGAAAAATACCTCAACAGTCAACATGATTAAACTGTACCTAACATTGCATGAATTAGATGTAGAGCTTGCACTGGGGATCCAGGAATCTCCCACCAGTCTCCAGCACCAGTCCACCTCAGCCTGACCTTTCCTTGTTCCTAGCATCAGATTCTCTGCATGATGCCTCCTCCCTTGGAGAATAAAAGTGAGGGACATTATATCTGGTCAAATGACAAATACCTTTTAAATGATTATTACGTGCCAGGCTCTATGCTAGGCATTGGGGATGAAAAAAAAAGATAGAGGGTGGAGAGTGCTGGAAGAGAAGAATGTACTTCTTACTTCTCAACTTTGTCTAGGATTGGTCAGGATTGGGACTTTGTTTGCCTTAGAGACATTTAGTTCAACATTATTAACATTTAATTAGCTTAAATTTTAATTAATTTAATTAGCTTTTATTAAGGTTTAGTACGTGAAAAATCATGTTAAGAGTGATAGGTACCTCTCTTCAAATAGTTTACTATTTAGAAAAGGAGATGAAACATGAAAGATATTAAGGTAGTGAAAAGAGTGTCCCATATGGAGTCGGAAGGCTTGGTCCAAATTCTAATTCTGCCATGGATGAGCATGTGGGCATATCACCTAAAATCTTTTAACCTCTATTTCAACCAACCCATCCAGAGGTCCAACTTATCCTGGGTAGTGAAAGCTGATTGTTAAAATTTTCAGGGAAATCAGAGAATGCTATAAATGAGGAGTTGCTTTATTATTTTTTTAATTTCCCTAACATAAGAAAGTTATAGATAAAAAGTTAATAATGCAGATTAATCTGAAAAGTGTATCTTGTATCCTCTTATTGGATAGCTTTTACAAAACATTTACCAGCACATCCCTTAACTCATTCCACATTTTTCCTTCATGAGTGAGTTACCTCTGCCTAGTCACTTCCAAAACTTTCTTGTTCTTTCAAGATTCATATAAACTTCACTTTTCAGTTACCTGTCAAGCTTTCAGACTTTCTCAGGTTAGGATGAGGTTCCTTATCTCTAAAGAAGGGGATTGGAAGGCCTCTTCCAGCTCAAATTCTATGACTTTTACTTGTGATCTCTGAGACTTTAATGGTCCTATGATCTCATCCATGTGGGTCTCTCTTCAACAGTGAAAATCACAACCGATCCACAACCATAACTTCTTGTACTCTGTAAATCTTGCCCATATCCTCCAGTAAGTGTTCCACAAGATGCTCATGTAATGAAGAATTCTGGATGTCTCATGTTGATACATGAGAGAATCTCATCTCAAGATTAGGATCAGAAAAACTCTAATACAAATGAGAAAAAGATAAGTATATGGGAGATGTACAAAGGTCTGTGAGTTGATACAAAGGAGGAGGGATTTCCAATACCTCCATCTACTCATTCATTCATTCTTTTGTTTTTTTGTTCATTCATTCATTCATTTGCTTATTTATTTGTTTGCTTATTTATTTAACAGTTTATTTTATGGTTCTCTAGGATATTTAGAACATGGAATAAATATAAAAGATGTGGTAGGCTGAGCCATCAGATTTTACAATCTACTTGGGGAGTCAGCATATATGTACTTGGGATTATTCTAAATAAAAATTCTACAGGGAATACCAGGTTCTCCAATGCATAGGGCTAACCAGAAATACCATGAATATAGTAGAGTGCAGTTTAAAAGACTAACCAAACTCACTCTTTCTTCTCAGTCCCTTTATAGACTTTCACCTAAGCACTGATTGACAAAGTCTTTTGTCATTATCCTTGTCATTAATGGGTTTTACTTTTGGTGCCGGTACTTTGATGTGTGGGAACAGCTAAGTGGTACAGTGGAGAGAGTGCTGGGCCTGGAGTCAGAATTACTTGTCTTCCTGAGTTCAAATCTGACTTCAGATACTTACTAACTGTGTGACCCAGGGCAAGTCAGTTAACCTTCTTTGCCTCAGTTTCCTCATCTGCAAAATGAACTGGAGAAGGAAATGGCAGACTTCTGCAATATCCTTGCCAAGAAAATCCCAAAATGAGGTCAAGGAGGGTCAGACATGGCTGAAACAACTGCACAACAATGTGTATGTGCTTCTCTGTGTGTATTTGTCTGCAATCTCCAAACTGCATTGTAAATCTATGCAGTACAGACCTGTGACTCATCCCTCTATAAAGTGTTATGTGATCTTAAATGGATTTTAAGGTCCCTTCCTCCTTAACATTCTATAAGTGTCTTGTTCTCTTGACTGTCAATACCCTCCTCCGAGCCTCAATAGAGGGAAGGATGCTTATCATTCCTTGTGCACCCCTTCTTAAGGTAACACCAGATAAAACAGATGAGAAGGAGGGCTACTTGGGTGATGGGCTAATTTTTGAGAAGGAGCATGGTGTAATAGAAGGAACACTGAACTAGGTGGTGGGAGTCCTGGGCTCTACATGATTATCTCCTTGCAAGAATCATTGACTTCTGGGCTTCCACTACGAAATGTAGATAAAGTATCTGAACTCCCTGAAACCAGAGGGTTAGGGCAGGTGATTTGTTCAGATTTCTTCTAGAGTTAAGATGTGATTCCTTTCCTATTTTTTAATCATTTACTAATGTGTTGAACATCTTCTGTTGACCTTGAAGAATCTAAGTTTGGGGATCATGGGAACAATCAAGCAAGGAAAACTATAACATCATGGTGCAAGTAACTTGGCTAAAGTTGTATTATTAATTTATTAAAATTGCAAAAAAAAAAAAAACCCAACAAAAGCAATCAACACATTAAAGAGGGGGAGCACAGTAGAGTGTAAACTTCTAATGGAAGAGGCCCTGATAAAATCCTTGTAGAGTGGGCCAGCTGTATGGGGAACTTTCAGCATCATGAGTCTGATCTGGGTAGATACTTCACTGAGCTGGACCAGGGCAATACTTTTTAGATAAAACTAAGTACTTTGTCTGGGAACTGGCTCCATAATTGGATCTTACACAACAGATATCAATGGCCCAGCACTTGGGTGTTATGTGACACATAAGGACACATTAGGGAGTTTCACTGATGGGGTTCAGGAAGAGGTTATTATATGCTTGAAATCAAGAGAGACACTTTGTTCAGTCTTTTTTGTATGTTATACAACTCTTATGAAAATTTCCTCATCTGCCATAATCAGTTCTCTCAAACAAAGGTCTCTAATAGGTTTTGATTCTCTGGGATGGGCTGACAGAGTCCCTGAAAAGCATTTAGGCACATACAAATGGAAGTCAGGAGAAATATAAGTAATAGCATTTCTTTCTACCCTGTTGTCTCCATCATTGTGAACACAGGGATGCATGGTAGTAGAGACAATTAAGATTCATTTCAAGACTTTTTCTTTTCCTTTTATAAATGGGCTATTTACTTCACAGTTACAGCAATAACACATGTAACAAACATTTTCCTTAATACCCTGGGAACATAATCCCTCCTACATCATCTCAGTCTGGGGTGGAATGGGGTGAAGATCAAAACTTTTTTTCCATTCCTCCATATGGAATGGCCTCACTAAAGTCACTTCCAAAGGCAACAATGAAGTCACATGATGTCTATAACTGAGATCCCAAATGTCACCTTCAAATATTGCTGCTTGTTCTTCAGGGCATTGGTGTTGGGCTGCTATGACACTGGGACTGGATTCTGACTCCCAGATTCCTGTAACTCGAGCTTACTGCACAATGGAAAAGAACAGACAAACAGGCTCAGGAGGCTTTGTTTCTTGTGGGGAGAACTGTGGCCTAGGAAGGCCTACTCCCCTTCCTCTTTTAGAGTTGTCCTCTCACTGGAGTGGATCTAAAGACAATGGGCTGAAAAGCCACCACTAGGCATTTCTGTGTCTTGCTACCATGGTCAGAGGAATTAATCCTGAAATGAGAAAATGGGACATGGTTGAAGCAACATCAAAATTGAGAGCTGGAGATGATTCTTTCAGACTTGATCCTGAAAATCATAAGACTAACCTATGATAAATATGATGGGACAAGACTTTTGTAGCTCAGTTCAATCTCATTATATCTCCTACTGGCCATTACTTCATACTCTAGCTTACTTGTCCTGAGGATAAATATTTATGCCTCTTTATAACTGCATCTGCAGGTAGTATCATGCCCCTATAATTAGGGCCTGGCAATGAAAATTGCTGTGGAACTCCAATAAATATGAAAGACGATAAAATCATTGGATTGTGGGAGGAACAAGAGCTGGAAACTTCGGGCTTTCCAAGGCAAAACCCATGTCCTCCTCACACTTGCAAGATTAATGACTTGAACTCAAATATAGGACTTTATCTTTATATCAGTCTCATGCTGGTGACCTGCACAGCCCTCCCTCACTTAAAACAAAGTCAAGTGCAAGTCATGTCATCATTTCTCTGATGGCATGGTCTTTTTCGGCAATGAAGGATGAACACACACACACACAATCTCATGCTATATCATATTAGTTTTAACCAAAAGTTCTAACCTGGATAGAGCTTTTTAGAGTTTGAATCCATTAACCAATATATTTACCATGCCTCTTAGCTTTGTGTCATCTACAATTTTGATCTGCTTTTATCTAATTCGTTGTTAAAATTGTTAAACAGCACAGGACTAAGGACAGCTCCCTGAAATGTTTCACTCAGTATTTTGACATAGATCAGGGGACCTGCAGTCTTGGGACCACATGTGGCCCTCTAGATTCACAAGTGTGGCCCTTTGACTAAATCCAAACTTCACAGAACAAATCCCCTCAATAAAAAGATTAGTTCTGTAAAACTTGGACTCAGTCAAAAGGCTGTTCCCAAGGACCTAGAAGACCACAGGTTCCCCACTCCTAACATAAACTAATGAATGACTGCTCTTTGTTCTGCCGTTCAGCCAATTCTGCATCTACCCAAATTACCATCATGTAGCCCATATCTGCCCGTCTTGAAGGCAGAAGACATGTGAGAGACTTTGCCACATCCTTTGCTGAAATCTACATCTTTCCTGATAAATTAAAGTATTTATTAAGCACTTACAATTTGATCAGACACTGTGGTAATTGCAGGGAATATAAAGGAAGGCAAAAAATCCCCATTTTTTATTCTCAAGGAACTTACAGGATGATGCATGCAATAACATGCAAACAGTTATGTACATACAAGATACATACACATACACATATACATATAGATGATATCATATATGTATTTGACATATATGATAAATTAGAAGTTATCTCACAGTAAAGGGACTAGAATTAAGGGAGAATATTCCCATTTAATAATTCTGTCAAAAAAGAAAATGAGGTTAGGTTAGTTTGGTATGAAATGTTTCTGATTAGAGAAACATCCTCTCTGGTTCTCCTTAACTTCCTTTTAAATTCTCAGCACATTCTAAGCTTTAGCACTTCTCATGTCATTCGTATAGAACAATGCCACCATTTCATTCCTGATGGGATATCCCATGCTTCCCTCTTCAGTTTGTCTTTTAAAAATAAGAGTAGTTTAGTGAGTTCTTTGTACATCAACAATGGACTCTTAAGACAAATCTCCCTTTGTTGTTTGTTTTATAGGAACTGCTTTTCTTGATGCCTTCAGAATGGTTGATCTTGAGAGTCTTTTGGTCTGACATATCCTGTAGAATTCAGAAATAGCATGCAGGATTATCCTATTTATGACGACTTTTAAAATCTACTTTCCCAAATACACACACACACACACACACACACACACACACACATACATACATGGGAGGGAGGTTTTCTTTCCCTTTCTCTGATACACTTGTCAAGATGGTGTGTTCATTTTCCTCAAAATTCCCTTCATTTCTACTTGACGGACTCATTTTTCCTTTTTGGTGGAAATCAGATTCCTTCATTTCTCCACCTTTTGAAGGATGAAATTCTTTAAGTCAAGGAAGTGTTAACTACTTTGTCATGGCAAAGAAAAAGCATCTGTTTTTGTCTTGATGAATCTTTATCTAAATGCTCTCATCTATGTTTTATACTTCTTCCTGGATTTTCTTATGTGTTAATTATCCAAAAAGAAACTTTAATAAGCTGAGTGCAGTATCTGAACTGTCCTTGCACTAGTGCTCTAGTCCAGTACTTTCCAATTACCCCCATGTGTATATATGAATACTCACTCTTTCCTAAGAGATCTACCAGTATCCCTATTGTACTCAGCCAACATGGTGGTGTCTCTAAAATAGTTTTCAGACTTCCATCACTGATGGGATCCCTATATAATTTAGCAGGTGAAATGCTCAAATTATTAGACTATGAAATCTGCTCTTTACATCTAGTTGAACTCCCTGCCCCTTTGAGAAATATTCTTCAGTTTTCCAATGCATTCATAGACTGATACATAAGCATGTAATGATGACTTAGGTTTTAATAAAATGTAAATCAATAAGAATATATAAATTCACTTGTTTTTTGAAATTTTACTTGTAGTTCTATTTTATCTTTCTCTCACCTCCCCCTACCATTGAGAATGCAAGCAAAACAAAACCTGTTACAACCATTTATTGTCAAGTGAAAGAAATTCCATCACTAGCCATATGAAAAAATGCCTCAATGTGCACTTGAGTCTATCACCTTTCTAACTAGAAGTGAGTTGCATGCTCCATCATGAGTTCTCTGGAACTATGGTTGTCATTTTGCTGATCCATGTTCTTAAGTCTTTCAAAGTTGTTTGTATTGAAAATGCTGTTATTGTACAAATTGTTTACCTAGTTCTGTTCACTTCACTTTGAATCAGTTCATACTCGTTTTATAAGGTTTCTCTGAAACTATTGCCTTCATAATTTTTTGCAGCATATTAGTATTCCATCATATTTTATACTATAATTTGTTCAGTCATTTCCCAAGCAATGGGCAACCTCTCAGTTTCCAATTCTTTTCCACCATGAAGAAAAGAGCTGCTTTAACTATTTTTGTGCATATAAGTCATTTTCCTTTCTTTAATCTTTCTGGGGCTATGAGACATATTAGTATTGCTCTTCCAAAGGATTCACAGTCTAATAAGCTTTTTGAACATAATCCAAAATTGTTTTCCAGAATGACTGGACTTGTTCGCAGCTCCACCAATAGGGAATTAATAATATACCTAGTTTCCCAAAGTTATTCCAGTTATGCTATTTTCCTTTTTGATCATTTTTTTTAGTCTGATGGGTGTGAAGTGGTGCATCAGAATTGTTTTTATTTGCATTTATTTGATTATTAGTGGTTTAGAACATTTTATATGAATATTGACAGTTTGGACTTCTCTCTCTGAAAACTTCCTGTTAATATCCTTTTACCATTTATAAGTTGGGGGATGGTTCTTATTCTTATAAATCTGAATCAGTTTAGTATGTGTATATGCATGTGTGTGTGTGTGTGTGTGTGTGTGTGTGAAATGAAACTTTTATTTGAAAAACTTGCTCCATATATTTCTCACCCACACTCAATTTCCTGGTTCTCTGGATTTTAGCTGCATTGGTTTTGTTTGTGAAAAAACTTTAAAATTTTATGTAATCAAAATTGTTCATTTTTACCTCCTGTGGATCTTTTTTTTATCTCTTGTTTTTGGTCATGTATTTTTCATTTATCTGTAGATCTGACAGGTAATTTCTTCCAATGTAAATTCATTTGCAATGAATGCATCTCCCTCTTTAGGTCTTCAGTGTAGACAGTAGATATTCCCAATCCAGGCATGCCTTTGTTTTTATAAGGAAGGAATGAGAAAAGGTTCCCCCATGCTCCTATCTCAGATTCATGGTACTAAAGAAAAGTGTCCTTATATTCTATTGTATGACACTTGTCCCTTTTAAATAAGCTTTCTCTTCCATTAGGATATAGCAAAGAGTAACTGATAGTAAGTGATTAGTAGTTGGGAGTAGGGAGTGAGGGTATATCCACTAATAAACACACTGTTCCATTCAATCCATGGTACTTACAAACTGAGAAGTCAATTGGAAAGGATGAAGGCTCTCTGACATCTGAGTGAGTAAACAGCAAAGGCTTCATATAGTTTATATACTTTTTTATAATATAGTATCTACACTTCAAGTGCTACAGTGAAGTCAGGGCAATCAAGTAGATGCTGGCTCAGAGTTCACCAGATCGGTGACATCTTCTGAATCTGATTTTCTGGGATTGCTTTAAGTTGCGCTGTTCTGATTTGTCCTTTGTTCTGGAAGAGGGCCATGACATCAAGGAGATTATGACATGGCTTGCATTGAATTGGATTTGAGTGAGGCCTGTGTAAAGTCACCAACCTCACTTTATCCTCCAGAGCCATCTGGGTCCAGTGACCAGATATAGATCAGGATGACTGGAGATGGCCCAGGTTGCAATGGGAGACCTTGGCCTGTTTAAGCTAAGGTCTTTTCAAGTTCTCACTTTGAGTAAGGCAATTTCCATTCAGTGAAAGGCCTGTTGAAGAAGTGACTCAAGAGATGGCCCCTTTAATTAAAAAAAACAAAACAAAACAAACGGGGAGAGGAAGACCCTCAGGCTTGCTGTACAAAAGAGAAACCAACACTTATTTACATTGACTCTGAGTCAAGAGGGTTCAAAAAGTAGCCATTAAGTGGTGCTTGGGGATGGACCTCCTGCTGTCCAATCCATGAGATCCAGAGTGAATTGGGTTTTAGGCATGGTCTTTGAAAAGGAAATCTAGCTACTAGACCTCAAGATAACTTGGTAAGTTTCAGTCATCACAATTTACCTTCCCTTTGGGCAGAATAACCTCAAAGAAGGGATTCTGGGAAAGAGTAATCAGAAGTCGGAAGATCTTCAATCTTGTTCCCTTCTGTGAGAAGGAATGTGGGGGTAGGGTCATGTGGTTTATGGACAGTCACTGACTCTAACCCTGTTCCACGCCCCCACTCCTTTCTCTGTCATTCTACAGGCTTCTGTCATGAATAAATCATAAGGGACAAATCTCTTCCTTTCAGCCTCTGCTAAGAATTGATGGAACATGCTGGTGGTGTTGCAGAATAGCTGGAGAGAGTTCAATTTTTCATTCATTAACTATTAAAGAGGGATTATCAAAAAGCAAATAGCCCACTCCCCTCAAAAACCAATCTATTAAACTAGTGGATTATTTCCTCTCTTTTTAGGAGAGCACTGAGCTCAGAAGATGCTGATCTCATTCTTTAATGGGTCAGTTCAGGCAGTTACTTTCCAATTGTTTATCACTATTGTTATAATCTGGGAATCTGTTTCCTCTTTACTTGAAAGAAAACCCAGCATTTACCATATCATGATATTGTGGAATCAATGATAACAGTAAGTAGAGATTTGAGGAGAGAATTTGATCTCTGCAGAGGGAGGCGATCACATTCCTATATTAACTGGAGAAGTATGAGGTAGGAGGAAAAGTAAGAAATGATTCAGTTTGGAAGTCCTCAAGGCAATAGAGGCAAACACAAGTTTGGAGTACCTACCTTGTTAAACAGGCCTATTCAATGAATGGGTGTTGCCTCACCCTAAGTGAGTACCTGCAAAGACTTTGGCCTAAAGGGCCCAAGATTTCTCCAGTGTATCCTGAGGAATATCAAGTCACTGGACTCAGATGGCTCTGGAGAAGTAAGACTGGTGACATGCATAGCCCTCCTTCACTCAAAACAAAGTCAAGTGCAAGTCATACCATCATTTCTCTGATGGCATGGTCTTCTTCGGCAATGAAGGATGAACACTATCCTCAGAGGAAACTTGTTAGGTTCCTTACATACTTTGTAAGGGAAGAGGAGGAGCTCTGGCTACCTATCCTGCCTCTGCTTGCCACCACCTCCTCCATGTGACCAATGGGAGTCCCGATTAAAGGGAAATACCCTTCTTTCCCCCTATAAATCTTATGTCAGAGACCTGCCCATTTAGGATCACACTAACATGTAACATACCTCTCTACTGTCTATTTTGGAAACATCACCCAAGTTGAACCTCATGCCTCCTCTTAGTGTAGATATATAAATGTTCTTTGTTCTTGGTCTTCTCTAGAGGAAGATATTGTGTGTTTGTTCTTCATTCTCAAAATGAACCATGACATCAGAGAGATGATGATATGACTTGCAGTTGACTTTTATTTGAGTGAGGAAGGGCTGTGCAAGGTCACCAACCTCACTTTCTCCTCCAGAACCATCTGGGTCCAGTGACCAGACATTCATCAGGATGACTGGAGATGGTGTAGGATGCAATGGGTGATCCTGGCCCTTTTAGCCTAACTTCTTTTCAAGTTCTCACTTTGCGTTAGGTAATGCCCACAGACAGAGTACTGGGCTTGGTGTCAAGAAGACCTGAGTTCAAAATTGAAATTAGATACTAGTTATGTGACCCTGGACAAGTTGCCTAACCTCTGTTTGCCTCAGTTTCTTCAACAGTTAAGTGGAGTATAATAGTGGCCCTCCCAGGGTTGTTGTGAGGATTGAATGAGATATAATTGCTAAGTATATAATACTGTGTCTGGTACACATTATGTGCTTAATAAATACCCTTTTCCTTTCTTCCTCTCACTTTTCCCTTCTCTCTCTATTCCTACTTGGATTTTAAACATTCCAAATATCTCTTATCACTCATACTTTATTCTATAGTTGTTTTGAATATGGGTTCATTTTAAGGGGTGACATCAGCTCTCTAGTTTGTGTTCTGTAGTTAGCAACATCACTTTCTTACCCCCGAATTAGACTGTAAATTCCAGGAGAGGAATGAGAATAACTTATTGAAACTTTGTGTTTCCCATCTAGACTCTGTATAGAGTAGGTTCTAGATGTTTGTTGCATGAATGCATGAATGAGTAGTGAGTTTCCCATCACAGGAGGTCGTCAGGTAGAGGCTGGATGACTAATGATCTAATAACCAATCAATCAATCAATCAATGGCTAACTTTTATATAGAGTTTACTATGTGCTGAGCGTTAGCCTAAGCACTTGACTAGTTACATGGTTAAACAGGATGATGTCTGAGAGTTCTTCCAACTTGGAGATACTATGATTCTTACACTGTCTTTGGTCTTCCAGGTTCCACCTATAGTTTCCCTTTGACCACGCAATTCTCAAAGTTGTATTCTGCCCTTCCTAGTTTGTTTTCAGGGGGATGTGGGGCATACCTTACCCAAACTGATATCCACAAACAAGCCTATCCTCTCACTATCTGGGATCTGGGAGCACTTTGGAAAATGATGGAAGAATCTAATCAATCTGGCCCTGTTGGTCAACATTTCTTTGCTTACAGAAATGGTGAATTGACCTGTCTTTCTCATATATATCTATGTCTCAATGGTTTTGGGTGTTTGCATTCTTTTGACCGTGAAGAAGTAAAGTAATTGAACCAATTATGCCCCCTCCCCAGCCCATCTGGATTCCAAATCAGGCCCCTCTCTGCCCCCTTCTTTTATATCTCTGCCTGGAATGCCACACAGCACTCACCCACCTCCCCATCCACCCCACCCACTTACACACACACACACGCACATACACATACACACACACAAACACCATGTTTGATGCTTCAGTTTAATAGCTCTGGGCCAAATATACCATATCTGTAGTTCCTTTGAAGGTTGATTTCTGGCCATTTTCCTTGAGTTGTTCAGACCACATATGCTTTCACAAGTTTACGAGGCAAATTCTTCAATTCCTTAGCTGTATTCACTATATTCTTGATTTTCTCTGCAAGAAAAATGAGAGAAATAAGGGTCAAAATTTGTTTGAGAAACAGATGGTCAGAATTACTGGACCAAACCAAACCCATACTTCCTTACTCCCAAGTTGTTGCATGAGCCCAAGGAGAGGGGCAGGAGGTGGACAACTCTACCAGAAGGGAAGAAAGGTTGAATGCTCTGCCCTGAGGCTTAGGGTACAGAAAGGGCAGGTTTAGAATCATTCTAGAACTAAAAGGGACCTTGGCAATTTTCCAGTGCTCCAGGTGAGATACAACACTGGGATGGGGAGATACTGAGGTATTCCTTTACACTTCACTCTACCCTAACCTCCTTTAAAAATAAGGAGCTATAGTTTTCAAAGAAAAAAATACAATCAACAATGATATAAAAATGCTCTAAATCACTAATTATTGCAGAAATGCAAATTAAAACAACTTTGATGTTCCATCTCACACCAGTTAGACTGCAAAGAAGGTAAATATTGGAGGGTCTGTGGGAAAGTAAGTACACTAATAAACTCTTGGTGGAGCTGTGAATTGGTACAGCCATTCTGGAAAGCAATTTGGGAAAATGCTTAGAAAGTTAGTGTATAACCTGTGACCCAGTGATACCACCTGTTAGGCCCATACTGCCAAGAAATAAAAGAAAGAGGAAATGAATCTACATGTACAAAAGTACTTAAAGCAGTTTTTTTGTAGCTAAAATTTTGTTTTGCCATTCCTCCTATTGAAGAATGGATGACCAAATTATGATGTGTTGAGGTAATGACCTATTATTGTACCATAAGAAGTCATGAAATGGACAATTTTAAGGGTATCTTGGGAGACTTTTATGAACTGATGCAGAGGGAAGTAAGGAAAACTAGCAAAACTCCTTATACAACAATAGCAAAAATTTAGACAAAAATACTTTGAAAGATTTTAGAATTCTGCTAAGTTCTGTGCTTAGTCACAAGTCCAAAAGGATGATGATGAAGCATACCACCCACCTTGTATCAGAGAGATGGCGGACTTAAAGAAAGAGACGTACATTTTTAGACATGGTTATTGTGGGAATTTGTTTTGATGGACTATGTAGCTATGAATTAAGAGGTTTTTTTAAAAAATTTGTCCATTGGGAGTACTGGGAGGGACAGAATACTAAAAAAATACTTATTGAAAAATGAAAATAGTAAACTGCCTAAAATTGAATAAAAATAGAGCTTCATATATGTATATAATACATACATATATGTGTGTTCATCCTTCGTTGCCGAAGATGACCATGTCATCAGAGAAATGATGACATGACTTGCACTTGACTTTGTTTTGAGTGAGGGAGGTCTGTGCAGGTCACCAGTCTCACTTCTCCTCCAGAGCCATCTGAATCCAGTGACCAGATATTCATCAGGATGACTAGAGATGACCCAGGATGAGGCAATTGGGGTTGTGACTTGCCCAAGGTCACACAGCTAGTGTCAAGTGTCTGAGGTGAGATTTGAACTCAGGTCCTCCTGACTCCTGTGCTGGTGCTCTATCCACTGCACCTAGCTGCCCCACATACATATATAGTATATATACATATGTATGTGTGTGTATATATATATATATATATATATATATATATATATATATATATATATATATATATATATGGATTTAGGGAGGGATCGGTCATATTAGGTAAGAGTTGGAAACATTAGAGTAGAAACATGTAGAGATTCATATCTGGTACCTTCAAATGTACTCACCTTCAGAGTCTTCAATTTTTTTTTTCATGAAGTTTGCAGCAGTCTTAAGGATTGATAATCTGGGAACTGCTTCTGATTGGGAGAAACTGTGTTAGTAGAGTTGCTCATCCATGGATTAAAATGTCCTTCCAACTCCATCAGAACCTTCTGAAAAATTGTTACTGTGGTCCAGATGGAGATATAGCAGTGATAATAATCATTGTAGCTGTCATTGTGTGCTTGTCAAAGAACTTGATGAGAATCATAATATTTGATCTCCACACAAGTTTTTACTGTTACTGTTTCTATTTTGCAGATGGGAAAACTGATTTGGGGATGTTAGGTGATGAACTCACAGCCACATAATTTGTAAGCATAGAAGGCAGATTTGAATCCACACTTCTCCTGACTCCAAGTCAGCAATCTTACGACTCACTATGCCGTGCTGCTCTTCTGCCTCATTTATTAAGAACCTACCATGTGCAAGAGATCTGCTAGGTCTTGGAGATACAAACACAAAGAATTTAACACTTATTACTTTCAAAGAACTTAAGAAGTAGGAGAGAAATTCATGTATGAATATGGACATGTACGGTTTTGCTCTCTAATATGGACATTTATTTGCTGAAAGAAGAAGAAAAAAGGACTTTTGTATGAAATACAGAGAAAAACATCTTCTTGAGAAGCCTGAGGGAAAAAAATCTGTCCATCAGATAAAAGGAGAGACACATCAAGCTCTGAGAAGAACAGCATGATAGAGGGCACAGTAGGTGCCCTCTATCAGAGACACAGTAGGTGCTTAATAAATGTTTATATACTGACTAACTTACTGAATGATGGGAAAGATAATTGCAGTGCATTGCTCACCAGTAGCTAATAAACATATGATTATTTTTTAAAACTTGGAAATTTAATGCTAGGAAACTAAATTAAACCAAAGAACTGGTTAGAGACTATGGGATTATTATTGTTTGTTTTTAGAGACTGGGACTCCTTATGTAGTTGAAGCTGGAATTGAAGCAACTACTCATGAGCTGGACCTCACCATTGATCAGTATGTAAACTTTGACTCTGTTTGGGCTGATTTTACCCTCCTTAATCAGTCCAGTGACCCCCAGCTCTCAGAGTCTCATCATATTGGTGCCAGACTTAGTATAGACAGCTAAGCAACTTCAGTCCTACTGAATGTCAAAATTCCTGATTTCAAGTGCCTCAGGCTCCCCAGAAGCCGTGTATGTCATTATACCCAGTGAGACTATTGTATATTAACTTTTTTTTGGTCAAATACAATAGAAATGTAAATCTGGGGTTTCTCAACTCCAAACAGGTAGATGAGTCACTGCATGTGAAGACTCCTTGACTCCAGAATTTAGAAATAAGATGAGAAGTCAGATTAAGAAGACAGAAATAAGCCAACAAGAGAAGCTGCTTACCGTAACTGAGATATCACACATCAGAAATCAGAACACATAAGCTTATGGAACTAAGAAGCTGAGATCAGATCAGATCAGAAACAGGTTCCACAGTTACTGTGAGAAATGAATATGATTGGAGGAAAGCTTTAACATTGGGAGCTGATGACAGAAAATAACTTCCTATGCTGTTGAAATGCTAACTGCAGAAAGGCTGCCTTGCTCCCTCGTATTATATCCAAGGCTCTTACTAAAGGGGAAACCCTTCATAGATCCACCTACATTGCTCTTTACTTCCATCTCTGATCTTGAGAGGAGGAAACCCTTCAAAACCCATAGATAGACCAGAATACTTTTGTAGATCCTAGGTTTAGAGGGAACTGTTTTTCAATGAAAGCATTATGTAGCTTTAGTGCCCAACCAAGAAGGCAGAGCTAAAGATCACAGCCTTAAGGTTGCTTTTTTGCTAAAAAAAAAAAAAAAAAAAGCTTACACCCTTTCAGTAGCCTAGGAGAAGCAGAGAATCAATTTCCTTGAGCAGGAGGGTACAGAAGCCCAGAAGAGGAGTGATGCCATCCAGCAGAGGACTCATAGCATACATGTTCCATAAAGGAACTGTGAGAGAATGAGTTGGAGCAATGTGGTGGCTGTGGCTTCTTCTATTGGAAAAACAGTCTAACCTGCCAAGTGGGTCAAGTGAGTCAGCACCAGCCCAGGAAGAGAGAACTGGAGGGGGTTGGAGGTGTGTGCCACACATGCAACACATATAGAATTAATATAAAGAGAAAAAATACAAAATTGTTTGGGGGACACAATAGAGATAGCCATAGGATCATGGATTAAGAACTAGGAGGGAATGTCACTGGAGGTCACTGACCTGGATACAAGTCCTGCTTTAGACATGTGCTAGCTGTGTGATCAAAGACCTTAGAGTTTTTGAGACCCATTTTTTTTAAATTAACTTGGGGCAGTAGAACTTACATTACAGAAACTGTTGTGAGGTTCAAATGAGGTAATTCACGTACTGACTTTTGCTATTGTGAGCCAAATGGTATCAGACATAGCCATATGCAACTCCAGGGACCACATTTAAAAATATGCTTTTCTGCGTCTACGTGGCCCATTCCCAGAGACACCTCCCCAAGACCAATTCATGGACATGGGTCTTTGACAGTCAGATACTCACTTTGAGTAGTGGCTTCCTGATTCTCTTCTGACTTTTCAGCTGCTAAAATTTTCTGAGCAAAGTCTGAACTTGCTTCCGCAGGGACTGTCACTGACTTTGAAATTATTTCTTCAGGGGCTTCTGGGTTGACTGCTGTTTCAAGAGGAGCAGAGGTGCTACTTTCAGCTGAAAACATAGCTCGGCATCATTGACCTTGGGCAACTCAAATCTTACCCAATTTTATCAGAGGCTGGAATAAGTCTGGGCAGTAGATTAGAATTGAGGAACAGATCAGTCTTTTCCCAGTAGCTGGGATATCTGTACAGAATTTGCCTCTGGGGATTTTCTCTATAGGGAGAGGGATGAATTTGGACCAAAACATGGCCCATATTTATAAAGGGAAGATCTGTTGGGCAAGTAGAATATGTCAGGGAGGTCAAGAGGAGGGTCTGCCATTTCTCCTCTTGCTGCCCTGATATTACCAGAATATGGAAAGGATTTGGATTTTCATTAGTCTGGAGAATTTCTAATACGAGACTCCCAATGCTAACTCAGATCCAATCCTTAATTCAGTTTCTGATTTGTACACAAATCTTAGAGAGGGGCCAGAAGTCCATAGAGAACTGAGACTTTCTCAGGATCCAGCCAATAATTTCTACTAACTGGATTTGGAGTCTTTCTATTTTTCAGGGTGTTTTTCCTACTAGATCCCCTAAAAATGACCTGTGGTTGAGTAGGACTAGACAAATTGATATTTTCCAAGCTTCTCCTGTGCTTACCTGGACTCATATTTCCTTCTACCTGATGGAATGTACAAGCCCTGCCCGCCTTCTCCACCATCTCCACCTAAAAATCCTACCCTGCATTTATGGTCCAACCAAAATGCTACCTCCTCTCTGAACCTTTCCCTGGACCCTTCCTGCAGCAATGAGCCCTTTGCTCACTATGCCTGTAACTGCAGGCCAAATGGTATTTATTTCTCCTTTCATTCATTCATGTGGTATTTCAACAGACACTCATTGAGGACCTACTCTGTGGAAGGCAAGGTACACAGAATAATAATGATACACTCTTGACTTTAAGGAAATTAGAATTAAGAGAGATAGGACATGAACATAAATAATAAAATAAAAGCAGGATAAGATTAATTAAATATTGACTACAGTTCTTCACATTTCTATAGCATTTTACCCAGGGCAACCTTGTGAAGGAGGTGGTGCAAGTGTTATTGTCCTCATTTCTCAACTGGGAAACTAAGGCTTCAGAGAAGTTGTGATTTGGCCAGTGTTACAGGACTAGTGAAAAAGAAAGGCTGGAATCTCCTGACAACCCAGTCCTGGGTTTTTTCACTGTCTTATATGGTCTTTCAAGAAGGGTACAAAGAAAGCATGGTGGGAATACAGAGGAAGGAGGCTCATTGCTGCAGGAAGGGTCCAGGGAAAGGTTCAGAGAGGAGGTAGCATTTTGGTTGGACCATAAATGCAGGGTAGGATTTTTAGGTGGAGATGGTGGAGAGGGCTGGCAGGGCTTGTACATTCCATCAGGTAGAAGGAAATACGAGTTCAGGTAAGCACAGGAGAAGCTTGGAAAATATCAAATTGTCTAGTCCTACTCAACCACGGGTCATTTTTAGGGGATCTAGTAGGAAAAACACCCTGAAAAATTACATTAGGGAGGAAATAAGAAGGTGGTTCAGGGTCCAACTATTGAGTTTGGGTTTTATGGGGCAGACAGAAGTGGACCACTGGGGATATTTGAGCAGGGAATTAATGTCATTGCAGGTTCCCAACCACTCTTCTTTGATCATGTACTCTTTCAAATTCTTTATATTTAAACAAATCTGATCTCTATTCCTCTCCACCTGGTTTCTTAACCTTACCTATATCTAACCTTCACATACACTATGATCCCAAGATTTCCACCCCATCTTGTCCTCCTTTCTTCTTTAGAGCAATACTTCCCTCTTCATGGAGCCTTTTACTAATTGATCCTTCTCAGCCCAGCTGTCCCCACTCCCACCCTCACCTAACCTCAGTTCTGCTGTCCAGAGCCCAGTCGAGGAGCTCTTGGTTCTGTCCTCATTTCTGGGTCTGAGTCCTGACTGGGTGTTCTTTCCTAGTGTCAGATGGAAAGGCACAGGAGTGCAGAGCCAATCTCTTGCTCTCTTTGGATTCTTTGTTAGCACCCACTCCTCAGGGACTCAGGTCCAAAGGAAAGAAGGGACTCACCATTGTCTACGAGCTCTGGAGGTGTAGCGTCAGAGATATTCTCTTCTGCAAAGAAAGGAGCAGAAGCAAAAATCAAAAAGGAGGGAACTTGATCAGCTCCATTCTGAACTGAAGAGCAGACCGGAAGGAAAAGTTTCAGAAACAAAGGTGTGATTAAAGGAATCATAAACCTCCTATCTGTCACATGTTGACTTGCCAAGAAGTTTTGCCTAATATCTAACCTGTAAGCAGTAAGTTAATAATTTGTGAAGCATCTGCTATATGCCAGGCATTGTGCTAAGAAAAGGGGATACAAAGAAAGGAAAAAGGTAGTCCCTGCTCTCAAAGACTTTGAAGTGTAATGGGGGAGAAAACTATAAAACAAGCTAGATGCAGGGTAAATTGCAAATAATCAGGAGAGGGAAGGAAAAAGAATTAAGGAGGAATGGGAAAGTTTTCGTGCAGAAAGTTGAATTTTAGTTGAGAAGGAAGTCAGGGAAGTCAAGAAGAGATGAGGATGGAGAGAACTTCAGGCATGGGAGACAGCCAGTGAAACTACATGGAGTCAGGAGGAACATGAAAAAGCCAGTGTTACTCAATCACAGAGCACATGATAGAAGTGTAAGGGGCAAGAAGACTTGAAAGGTGGGTGGGAGGCAGGTTATTTAAGGACTTTGAACACCAACTAAAAGATATCCTACTTAATCCTGGAGGTGATAGGGAGTCACTGGAGTTTATTGAGTAAGGAGGTGACATGACCAGATCTGTGTTTTAGGAAAATCTTTTTGATATCTGTGTGGAGGATGGATTGGACTGGGGAGAGAGTTGTTGGAGGTGGAACAACCCGCATCCTATTGCAATAGTCCAGGAATGAGGAGGGGGGTACCACCAGGGTAGTAGCAGTATCAGAGGAGACAAGAGGAAGTAGGCAAAAGATGTCACCCGCAACCCACTGATTGTACCTGGGCAGACATTCTGACCATAGCTAAGCTACTCCTGAGGTTGCACATCCCTATGAGGGTGGCATTCTTCTGATTTTGGCTTATAACTTTCCAAAGAGAAGCCTTGTGGAAATGTGTGGAAAAGCATACACTTTCCTGGCTGGAGTGAGGAAGACTCCTTATTCTGAGTTCAAATCTTGCCTCAGACACTAGCTGTGTGACCCTGAGCAAGTCTCTTAACTCTTTTTCCCTCAGTTTCTTCATCTGTAATATAAGCTGGAGAAGGAAATGGCAAACCACTTCAAGATCTTTGCCAAGAAAACCCCAAATGGGTTGGTTCATAAAGAATTAGACATGATTGAAAAATGATTATGTAAAATAAAGTAGATACAGAATAAACTGGAAATAATCAGCAGAGGGAAGGAGAAAGAACTAAGGAAGACTAGGAAGGGCTTCCTGTAGAAGCTGTTTTAGTTGGGAAGGAAGAGAAGGAGATGAGAAGGGAAAGAATTCCAGGAGAGAAATCTTACATCAGGCCCCCTGCCTGTTTGCCAGGAGCTGTCCACAGAGTTAGAGGGTCTAGTAGTTCTTTAATCAATCAATTAAAATTTATTAATCACTTACTTTGTCCCAGACATAGAAGATAGAAAACCAAAATGAAAGAGCTGTTCCTCAAAGAGTTTCCATTCTATTGTAGGAAACAAGCTATACATAATTTAGTATATACAATATATCTGAAAAATACATTCAAAGGAAGAAGGGATGGATGGTAAGACCTGGAGAGGGAGGAATGAAGAAAGGCGGGAAGTTGAAAGTGGTGTTTGAGTTGAGAATTGAAAGGAAGAAGAAATTCTAAGAGGTAGCAGTGAGAAGGCATTCCAAGCAAAGGTAACAGCTAAGGCAAAGGCAGGAGACAGGAGATTGATTATTATTTTGACAAACAAGAAGCCAGTTTGGCTAGACAATAGAATAATATATAATAGAGTTGAAAAGATGGGTTTTGGACATCTTGTGAAAAGCTTTAAATACTTTTTTTTTAAATAGAAGAATATACATTTTATCCTAGAAACAACAGGGAATCATTGGAGTTTATAGGGACAGGGTGACAGTAGGAGTGGAGGATGACATGGTCAGATCTGCACTTCAGGAAAATCATCATGGTACCTGTATGGCTTATAGATGGGAGAGGAGAGAGAGTTAAAGTAGGCTTAGGTCAGACTTCTCTGAGGACTTAGGCTGAATCAAAGACTTAGGACCAGTCGGTGACAGTAAGGAAAGTTTAATTTAATAATGTACCTTTCCGTAGGACTTTGCAATAAGAGTTTTATGTTAATTATGTAATTTAATATTTCTAACAACCCCAAATCTAGGCAGCACATTGTTAGTCCTATTGTACTGTGAAGAAAATGGATGCCTAAGAGATGTCTGATGTTTCAAATTTCACAGATAGTCAGGCCTTGACCCTGGGCTCTATCCAATCTTCTTCTCCATGGCCATGCTCATTGTTTGGCAGCCTGTAGGTCTCAGGGACCACTCAACCTTAATAAGGTTAAGAGCTATGGCAGAAACAACATGCACAATGATTACAAATATGTAAATGGAAAAGACAGTGGTACCAAGTCATTTTTGATGACTTGTGTATAAACTATAGCATCACTATTACAAAACTAATATCCTAAGGTTATAATTAATACTATTATTAATAAATGGCATTTCTGCTTTAAGAGGTTATTGCACTAGACCAAATGGCTTTAAAGTCCCTTCCATCCTTTTCTTTTTATGACTCAATAACTAGTTTTAAGAGAAGAAGCATGGTGAGTGCTCGTATGACCCTGATAAGTTGCTGCCTCATACAGGAGATAGAATTGAGGAAGGCTGAGTCTCGGGCTTCTTTGGGGGTTACAGGTCTTTGCTGAAAGTCATACTCACCGCCACAGACAAGGGCACCAGCCAGAGCTGCTAGGACGAGAACGCTGAGGAACTTCATCATTGCAGAGGAGATATAGAGAAGCTTTCTGAGCCAGAGGAAAAGGTGCTGATGAGCTACCCGCATGCCTGTATCCTTTTAAAGATACCAGCAGCCAATGGGAGTCAGGCTGCAGAGGCAGCTCCCTCCTCCCTCTGCTCCCACACCTACTGCCTCCTTCAAATGTCACATGCTAAGTCAACAAGGGAAGGGTAGGGGCAGGTGCCCGACTTTCTTGGCCAGCAATGTTGTCCTCCTCCTTGTGACTTTGGTGTCATTCTCTCTCTGTTTCAAAGCTCATCTATACCTGGCACATGGAAGTCAATTAACATTTTTAGGCCTAAGCCTATTCATTATAGATAGAGGGAGACTGCTCATTTTTCACTGTTATAATGAGAGGTCCACTGATGTAAGAATCTTTCTAGTGGCCAGAAAGATGACCTTGAGAGTTCAGATTGTCTAGCCCCTTGCCTTCTAATGGGACTCCCCGTATTTGTTCTAGACTGAGAAAAAGAGTTGAAGTTCTTCCTGAGAAATCAGGATTGAATTTGAGGGTCAGGGAATCAGACCTTGACTGCTCCCTTCACAGTCTTATTCAGACTAAAACAGGCCCAAATGTTCCCTGATCTCTGACTTGTGGGCACCAAGGAGCTTTGGTGTTCCTTGGTCAAGGTCCATGCTATGGGCGGCTAAGTTGGGGGCTTCTAGCTCCTAATCTCATAAAACTTTTAGGGCCAGGCATTTCAATGAAGCCCACCTCAGACAAAAGCTTGAGGGATTATTCATATGCAGTCGATTATCTATTATCAGTTAATAATTACATTTCTAAGGCAATCTGTTTATTGTTGACAGATTCCCTTTCAATAATCTGGATAGTACTGGGGTTGTGGGCAGGATGTAGAAAGGGCCCAAGCAGAATCCTTTTGACAACATCTTTCTGTTCTTCATCTAAAAATAGCATGGCTTTAGTGGGAAAGGCCAGTCAGAAGCCCTTCTTCTACCTCAGCAATAGCCTCTCACCAGATATGAGTTTAGTAAATCTCATACTCCTCTTGGTCTCGTCTCTTCCTCTTGAAAATCATAGGATTGGACTGGATTTTCTCTTAATCCTATCTAGCTGTGACATTTATGATTTTATGTTTACTTCCTGTGCAAAGTTTTGCTCAGATCAGTGTTAAGTCCCCCAAGGCTTCATTACCTTAAGGTAGAGAGCTCAGAAGCCTGCTGAGGGCCAGGGATCTCACTGACCATTCTCTATGCGTGATTCATCAAGTAGACTACAGTTTCAGTTATACCCTGGGTCCCTGAGAAGAAGTGGTAGAGATGGGAGCAACTGCTAGGTGTGGACCTATAGCAGAACGATTCCAGACAAGCTGAGATCATACAAGTCATTTCAAATATCCTCTTTCCTCCAGAGAAGATGTCCTTTCATCTTTCTGATCTGCTCTGGATTCAAGAAAGTGGACATATGATTATCTAGAAAAGAATAACAGAGAAGGGTTAGGTGGGAAATACCAAAATTTTGAGAGATACAGATGATAAGGCAGATTGCACATCACTGCCTTTAGATATATGGTACAGGTCTGGGAATGTGTGTGTACATGTGTGTACATGTGTATGTGTGTGTGCGTGTATAAAATGGAGTTTTTCTGCACTTGATGGAATTGAGTTCTTGAGTAATTTGAGATGAGTTTATCTAGTCTCAAAGGATTCTACCCACCCTGCACTAAAGAACTGTTTTCTGGAGTACTTCTAAAACTGCTGTTTATATCATGGCTAGTCATTGCACTGATCAGAGTTTTACATCTTGCAAAGTTGTTTGTCTTTTAAATGTAGTTGCCAATGTCTAAATTGTTCTCTTAGTTTTGTTCCCTTCACTCTACATCACTTCATACAAGTCTTCCCTGGTTTCTCTGAAATTGTCTCATTATTTCTAATAGTATTACATTATATTGATATATCAAAATTTGTCCTGTCATTCCTTAATTGATGGATTCTTTCTCTCCTTTTAGTTCTTTGTCACTGTAAAAAGAGCTGCTATAAATATTTTTGTTCAAATGAGTCATTTTCCTCTTCTTTCATCTCTTTGGAGTATAGGACTTATAATAGTATCACTGGGTCAAAGGGCATGCACAATTTTTGTGCATAGTTCTAAACTGCTTTGCAGAATGGCTGCAGCAGTTTCCAGTTTCAATAAGAGTCCATTAATTTACCCATTTTCCCACAGTTCTTACAACATTTGCTATTTTCCATTTCTCCCCTCTTTGTCAATCTGATGAGTGTGAGGTGGTACATGGTACTTGCTTTAATTTGTATTTCTTTAACTGCTAGTGATGGAAATTTTTTTTTGTATTCCTTCTTCTGAAAACTGCCACTTCATATACTTTGACCCTTTACCAACTGGGGAATGGCTCTTAGTATCATAAATTTGAATCAAATTCTTATATATCTTGTAAATGAGACCTTTACCAGAGAATCATGCTGCAAAGACTTTTTTTCAATTTTGTTTCCCTCCTAATTTTAGTTGCATTTGGTTTTCTTTATTCAAAAACTTTTACATTTTATGCAACAAAAAATTTCCATTTATCTTCTGTGAATCTTTTTGTCCCTTGTTTTGTCATGAGCTCTTTCCCTATCCATTGATCCAACAGGAAATTTCTTCCTTGTTTCTCTAATTTGTTTGTGTTGTGACCTTTTATGTCTAAGTTTACACATCATTTCCAGGATATGGTCACCAATTCCCTTTAGACATTGACAGGTCCATGAGGCTCAAAGCATACTAGGTTTATTTCTAGTTCATGTGAAAAGATAGAACTCACATAATAGACCCTCAAGAATACCCTTACCCAAGGGCAACTGTACTACAAGTGGTCTGCGTTGGGAAGAACTTTGACTCTGGAATCAGAGAGACTATGTTCAAATCCTGGCTTCGTCTCCTTCTACCAGTGTGATCTTGACTTTTATTATCTATAAAATGAAAAGTTTGAACTTACGTTGTTGTTGGATCATTTCCAACTCTTCATGACTCTATTTGGGATTTTCCAGGGTAAGATACTGGAGTGGTTTACCATTTCCTTCTCCAGATTATTTTAAAGATGAGGAAACTGAGATAAACAGGATTAGATGACTTGCCCAGTGTCACACAGCTAGTAAGTGTCTGAGCCAGATTTGAATCGTGAAGATGAGTTTTCCTGACTCCAGGCCCAGTGTTCTATCCAGGGTGTCACCCAGCTGCCCAGGTTGAACTAGCTATTCTGTAATGACCCTTCAAAGCTCTAAATCAAAGATCGTGACTCACACAGCTGTGGCTCGTTGTTTCCCATTTTGTCATCTTGCTTTGTTCAGTTCTCACTTTCCACGGTATTCCTCAAAATCCACCTTAATGGTGGTCATTCATATTGTCAGGGGACCAACACTCTTCTTCTTGCACATCCCACAATCCCTCTCTCAATAATGGGAATGTATCTGAAAACTCAACTAGAGACCATAGTACCTTTGTTTCTCTGAAGCCTTTGCTTGTCCTGTCGATCTTGTGGTTCAATGCTAGAAAATAAACTAAAACTAAACTAGGAATTTGGTGGCATTACAAACTTGTTAGGAGTCAATAGCCAGGATAAAGCAAAAAGTGAATTTTCTCTAAGAGTAAAGGGTTCAGAATGAGAAAGGTGAAAAATCTTTTTGTACTTAAAAGTGGTTAGATCCACCTGGAGTATCATATTCAATTACTCCCATAGAGATAAGGAAGGCAACTGGTGAGTTGAAATTTTGAAAAGAGGATAAAGGGTCTTGAAATCATGTAATATAAGAAATGGTTAATGAAGATGAGGATGTTTATCCTGTAGGGGGAATAAGACCAATTTCTTCATATATTTGAAGGGCTTTCATGTGGAAGAGGGATTAATTTTGTTTTCCTTGGCCTCAAACAGCAGAATTGGGAGGAAAAGATGAAAGTTACAGATTTAAGGAAAGCTGCTCTAAAGAAAATTGTCCTAATAATTAGAACTGTGTAAAAACGCACTAGGAAACTTCAACAGTTAGTGAACCCCTCATCATTTAAAATCTTCAGATAGAGATGAGATACTTAGGGATATTGTAAGGGAGATTTTGTCTATGCATAAATCAGATTAGATGATCTCCAAGGTCCATGCTGGGTCCAAAGTTTTATATTCTTTGGTTCCTGGTGTTCATAAGTGAAGAGGGATAAGAGTAGGGGTGTCTAGTGAGGATGGGAAGATATCTTCCAAGGAGATGGCATCAAGGAAGATGTGATAAAGCAATCTTGTCCCAAAGCAAAGGGATGGATCTGACTACCCTCTTCTATTTCACCCTGAACTGTCATCCCCACTTAAAGGCAATTTAAATTAAATTAAAATGCATTTTAGGTGCTTTTTTTCTGTAGTTTTCAGGACAGGGGATTTATCATAGTGCCCTAGTATGGACCATCCAACCTCAATGGCCCCTATGTCCCAGACCCTCAACTCCTGGCTACCTGTCCCCTCGGTTTATAGCAGGGAGTTTTGAGGCTCTCCTAGCTTAGAACAACACATCAAAAGTTTCATCCACCTTAGTCACCTCTCACCTAGAGCTAAAAAGGAGGAGACAATTAATCCGAGGCTTCTTTGGAGCATTGGAATTGAAGGGTGGCATAGCCTGGGCTTCGAATTGCTCTCTGTCTATAATAGGAAAGAGAGGAATTGTTTCTCTAATAGCAGATTGAGGCTATACCTCAGGAAATACGTTCCTGTTGATGCTCATCTCCTGAGTGGGTGAATGATGGAGTCCTTTTTTTTTTTTGACATGAGGTAGACTCCATATTTCCCTTTGCTGCAATAACCCTTCTCATTTTCTCCTCTTCTTCAGTAATGTCCCTTTTCTAATTCATCAATTGTTCTCCATTGCCTATAAGGTTCAAGTGAAATTAACTGAAAGATTTAGAGGATTTAGAATTAGAAGACAGATTCTCAATTATTTAGTCTGAAACCTGAATTTTTTAAAGTTATTTTTATTTTTCAATATTTACTCCATAAGTTTTAAATTTTCCCCTCTCCCTTCCACTCCCTCCCCAAGATAGCCTGTAATCTGACATAAGCTTTACATATATATTTCTATTAAACATATTTTCACATTAGTCATGTTGTACGGAAGAATGATAACAAATGAGAGAAACCATGAGAAAGAAAAGACAAAACAAAACAAAACAAAAAACAAAATAGTTTGCTTTGCTCTCCTTTCAGAATCCATAGTTCTTTCTCTGGATGTGGATGGCACTTTCCATTGGAATTTTTTTAGATCCTTCATTTCTGAGAAGGGCTAAGTCTATCAAACTCAGTCATTACAGACTGTGGCTGTTACTGTGTACAATATTCTGCTGATTCTGCTCACTTCACTAATCTTCAGTTCATATAAGTCTTTCCAGGTTTTTCTGAAGTCCGCCTGTTCATCATTTCTTATAGTACAATAGTATTGCATTACATTCATATACCACAACTTGTTCAGCCATTCCTCAATTCATAGGCATCCATGTTTTGGCCACTACTAAAAGAGTTGCTATAAATAATTTTGTACATGTGGAGCCTTTTCCAATTTTTATGATCTCTTTAGGATACAGCCCTAGATGTGGTATTGCTGGGTCAAAGGGTATGCACATTTTATAGCCCTTTGGATATAGTTCCAAATTACTCTCCAGAATGGTTGGATCAGCTCATAGCTCCACCAACAACAAATTAGTGTTCCAACCTTCCCACATCTCCAACATTTATCATTTTCCTGTTATGTCATATTAGCCAATCTGATAGGTGTGATGTGGTACCTCAAACTTTGTTTTGATTTGCATCTCTCAAATCGATTATGATTTAGAGCATTTTTTCATATGACTATAGATAGCTTTAATTCTTTCCTCTGAAAACTGCCTGCTCATATCCTTTGACAATTTATCAATTAAGGAGTGACTTGTATTACTTTAAATTTGTCTCAGTTCTCTATGTATTTTAGAAATGAGGTCTTTATTAGAGACACTAGTTGTAAAATCCTTTCTCAGTTTTCTGCTTCCTTCCTAATCTTGGTTGCATTGGCTTTGTTTGTACAAAAACTTGCCAATTTAATGTATCAAAATTATCCATTTTGAATTTTATAATGTTCTCTTTCTCTTTTTTGGTCATAAATTCCTCTGTTCTCCATAAATCTGACAGATATACTATCCCTTGCTCCCCTAATCTGTTTATAGTATCAGCTTCTATATCTAAATTGTGTACCCATTTGGTTTTTATTTTGGTATATAGTGTAAGATGTTGATCTATGCTGAGTTTCTGCCATACTATTTTCCAGTTTTCCCAGCAGTTTTTCCTCAAATAGTGAGTTCTTATCCCAGAAGCTGAAGTCTTTGAGTTTATCAAACAGTAGATTGCTATAATACTTGGCTACTGTGTCTTGCGAACCTAACCTATTCCACCGATCTACCCTATTTCTTAGCCAGTACCTTGTGGTTTTGATGATTGCTACTTTATAATACAATTTAATATCTGGTATGGCTACGCTGAACCCTGAATTTTATAGATGGAGAAAATAGGTCAAAATTGGGATTGAGACTTGCCCAAAGTCAAATATCTAAGCTAGTAAGCAACAGTACCGGGAATTGAACATGGTCTCCTGATTCTAGGCACCAAGGTGGTGCTGTAGTGGGTAGAAAGTGATGGTAGTAAATAGACACGACTGACAACGAGTCAACAACAATATGTTGCTTTGCTGGTTCTGCATCAGTTCCCATAAGTGAATGGTTCTATTAATTCTTCATACTCATCATTTCTTCCAGTGGAGGATAATTCCATTGCATTCATATTAAACAACTTGGTTAACCAGTGCCAACCAAATGATAGCTGCTCATTTTATTTCTAGTCCTTTGCTACCACCAAAAAAATGCTGCTATGAATAGTTTGGTACATATGGAATCTTTCTTTATAGTTCTGCTGGTTATAGCTAATTTATACTGCTTGTTCAACATTATGTCTTTTCATTACTCAATCACTTGAGTCCAGTTCACAGAGATCCAAAGCCATAACTAGGATGAGATAATCAGGCTTTAGTCCAAGACCACAAAATTTAGAAGGGAGTACTTCTTTCTTGTTAGATGAATACCCTGCTCTCTCTTGTTATTGTGTAATTTCTCCCTTTGCTTCCTCTTGGGGTTTGGAGATTTGACGTAGGGTGGGGGAGGTGTTCACTGATTTTACTGTTAGAGGAAAGGATCAAGGCTGGTCTCTTGAGAACGTGAAACATATCATCCTCACTCAGTGTGACTAGTTCCCCCTGGGTGGTCACAGAAAAGCTACCCCCTGAATTAGTGAAGGTGAAGTCCCAGGCTTTCAGCAAACCAACACACTCTACTTCCTGCCACTTTTGTAGTCCTTAGCCCAGTGTACAGCTTCATGTAATCATTTCCTTTGATTCAAGCTTAAAGCTTTGATAAGGCTCTGGTGGTGCCCCAGTCATCTATGGTCTTGATTGATGACGAGTGGTGTCACACTGATCCTGTGTAATTCACCTCTTCAGAGATTCCCTGTAACCTGAAGAATAAAGATATCAGATGACATTTGAATAGCACCCTGAGGTTTCCAAAGCATTTTTCATACATTATCTCATTTGATCCTCAACAACCCCTGGATGTTGGTTCTGTTCGAATACTAATGTTATGGAGGAGGAATTTGAGACCTACCGAGACTAAGTGAATTTTCAATGGTTACATGTACAGTATCAGACCCAGGATTTGAAGCTAGGCCATTCCTGACTTTAAGTCCAATACTCTTTCCATTAGATGGTGTTTCCTCTCTCTGTTTGGGCCATAGGTCTCTGAAGTACTACTCCCCACCATTTCCCTCACAATTCAGCTGCTGCTTCCCTGCTACTGTGCCTAAGATTTCTGTTTTTCTGTCCATCTATTCTCTTATGTCTCTCACATGGGTTTTTCTTAGAGCTGTGTTTTTAGACCTAGAATCTAAATCTAGTAATTCTTCCTTGTTCTCCTGACTCCTATTTTTCCTTTAGAAGCATCCTTTAGCATTTTTATCTTTGGATCCAAGAGTGCCTAGTCCTCTTGGTGCAGAGGTGATAAATGTTTAACAAATAGCTCTCCAGAAAAAAAAATATGTGCAGCACACTTTTAAGTTTAATATATATGATACACATTTTCTCTATCACTTTTTTAAGTCTAGAAATCCACAAAACAATAAATCAAGCCATGATTTATAGTGTTTTCCAACTCGTAGGTATAAATACTGATACTGAAAATTTAACAATTAGCTCTCAAGAACCTCTGCCAGTTGGTTCTAGCATATTCCCTGTCTTGGTCCATATTCAACAAACTCCCTGATTCCTTATTTAATGAACTGAAATGGCAAACTGTGGGATACCACATGCCCAGCTCTTTTCAACCTTAAAGCACCATATAAATGCTATAATGATGGTATTTGTTGTTATTCTTATTTCCAGGATCAAACATAAGAATCTCCTGTTTGTCTTTTAAAGTCCTTTAAAACCTGACCCCTTTCTCCCCTTTAGTCTTCTTTGACCTTGTTCCCTTCCCTGCACTTGGTGATCCAATGATCCGGACCTTCTTTCCATTTTTTGCACAAGATGCTCTATCTCCAGACTCCAGGTATTTTCTTTGGCCTTGGAATGCTCTCCTTCAACTTTTCTCCTGACTTCTCTGTCTCCCTTCAAGTCCAAGCTAAAATCCTACCTTCTGCAAGAAGATCTTCCTAATCCTACGTAATGTTAATGGATTCCTCATATTGATTATCGCCAATTTATTCTTTTTGAGGTCTCTTTCAAGAGGCAGTTGGTGAATTCTTTCAGTTTCTATTTTGTCCTCCAGTTCTACGATATCAGGGCAGTTGAAATATGATGTCTAAGCTCTTTTTTCTGTTGTTCTTCATTGCTTTCAGACAGTCTAATAATTCTTACATTATCTGTCCTAGATCTATTTTCCAACTCAGTTTTTTTCCAATGAAATATTTCACAATTTGTTACATTTTTTAAATTCTTTTGACTTTGTTTTATTGCTTCTTTTTTATTTGTAATTTTTATTTAAAATTAAATGCAACATAAGAAAAGAAACAAACTTAAATACTAAAACAATACAAAAGAAGAAAAAGCATTGCCATGTGCACAGCAGATTAGGAGACAGGATTCAAATTATGTGGCAATAAATTTCCATTTCAAGAAAGCCTATATAGTAAATACTATGCATTGTGTTGAGAGCAATGTATTGTTTCTTTCCTTCCTTGTAAGTTTTCTTTTGTTCTCTGCTGTGTACTTTTTGCATAATTCTCCTCTTCCAGAAGGCATAATTAAACACACGTATATATGTGTATATATGCATATCCATATATATGTATACACATGTGCATATATGCATGTATACATACACATACACGTGAACACACATGCATATATGCATGCAAATATAGACAAATACACAGATATATACACATATATATACACGAACACACATACACCCCTAGATACATACTTACATATAAACATAGATATTGATAATCATAGTCACATATAGACATATGCATTCATATGCATCTATGTAAAACTATACTATACTTATTTATCCTCTGTTTCTCTGAGGGTGGATAACCTCTTCCTTCATATGTTCAAGTCTTTCCATATTTTTTAAAGTCCACCAACTCATCATTTCCTATTCCACAGCAATATTCCTACGTTATACCGTCTAATTGTTTCAAATAGTCCAAAACAATGTTGATTTAATATGGCTGACACAAAGTGTACTTTCCCTATTTTTCTCTTTTAATTAAATCTATTTTAGTCTTAACTTTATCTGAGATCATGATTATCACCCCCGCACCTTTCTCCCTAACAAGTTCTACTACTGATCTTTATTTTATGTTTGTGTTCATCTCTTATTTCCTATCCCTCCTGACTCCTCTATTTACTTCTACTGGCTATCTTGTCCTCCTATTACTTAACCTACCCCCTCCAAGGATCCTTCCCTTCCCTTCCCATTCCCATTAATCTAAACACCTTTGTACACCCACCTGTAACCTATTCCCTCACCCTCCATCTCTATCCTACCTTGGTGTTTTATTTCTTCATTTAGATTTTTATACATAAATACATACAAATACATATATATGTATGTACACACACATATAATTCCCTCTTGAATCCATTCCTGATGAACATATATATGTATGTACACACACACACACACACACATATAATTCCCTCCTGAATCCATTCCTGATGAAAGTAAGTTGCTAGAATTACCAGACCTTCTCTCCCATCTAATTCTTCTGTGTTGCTTCTCCCCCTTGCACCTCATTCATACAAACTAATTATTCCTTTTAGCTGTTCCTAAATGATTACACTTTCAAAAAACACATCACACTCAGGTCTACCCCAATCTTTCTTACAAACTGCCCAATTACCAATAACATTCTTAGACAAATGTTTTACATTTTATAAACATAAAGGGTAAGCAGTCTGTCCTTATTGAGTTCCTTATAATTTGACTTTGAAATGTACCTTATATTTCTCTTGACTCTTGTATGTTAAATCTTCTATTAAGTTCAGGTTTTTTTTTAAATCCTTGAAGTCTGACTATTCCTTAGTGTTCAATTTTTTTGCATTCATGATTATGCTTAACTTTACTGGGCATTATATTTTCAGTTGGAATCCTAGTTCTTTTGTTCTTTGATATATAGTGTTCCAAGACCTGTGGTCTGTTAGTGTTGTCATTGCTGGATCTTGAGTGATTCTAATTGTGGCACCATCATCTAAATGTTTTTTTCTTGTTGTTTGTAATATTTTATCCTTGAGCTGGGGGTTTCAGAATTTGACTATGATATTCCTGTAGGTTTTCCTTATGGGATCTCTTTTAGGTAGTGATTGATGGATTTTTTCTGTTTCTACTTTACCTGCTTGTTCTAATGCTTCAGGACAATTTTTTAAAATTATTATTAATTATATATTTAATAATATAGCATCAAATATATTTATTATTTAATAATTATGAAATATTAAATAATAAATAATTATTATTTAATTGTAATATTATTGCTTAATTGTATTAAATACAATTTAATTATTGTTATCTTATTATTGTATCAAGATTCTGTCTAATTATTCTTATGTTTTTTCTTCTTGATCTGGTCTCCAGATCAGTTGTTTTTCTTACGAGATGTTTCATATTCTCTTCTATATTTTCATTTTTTATATTTTGTTGCTATTATTCCTTGGTCTCTACATGTTTGCTAGATTCCCCTGATTTTCAAGGAGTCATTTTCTTCTTAAGATTATGAATCTCTTTTTCTAATTGGTTGACTTTCTTTCCATAATCTTGTTTTTCTTGGATTGTTCTTACTTTTTTTAAAGTTTTTCCTCAAGCTGTCTCATTTGATTTTTAGTCTTTTTAAAGTTCTTCTATGAATTCTTTTTAGACAGATTGTCATTTGTTATCATTCTACCCTTTGTGGTACAAAAAAGTTTTTTTGCTTCAGTATCCTCCCCTGAAAATGAACTCCTGTCTCTATCACCATAATAACTTTCTATAGTTGGATTCTTTTTCCTTTGCCTGCTCTATTTTTTTTATTTGTAGCATCTTATTATTGCCATAACCTTTAGTCCTGAGGTATAAGGGATGGGTGTCTCTGGCTTCATATTCTTTTTCAGTTATCCCCTCTGGCCTGGAACTGAAACCAAGAACTCTGTCCTCCCGTAAGTGCCCACAGCCAGTGTCCCACTGCTTCTGCATTCACTGGATGTGTGCTGGTTCCTTCTCACCCAGGACCAGGTCTTGGCAGAACAACTTGTTCTGGCATTCCTTATCAGCGGATGTTACTTCAATCCTTCCCCATTCTGACACTGAACTTCTCACACTGTCCGGAGGTAAAAATTCCAGTGACTGGAGCCAAAGCTACCTCCCAACTCAGCTCAAGGGCTCACCACTTGTTGTTTCAACAGAACTAACCTGGAGGTGTTAACTCTTCACAGGGACCAAGTCTTGGTCCTGGGATTTTTCTCTGAATGTTCTCTGGTTTTCCCAGGAGGACCACTGTTCTGTCCCAACTTCTGTTTATTTTTGCTGCATTATGTTCACCCTGAGGTACTCTTTTGTTTTGTTTGTGGAGGATTCTGTAGAGTTTGGAATTTTCTGACCTATTCTGCCATCTTCCCAAAGAATCCTCTCCACTATGGTGGAAGTACTATGGTAACTTTCTATGGTCAGTTTCTTTTTTTGTTGTTTGGTCATTTTTTCCCAGCCTGTTTCCTGACTTATAACTTTATGCAAAGTTGGGTTCTGTTCATGGAGGGGAGGGGACACTGTCCCAAGCTTCAGGCCTCTCTTGCTGCTGCTTTCAAGGATGAGCAAGTGCCCCATTCCTTCTTTAATCTTTCTTTTCTTTCAATATAATTTAGCAAAACCCAATTTTTTTTGTTACCTGTAATTTCCCTTGCTAATCTTGGCTCTTTCTGGGCTTCAGTATAGTTGACACTATTTTGATAGGACCATGGCATGTACTTATGTTCATCAGCTGTTACCTGACTTTTTTCCACCTTCTGTATTACTTCTGTTAAAAATCTAAGTTGACTGCTAAGGCCCCTGGGTATCCATATAAGTCTCTTCAGGCAAATTTGTTCTTTCTTCCTCATTGGAATGATTTCCCTTTGTGTTTCAGGAAATTAATTCTTGAGTAATTCCCATTCCTTGTCAGTCAACTTCCCCTGTAGTACTTTAGTTAATGGGTACATATCAGACTATGGCCAAATTTCATCTCTTTGTCTAGGAGAGAATCTTTATCCCTGCCCCATTCTATCCCAGGTTTCCCATTGTTTCCATTGCAGCAAAACTTTTCTGCCCATAGGTAACAATCAGAAGAAGAAGAAGGAGAAGACGGGGGAAGCGGGTAGGAGTTTCTGGAAGCATGTCATTACAATTATGTAATGTGCTGTCCCGTGTCTTTTATCTGTTTTTCAAACTCCTCTTCCGTCTTTTATAGGTGGTCTATAGTGTACTTTTCATTGATGACATTTCTTTTTTCCTTTAGGAAAAATTTAGTGTCTCTAACAACCTGGAATGTTGAAAAGTTTTCTTCAGATTTCTTCTCCTCCTTCAGGAAGGAGACCTGACCACAGACAGATACTTTGTCCAGTTGATTGTGGCAGAATTAAAAAAAATCATACACAATGTAAGACACTGATCATTTTTCCTTATTTTCAATACAGCTTTTTAGCACTGAAACAAAACAAAGCATCTATTTATTAGTATTTGCATGTCATCATTAAGCACCAGGTTAGAAGATTTATTACAGGTATAATTCATGTCATTTATCATCACCTGATAACCTGACAGTTTCATTCAATTTCCTTTCCTTAGTGTCAAAAACTTTACAGCATTACATACCTCCCCCTTCAGGCTTATGCCTGTATGTTTCATCATGTTGCCTCACCCACCATCCAGTCTATTATATGTGTCCTTTCCTCACTTTCTAGCTGCACTAGTGCCCTGTAGCTTGCCATTCAAAAATTCGTTGAAAAACATGCGTCTCAAATAAAAATGGTATTGAAACAGTGAGAATAATATATTTTCTATGATGATCTATATCAAATTGCTTGCCTTCTCAAGAGGGAGAGCGGGGGGAAAAGGAAGAAGATAATTTTGAACTAAAATTTTTAAAAAATGAATGTTGCAATCATTTTTACATGTAATAGGAAAAATATTAAAAATCTAAACATTTCATATAAGAAAGATTGGAGATGCAGCTTGCTGTATTTTTTCAGATATTGGAACAACACCAAACAAATCAGGTAGTCTTGAACTTTACAAAATAATGTAATTGCCAGTGAATTTTATTCTCCATCATAAGTAACGATAATTCTCGTAAAAGACCCAAAACTTGTTACCAAATCTTGTGAAGATAATTAACTAATCAAGATGACTTTGAGCTTCACTCTAGAAATTGATAAACTGGCCCATAATATGCCCTTGAATAATTTGATTGATTTGCTGATTGATAAGTGAGAATTCATAGGAAAGAGTCAAACAATCTATCGAAAAATGAGTATACAGCTTAAAATAAACTAGAATGAAAACACTCAACTTAGCATAATTTTGTTCTCAATTAATGATATGTGAAAGCTTAGCAACTTAACTTTTGAAAATAATACTGTGGCTTTTTGGGGGAAATTTCCTTAACCACTCAGAAATGGCTTGATAACTTATGACTACTTTTTTGTGCAATTATTTTTTCTAGTGACTTTATTCCTGTCTGCCTATTCTGAATTCACTGCATCATGTCTGGTTACAAAAAGGGGGGGGCAGTTTGGAACGATATAGTTTGAAAAAAAGCCTTACATCAATAATATAATGGCCACTCATATCTGTCTATCACTATGGCTTTAATCAGAATGCATTTGTACCTCTGAAAAAAATGTGTGAGTACTGGGATTAATTAGCTGGGCGGTGTCAGATGTCAGGAAATATTATTTTAATTTTGAAAAAAATAAAAAATGGCTGGAGCCATTTTATACAGTTAAGTCTTCAATTTCACTGAAGAACATATACTAGAATTTATTAAAAAAAATTTAAAAGTTCTCAATTTCACCATATTTTATACCAAATTTAACCTGTAAACTGCTTCGTTACTGCAATCCTCTTTGAATCATCTCTAATTCATATCATTCTTATTTTCCATCTAGAATTCTTTTTCCCTATTGTACTTCTTTTCTCATGAACTTTTACTTCTGGAATAATGCCTATAATGGTAGTTTTTCATAATTATTTGAAAGGTGACACATATCATGATACATCTTAGGAAGTAGTTGTTCCCTCAAGGAGAATTATCCCAAGAATAGACTTGGAAGAAACTACCACTATTTTAGAATGGTGGGGGGTAGTGGTGGTGGGGGGAAATATTAAAATACCTACTCAGCTACTTACAAAACTTGCAAAGGAAAAGAAAAGTTGTTGAACCTTCAGCAACCAAAATGTGAGATTATAAGTCACTATGATTCAAAGAAAACTATTAATTCAATATGAAAACAAAGAGGATTTCATGAGCTGCAATTCTTTCAAATATTTTTTTCATTTAGTGAAAGAAGTCTCCCAACATGAGAACTGGCCTTATAGTTTCAGTGTGCAGCAAGTGAAAAAGGCAAAGATTTGCTTCATCCATTTGCTGAAGTCCTATGGTATCAGTTGTACCTAGAAAAATGAAGGAAATCATAATATCTCTAATTCTGAGGTAGTTATAGCTGTCACGTGGATCAAGAAAAGTTTAGCTGAAATAATAGGAAAACCATGACAGAGTAGCATTACACACACACACAGACACACAGACACAGACACAGACACACACACCAAGTAGGAGAGAATATTCTGAATGAAAGTATGATCTCCTGATTAAACATCACCAACATGTCAAAAAGAATGGAGGGCTGGATTTGGCAATTATGAGGTCATTGTTGGTTTTCTGGTAAACATAGCAATATGAAAATTTACAGCAGAGTTAACTCCTTTAAGGAACTTGCCAGCAAAGACTTAAAAAAATATCAGATGAAATAATGAGTGAAACCAAAGGGAAACACCAGTAAGCATGTCCATTAACTACAGAACTACACAAGAAGAGCCAGAAAATTGTAGATGCTGTGTTTGGGAATATTCAAGCTGGAATCTTAAGCCAGCCTGATCTTTGGTATTGGAACTTAAAGATATGGGATCTGGTCTCTGGCTTGTTGGACCTTCAGGAGGGCAGCTTGTTTTAGATCACTATATAAGGAGATGGAGATGGCTCTGACCATGCATGCATTCATGCATGCATTGTCAGAATCTTCCAAGAGTCCAGAAGCCAACTCAGTCTCTATGTTATGTTAGAGCAGATACAGAAGGAAAAGTAAAAAGTAAAACAAATAAACAATTCCTAGTAGGTAGGGGGATGACAATGTAGTTTATGGGTAATCTGTGTCCAAGGATTGCCCAGGAGCCTGAAATCAGGTGTGATTTCTGATATAAAGTGGGTGTACCAGGCTATCAAAGAGGTAGAGACAGGAAAAAATGCCTCAGTGATTTTTCAGTAATTTCTAATGTCTAGTCTGGACCAGTTGATTGGAATTCTTTCAAGTGCAAAAAGATGGAAAGAGTTATGTGGCTGAGGCCAGCCTTCATATTAAGCCACTAGGACACAGAGGTAAAATCCAGACATTTGTCAAGTGGATAGGGCCCTCTCCAGGTCCAGTACATTGTGCCAAGCCAGGACTGTGTGAGAAGAGGGCAGTGGGGTGTGCCAGGATACAGCCATTGAATGCAGTACTGTGTCAGGGTAACAGATGGGGAGCAACAGGGAATCCAGACTGCGAGGAAAATAACCAGGAAAAGTCATCCCATCTATCTAAGAGTGTATGTGTGTGGGTGCAGAACTTGACCTTAGTGCAAAGTCCTAATCTAAGAGCTAGTGCTAGAGTGAGGACTACAGAGGAAAAAAGTCTGATGACAATGGTGAAATGCTATGGTTAAGAGGCAGAGGGGAAAAAAAACAAAATATAAAAAGTACACAGCAGAGAACAAAAGATCTCACAAGAAGACAAAGAAAAGATGGACAATTTTCATCACATGGTGTATTATTTATCATACAGGCTTTCTTGAAATGAAAATAAATTGTTACATGGTTTGAATCATCTCCCATGTTCTGCTATGCACACGACATGCTTTTTTTTCATTTTAACTTTATATTTAACTTCTAATATCTAAGTTTCTGATATGTTTTTGTTTCTTTATTCTGTATTTGTGGGCTGGCATTCAAGTATAAAATACAAATAAAAACATTTTTAAAGCATAAAAATGAATAAAAAACAAATTGAAAAAGATACAGGGTTAAGAAAACCCTGAGGTAAACCCAGAAGATGAGATTAACTCTACAATAAGTACACATAGAAACTTAGAAAAAAATAATGCTTTGGTTCTTGGGTTAATTAAACAATAAGATGCTAGATTCATTTCCTTCTGTGTCCTGTAGGCCTCATCTGTCCCACTGATTGTCTTTTTTATTTAAAAAAAATAAATCAATAAAAACCATTATTGTATGATTTTGGTGATTGCTACTTTGTCCTATAGCTTGAGATCTGGTCCTGGTAGCCTCTTACCCCTCTTCACTTTTTTTCATTGTTTTTCTTGAGAGTCTCCATCTTTTCTTCTTCCATTATTTTATTCTGAGTGTATTATGCAGTCTCTTAGTATTTTGATTAGTAAGGCACTGAATAAGTTAATTAATTTAGGTAGTATCATTTTTATTATATAGGTTTGGTTTATCCATGAACACTTAATATTTCTTAAATTATTTAGATGTCTTTATTTCTATGAAGAATGTTTTATAGTGGTATTTGTATAGTTCCCATGTGTATCTTGGCAGATATACTCAAATATTTTATATATTATATATTTATTTTAAATTGAATTCCTTTTTTATCTCTTCTAGTTTTTTTGAGGGGGAGGATAAATATACAGAAATTAATGATTTATTTTGATTTATTTGTACATTCTGCAACTTTACTGAAATTGTTTTCAATTAATTTTTAGTTGACTCTGGGGTTCTGTAAGAAAACACATAAACTGTAATAATCAGTAATTTTGTTTCCTGTTTGCCTGTGCTTATCCCTTCCATTTTTTTATAACTCTCTCCTTCCCCATTTTTCTAGTCATCTTACCACTTACACCCTACCCTGTACTCTTTGATTCAGTGACACCAGCTTCCTTGCAGGTCCCAGAACTAGTCACTCCATCTTTTAGCTCTAGGCATTTTCAATGGCTATCCCTCATGCATGAAATTCTCTCCCTCTTCATCTCTACCTTATGGCTTCCTTCAAGTCCTAGCTAAAATCCCATCTTCTACAGGAAGCTTTTCCCTACTTCTCTTAATTCCAGTGCCTTCCTTCTGTTAGTTATCTACAAGTTATCCTATGTACAACTTGTCTGCACATAGTTGTTTGCATATAGTTTCCTCCATTAAATTATGAGCTCTCAAAGAGCAGGGACTGTCTTTTATTACTTTCTTGGTATTCACAGCACTCATCATAGGGCCTGACACATAATAGGTGCTTAATAAAGCTTTATTAACTGACTGATATTTCTGACAAGAAACATTTCCATGTGGAGATGATATTTGAACCAATATTATATCCTTGTAAAATATTCTTTCCATGCTATTGTTAAGTGATTGATCTTTTTTTAAAAAGAGTAGGTGATCTACTACTGTCTCATTTTGTTTCAATTCAAAATATGAGTCACCAGACCAGCCAGTCGGGTTTGGCCCACAACAGATAGAACTAGTTGGGAAGATTGGATAAAATTTTGCCTTGTGGCTGAAGCAGAGGTGGGTATTTTGGAGAAAGGGTAGCCAAAGGTGACTGATTGCCTGGATATTGCAGTCAGTCACTTTGGGGCTGCTGCACTTCTAGCCACAATACAGAGAATCTTCTCAGTATGTCACAGAGAGCGTCCCCACTAATCTGAAAGTGCTAGTCCAGTGGGTACAAAAGGATATTGACAGAGGATAAATGTATTAGCAAGGCAACCATTCTCTGGATATTATTAATTATCCTAAAAGAGTACTTGAACAAAACAGACAAACTGCTCATGTACATTCAGGAATTAGAGGTAAAACTTTTGGTTTCAAAGGGCTTTGCCCTGAAGGTGGAAGGCTCACTCAAGCACTCAGGAATGGCACATGTAAAATGGGTAATCCTAGGGGGGGTCGGGTGGAGAGCAGGGGAATCACAGCCCAGGACTGGAAAATTAAGTCTTTGATCCAGAGATCTTACTGGAAAATGTGTTGAATCTCACTAAAACTGGGACTCTAAGGGAAGAGAATGAAAGTGTGAAGATAAGGATTAGGAATTCATCTTGGTAATAGAAGAACTTCAGACTTACCCTGTTGCTATCCCCTCTGGGGCAGTGAATGCCTTGTCCAAAGAGGTCAGAGCAGAGGAGTTTTTTCACCATCATCTTGGGAAGTGGAAGAAGAAATTTAAAGTTATTGGAACAATGGCTGCTGAGAACAATGCAGAGCCCCTAAATGCTTTAGAATCCCATTGGCTTAGTGATCTCACAGAATGTTGATTTTTGTAAAGTGAATTAAATCAGAGACCATGGATGGGGACCATCTTTTGATCCTTTTTAGTTGGCTAAACTAGGGAGATGCACATACTTGGTCCCCTAAAAGTGTGCACCTCTCAACCAATTCCCCAGTGGGGGTAGCCAAGGGAGGGGGTAAAAACTCTAAAACACAGGAGTTTGGTGAACTAGAGCTATGCCTGCCCCTCTCTGTGATCTATTATTAGCATATGTCAGGTTCATCCTGCTTCTAGGCAGGAGTCCCACCTGTATGATAGAAGGCTTTAGCTATTGGTCTTCTTGCCACATTTCCATAGAAGACTAGGTGGATCCTTTGGTGAAATTTGAGCAGGATATCAGGACTACTCCAAATGGCAATCTGGCCAAACACTACTATCCACACAGGAAAAGGGGTCTCATGATGAGGTGTAGTGACCTGGAAACTGGGGGGAGTATGCCAAATATATAAGGTAGATACCAGCACTATTTATTGTGGTTCACTCAATGAATCCACAAAGTTGTTTCCATTCCCAGTCTTGATACTCAACAGGCTCTTCTAGACCAATGGGTCTGGCTTCTGAAGAAAGCCATTTTGCCTCCCAGTGACATGAGCTGTGAGTCATGTGACTGATAAATAAGAGGGCCATGAGGGATAGTGCAGATAAGACAGAAGGTGAACTGAGTACATTATGTCTATCTGCTTTGCCAACATTTTGTCTATCTGCTTTGTCAGATTTCTCCACAACTACACAACCATTACCAACAAACAGAGAAAGAAACATCCGTATTTGCTCAAGTCATTTAGCTAAGGAAACTGGCCTTCAAGGCATTCACAGAACAGTTTTAAGGGATTAAATTGTAGCTTTAAGGGATTAAAGAGGTTACTTCTATAGGAGCAGGAAGATTGTCAAGAGTTCAAGGACATGCACTAGAGGCCTATCTAGTGTCATGGCCCTGACTCAATCTGAAAAATTGGTGGGGGAAGTTTAGGGATCAGAAGCACTAGGAATTTCCTTCTTCAGATAACTTACAGGTAAACAGTACATTGTAGGCATTCCCTTCACCCCTTGGGATCATATTATTTAAAAAAAGAAGGTACTTTAGAGATCACCTCATCCAACACTTGTAATATCCAACATTCAATTTGCATTCAACAGAATAGGAAACTGAGGTCTGAAAATATGAAATGATCTGCCAGCTCAGGAAGATAAGGAATGGGGTTCAATTCCAGGATTTTCTAAAGACAAAGAATTAAAAAAAAATATGGAAAGAGTTGATTGACACAACACTTTTTCACAACCTGGCTCTTCTTATTTATCAAATCTTTTAACACATTACTCCACCCCACACACTCTAAGATCAAACCATATTGATCTATTTGCCATTTATACTTATTTGCCATAATACTCCATTTCCTGTCTCTGCATTTTTTGTGCAAGCTAACCCCAAGATTGAATGCTCTCCCTCCTAAAAATCCTTGGATTTCCTTCAGACACATCTCCATAGCCACCTCCTGCCGAAGACGTTTCCCAATCCCATCCCCTCCCAGCTGCTAGCGTTTTCCCCGGTAAAGTGATGCCATCTACTCTGCATCTACCTTGTTTGTTCAGATATATTTACTGTGACTCTCCATTAAAATGTGAGCTCCAAGAGGGCAGAGATTTTTTTTTCCACTTTTTTCTTCATATTCCCTTTGCTTAGCATAGTATTTGACATAAACCAGGTCTTTAAAAATGAATGATTGAGAGCAGTATTTACTAAGTATCTACATGTGGAAAGTTTTAACTGCAATTCAAAAGGAATTAGAAGATAACATAAAGATGGAAAGAATTCACCAATCATCTTACTGAAAGAAAAAAAAAGTCCCAAGAATAACTCAAGGCCAAAATCCAGAGCGCCATCTTCAGAGAACAAGCATCCAAAAATAAATACCTCAAGTATCAAGGAATCAGAGTGACTATCTCCCCAAACCTGGCAGCTTTGAATAAAAATGAGAAGAGATCTTGGAATACAGCTATTTTCTATTAAGCCAGACTTTAAAGAGATCTGCAAAAGTATGTAAAACACTTTTCTGACTACTTTTTGAGAAAACGGTCATTTTTCACAAAAATATGTTCTTCATGTTAATATGCAGTAGATTACTATTGCTATTTTAAAATTAATGAATAAATATTTTTAAATGATTTGTTTTACCTTCTAATATGGTAAATCTCAACAAATACAACCCACATAGACAAAAGCTCTTTGAAGTCTTCAATGATTTTTAAGGGTGTAAAAGGGGTCCTAAGGCCAAGGAGTCTGAGAGCTACTATTGTAGCTGTCTCTTCAGCACCACTTTTTTCCTACCTGATGTTCTCTGAAAGCCCAAGCAAACAGCAGGACCATCACTCCCCATCGTTGCTCCCCAGCCAAAGATTTTGCCTTTGCTATAGCTGTCCACCAGATGGCATCAGTCACTACTCCCCACTGCCATTTCTTTTAGGGCTTCCTCCTGCCGTGGAAGTACTGTGTATCTTTAAGTGAAGACCATTTTTACACTGATGAGGGATTTTTGAAATCCTCAATGGCTATTAGAGGCATTTGGTCTCATTGTGTTTGGCTCTAGGAAGTGCCAACTGAGGGCCCCTAGGTGGGATATCCCCTTTGTTTTGACAATTTCCTGATCTTTAGCCTCATGGAAGAATACCAGTGGTCTGGAATATTTCACCCTTTGCATCTTTAAAATATCCAACTAGTATCAGCATCTGGGATGGGTCTTAAGGCTTTGTAGACTGCCTTGATTCATGGTTCCCTCCCCAATTGTACCTTCACATGCCTCAAATTCCCCCCAAATCAAATAGATAAGGTCATTCCCTTTAACCAGGATTTCTGGCTGTACCATTCAGATATGTGAAATTGTTGGGATTAGGTGGAGGAATTGCAGAGGCAAATATCCCTCTTTCATAGCTTTGTACTGGGGAAAGAAAAGTTTCAGTCTCTGCTGCATGCTGTCCCAATTAAAAAAAAAAATCAAAAATCCCTGCAAATCATACCAGATGCATATCATAATAGCATAGAAATAATAATATTTATTTACTGCTTCAAAGTTTGCAAAGTGCTTCATAAATATTATCTCCTTTTATCCTCATAAAAACCCTGGGAGGTGTTACTATTATCTCCATTTTATAGAAATAGGCAAATAGGGGTTAAAAGACTTGCCCACAGTCACACAGCTATTTAGTGTCTGAGGATGGATTTGATCTCCAGACCAGAGTTCCACTCATTTTGCCATGTCATTACCTCTTAATATGTGACATTTATATAAATTGCATACAGTGATTCATGGTAAACATATAATCCGTGACCCAGAATTTCAGATGTTAGCTCACATATACCGGATTCATTAATGCAAGTCTCACCTAGTGACCAAAGCTTCCATTTCATTCAGGGTTCCCCTTGGGAATATGCAGATTTGGCTTATTTTTAAATCTTCACAAGAAAAAGGAAAGAATTCTTGGCTCTCACATAAGCACTCAGGTTAACAAGACTTGTATCATATGACAGAAGTTCTTTAACTTAAGAAAACACATGGTGGGCAATCTTGGTTAGTGGGTACATAGTCAATCACACACACACACACACACACACACACACACACACACACACTCTCTATTATGTGTGGCTATCCTCTCCAGAATTGTTTGCTAGGTGCAAACTAAGTAGTATGGTGGTGATATCCTCACTAATCATTCTCTCCTTGATATCTGTCAATTTAGTCATTCACAAGGTAGTCACCAGACATTTCTGTTCTGACTTGATATCACTTCTTGGTCACTTAGAGCTATCCTAAGGTGGAATGAGTTGCTGTTCAAGATTCTGGGTTCCTCAAGCAAAGTTTGGTTGACCACGTATTGGACGTGTTATGGAGCGTTTTCTTGTTCAGGGGTGCATTGGACTAAGGTCTTTCCCAACTGCCACTCTGATTCTATCGTCTCTGAGGAGGGCACAGTCCTCAAGAACCCTGATTGGAAGCCAATACTTCTAGAATCCTAAGTTTGATCCTGGTTATTCCTAGGAGGGTAGGTGTCATAGGTAACATTTTTTTCCCTGAAAATGTGAGGTGAATAGTTAAAGCAATGAAGCTGACAGCCTCTTCCTAGGCACAGTGAGGAAATCCCTTCCCTATTTGAATAATTAATGTGAAGTGAAACTTGATTTTTTCCTCACTAGAAAATTCCCTGAAATTGACTTCTTATATATGGAACTGTCTATGAAAATCCACCAGCTATAGTTGGTGGATTAGGGGCTTCTTATTACCCAATTGCTTGTCTCTTCAATATTACTACTCTCCTATTCACTTGTGAGTTATATTAGCTCCACTGTGAACTATAAGGAGATTTTTCTCAATATTTCCTTTTATTATTATGAATTTGAGGTAGATAAACAAACATGAACATTTCCTTATATAAAGAAAAGAAAAATAGGCCTACATATGAACCTATGAATTTCTACTATAGATTTTTTTGAGGATTTTTTGATTGGGCATATTTCAGATTTAACACCTTCCAATACTGCCCTTGCTTGTTTGTGTTATTGTATTTCACCTGAATTTTTCTCCTGCTCTTTTCTTTTCCTTTTTAAATGATTCATTGGTGCTCTTTTCTTTTCTCTTTTTTTTTTGTAGAATTATCCCTATCCCCTATATCTTTTTCATAAAATAAAAACTCTGTCTTAAAATAAATAAGAATAATCACACACATTTCCACATTTCTGTGTCTAGAAATTTATGCTTCATTCTGCACATCTAGTCCATCACCTCTGTCAAAAGAGGTGGGAAGCTTGATTCAAAAATGAATATTACTATGTTCATTGGTTGCCGTGTTTATCATGGATCTCTTGAATTTGTTTTCATTTGTAGAAATTGTTCTCAGGTTCTGCTTATTTTGCTGTGCTCATTTCATTCCACATAAGTCATAAAAAAGAAACCCAGGTTTCCTTGAGTACATTCCTTTTGTAATTTCTTATTGTACAATAACTTTCCACTACATAGATATACCCTGTTTAGTTTAACCATTTTCCCCTTTGGTGACTCCCAATTTCGGTCTCATTTCTTTACCTCAGCAATAAGTGATGCTATAAATATTTTTGGTACACATGGGACCTTCTCTTTCTTCCTTGATTTTTTGTCATACATACCTATTTGTAGTTTCACTGAATCAAAGTTTATGCAGCCTCCAGGAGCCCAGATGGTGGAGTAATCAGGAAATTGCTATAATTCTCCCACATTTACCTCCAAACAACCATAAGATAGCACCCCAAAACAAATCCTGGAACAGGAGAACCAGTAAAAAGACAGAGTGAAGCAATCTTATAGCCCAAGACACTTGGAAGATTTACAAAAAAGGTCTGTTTCACTCAAGTAAAGGAGTGGGGCACATTCCAGGACAGAAAGCATTCCAGCAAACCAGAGCAACATCCTGAGCCCCATTGTGGTGGAACAGGCAAACATCAACACCAAGACTCCCCCACACGCCTTAACATAACCAGAGGAATCAACAGACTCCAGCTCTGAGAACCACCATGTTCTTCAGTATAGTCCCAGGGAAAGAGGCATCCTCCAGCATAATGAGAAAGTAGGTCAGACCTCCACATGCTTCAGTGTAGCCCTGAGGAAATGTGGAAATTCCCCACAGGCCTCAGCATACCCCAGGTATCAGCACTAGGACCCCAGCTTAGAACCATTAGAACCCCCGGTCTCCAGCAGCACCAGTCACCCCATCCCTGTAGCACAGCATCAAGACAAGGGACCCCCAGGAGCCTCAGAGCAACAATAGTAAACAACCAGGGCCTGCAGCCACTGGCACAAGAAGCTAAGACAGTGCCCCTTCCACCCTGGGTGCACAGATCAAATTTAAAAGAAAGGGAAAAGACCAAAAAAAAAAAAAAAAGGATGAAAAAAAGCAACAACAACAAAAAGAATCTGACCATAGAAAGTTATTATGATGACAGGAAAGACCAAGACACAAACTCAGAAGAGGACAACAATGTCAAAAATACCTCTGGCAAAAACCCAGAGAAAATTGGGAAGTGGTTCCAAGCCCAGAAAGAATTCACAGAACAGCTCAAAAAGGAGTTTATCAAATTGTTTTCTTCCGTTAACTTTTGCATCTCCTTTTCCATCTGCCCAATTTTTCCTTTTAAGGAGCTATTTTCTCCAGTTAATTTTTGTACTTTCTTTTCCATTTCACCTTTTAGGAAATTATTTTCTTCAGCTAATTTTTGAACTTCCTTTTCCATTTGTTCAATTTTCCTTTTTAAAGAGATGTTCTCATCAGTTAATTCTTTCTTCATAATTTTAAAATCATTGGCCAATTTTTCTTTTACTTCCTTCTTCAGCTGTTCAGGAGAGCTGCTTGTGCTTGCGAGCAGTTCATAGTCCCTTCTGAAGTTTCAGATGGAAGTAGTCTCAGCTCTGACCACATGGGTGTTTTGTGTTTTGGTCCTTATCCCCATAGAAAGATTCTATGATTCTTTCGCTCCTCTGCTTTTTCTTGTTCATGATGTTGATTGAGTGTTGTGGCTTCTGATTCTTTCAGTCAGAAGCTAGAGAACTTTTTGCTGAGCTGATGTGTGAAAAAGCTAAAAGCAGGTTTTTGTTTGGTGTTTCCCAGATCAACCCTGGGTTTATCTTGTTAAGTGTGGAGAAAGAGTGGTCTGGTCACAGGAGATCTCCTCAGCTGAACTGAGGCAAAGGCAAACTCAGGGGTTGGTGATCCCAGCTTCCCTATTGTCTTTCTGATTCCCCTGGAGTGCTGAGGCACGCCTAGATGCTAATGAGTGTTCCCACCCCTCCTGGGGCTCCTCTCCTGGTGCTGAGGCTTGCCTGGGTCCTAGTGAGAGTTTTCTCCTCCCTGGGTCCTCTGTGCTTCTGGTTTGCCTCCTCCACAGTAGGAGGAATCCCCCTTAGCTATTTTCCTAGCCTCAGGTGTTATGAGACTATTGGCCCCTTTGCTGTTCCTGCTGATGTAGGATTTTTCTCGGGAAATATTTTATGGTTCTTTCACGGTCATCAAGTGGGGAGGAGAGAGCATTTACTGATCACTCCACCATCCTGGCTCCCAGAAGTTCAAGTAGGTGACTTACCAAAGTTTGATCTTTGGGCTGAAGGTCTCAGGAGCTACTGCGCTGATATCTGGCTCTCACTGGCTTGGTTGTCTCCTGCTTGTCTCCTGCCCTCGGTGCCACTCCACTGGTTCTGCTCACCACTCTCAGGTTTCTCAGGTCCCTTGTGCTCTGCTGCGCTGGCCACGCTGCGCTGTGTGCTGTGGGCTCACCCCCACGGAACAGATCCTTCCCGTGGACCTTCCAGTCCAACCTGGGCTCCGAATCCATTACAGTCTGTCTCCCACTGGATTCCGCACCTCCAAAAGTTGGTCAGATTCTCCTTTCAGAGCTATCCAAAGGAGTTTGTCTGAGAGCTTAGGTGAGTCGTTATTCTCACTCTGCCATCTTGACTTCGCCCCTCCAAAAAGGAGTTTAAAAATTATGTAAGAGAGATAGAAGAGAAAATGAGAAAGGAAATGAGAGGGATGTAAGAGAATTATGAAAAAAGAGTTAATAGCTTGGAAAGCTGCTTAAAAAGTAGAGTTGGCCAAATGGAAAAGGAGATACAAAAATACACTGAATAAAATAGTTTCTTAAAGAATACAATTGGCCAAATGAAAAAGAAAGTACAAAAGCTAATTGAGGAAAATAGCACCTTAAAAGTTAGAATTGGCCAAATAGAAGCTAATGACTCTATGAAACATTAAGAATCAATAAAGCAAATTCAAAAGAATGAGAGAAATGGAAGAAAATGTGAAATACCTCTTGGGAAAAAATAACTGACCTGGAAAATAGACCCAGGAGAGATAATACTAGAATCACTAGACTAACTGAAAGCCATAATCAAAGGGATTTCAAGAATTTATCACAGAAAACTGCCTTGATATTCTGGAACCAGAGAGCAAAATCAGCATTGAAAGAATTCACCAATCATTTCAGGAAAGAACTGTAAATTAAAAACTCCAAGGAACATTGTAGCCACATTTCAGAATGATCAGGTCAAGGAAAAAATACTGTAAGTCGCCTGAAAGAAACAGTTCAAATATCAGGGAGTCACAATCAGGATTACACATGACTTGGTAATTGAAACATTAAAGGATCAGAGGATCAGAGGCCATGGAACATAATATTCTGGAAAGCAAAAAGCTAGGACTATAACCAAGAATCACTTGCCTAGAAAAATTAAGCAAAATATATCAAGGGAAAAAATGGTCATTCAATTAAATGGAACAATGTCAAGTTTTCATAAGGAAAAGATCAGAACCAAACCAAAAATTTGACTTCCAATATCAAGACCAAAGAGAAGCATAAACAGGTAAAAAGGAAAAAAAAAAGGAATTCAATAAAGCTACACTATTTACATCCTTACATGAGAAGATAGATGATATTTGGAATTCTTAAAAATTGTATCACTAATAGTATAGCTAGAAGAAATATACATAGACAGAGGGTTCAGGTATATCATGAATTGAAGTGAATAACATTAAAAGGATAACATTAAGGATGAAAAAGAAGAGTGCAATGGGTGCAGAAGGAAGGGAGAAATAGAATTGGGTAACATGAAGTGGTGTGAAAGATCTGTTACAGTAGAAGGGAAAATGGGAAGGTTGGGCAACTGATGTTGCTTGAACCTTACTCTCATCAGTATTGACTCAAAGAGGGAATTGTATACACAATCAGTTGAATATAATCTATCTCACCTGGAAGAGAAATAGGAGGGGAGGAGATCAAGTAAAGGGGAGGTAGGGTAGGGACTGATAGAAGGAAGGGCAGATAAGGGAAGGTGGAAGAAAGAAGCAAAATACTGGTGAGGTGGGAAAGGGTGAAAGGAGAGAGAGGATAGACAGGAGGAAGAATAGGATGGAGGGATATACAAAGGTAGTAATCATAACTGAAATATGAATGGAATGAACTCTCCCATGTAATAGAAGCAGATAGCAGAGTGGATAAAGAAACAATCCAGAACTCATAGGGCTGGAGCAGAAACTATTATGCTTCAGCTGAAATAATAAAAAAAGCAGAGGTAACAATCCTAATCTCTGACAAAGTAAAAACAAAAATAGACCTAAATCAAATGATAAAAGAAAGGAAATTGCATCTTTCTAAAAGGTCCCATAGACAATGAAACAACATCACTACTAAACATGTATGTACCAAGTGATGTAGCATCCAGATTTTTAAAGAAGTTAAGTGAGTTACAGGAGGAAATAGACTGAAACTATGCTAGTGGGAGATTTCAACCATCCCCTGTCAGAACTCAATAAATATAACCAAAAAATAAACAAGAAAGAAACTAAGGAGGTAAATAGAATATTAAAAAGTCAGATATAGCAAACCTTTGGCATAATTTAGACATAAAGGGTGACACCATAAGCAAAGTAAAAGAACAAAATATAGGCTATCTGTCAGATCTATGGGGAGGTGAAGAATTCATGACTAAACAAGAAATAGTATTATAAAATCTTAAATATATAATTTTGATTACATTGAATTAAAAAGTTTTTATACCAGCAAAACCAAGTGCAACCAAGATTAGAAGAAAGGCAGAAAGAGGGGAAATAATCTTTATAGCAAGTAAAGGTAAAGGTAAAGGTCCCATTTCTCAAAAACCTAGAGAACTGAGTCAAATTTTTATAAATTTACAAGTAGCCTATTATATGATACAGATAAGAACTGGGATTTTATGGGTATAAGAGAACTCCCAGATGAAGAAATTCTCTTTGCCAACGTAGGTCATTACTTTCTCTGTAACTTAAAAGACTTAGAGTGTTACCCAGAGAACTGAGAATATGTGACTTGCCCACGATCAAACAGCCAGTATGTGCAGACTTGAATTTAGGTCTTCTTGGCTCTGAGACCAGCCCTTTAAAAATGATATCATTCTGCCTTTCACTTAACTGAAATGGAAAGGGGATGCAAGGGCTGCATCTAAGTTCTGATTTCTCTTAGTGAGCTGGAAAGAAAAGGGGATGAGAAGGGGAAAGCAAGGGACAGAATAGAAAATCAGATCAGGAACAGAATCAAAGTACTGACAAGATGGGAGGAGATAGATAGAATGCACCAGTGAGAAAAAGCAGAATCAAAAGAGTTGGTGAGATTACTGGAATCTTGGTCATAGCACTTGTTTCCCCTTGTCCAAGAAGAGTATCTTTAATTTACCTGTTGGATAGCTTTTTTCCTCTTCCTTCTCCAAAGGAAGGAGAATCCAATCCCTTTCTCCTCCACCTCCAGCTATGTTTTATTGTCTGATATCCCTTTACTGTTGTTGTCCTCTTTGAAATTGCTTTTAGAGTTTATGGGTTTTGGTAATAATTTTAATCCAAGCCTACAAAGAGGGTAATTTGAGATTAAGAGATATAAAACTCACCTAAGGGGGAAAGATTTCCCTAGCTCAACGGTACAGGATTAGGCATCAATTAGAGAGTGAATATCTGCCATTTCAGTACTTTCTGAGCCTATTTGTAGCCTAGACTGCTTTTGAACCCTGAGGGAAATTTAATGAGAAAATGAGTCATCAACTGTGAGAAGAGGGGATTGCTGTGTTGGTACAAGTAATCACATCTTGCACACAATACTCAGTGAAAGCCCTACTGGGTAGATAGATATTGGTGAACTTGTTTTATTGCCCTGTTTATTTTTTAAGCTCCTTGAGAGCAGAGATTGTGTCTTATTGGTGTTTATAGGTTCCCAGATCAGCAATAAGCATTTCTTAGGTATCTACTATATGCCAGACAACATGTTCTGAACATAACTTGTTTCTCAGTCCTTTAAAATTTGGCTTCTAACTTCAACTGAAACTGCTTTCTCCAAGTTACTAAGTGGTCTTGTCATCATCAGATCTAAAGATCTTTACTAAGATGTCATTCCTCCTGGCTCTTCTATAGTGCTTGACTCTGCTGACCACTCTCTATGCCTGGATAACTCTCTAATCTTTCTGGATTTTCTTGACATTCTTTTGTTTTTTTCTTGCTTCTCCTTCTAATTGTCTGATTGCTCCTTCTTAGTTTGCTAAATAATCATTCATATCTTGCCTTTGAAAGTGTGTGTATTCCAAGAATCTGTCATGGGATCTCTTCTCCCCCTACCTGTTTTCTGTCAGTGATCTCATCAGCTCACGTGGGTTTGATTATAATCTGTATGCCCTTGGCTTTCCCAGATATCCTAGTTTCACATGAGCGAGAGGCCCAGTTGTTCTTCTGAACTCCATTTGCGTATAACTAATTGCTTAATACACATTTCAAACTAGATTTTCTGTAGATAGCTCAAACTTAACATATTCAAAAGGGAATACATTGCTGTAGATAGCTCAAACTTAACATATTCAAAAGGGAATGCATTGCTGTAGATAGCTCAAACTTAACATATTCAAAAGGGAATGCATTGTCTTTCCTTCCAAACTTACACCTTTCTTTGTGCATCTGGGTTGTGCAGTCATGAAGACCTGAGTTCAAATCCAACCTTGAACACTTATTGCTTATCTTAAATACCTTAACTTTTGTTTGACTCAGTTTCCTCACCTGTAAAATGGGGATAATAATAACCTACTTTCCAGGGTAGTTTTGAAGATCAAATGAGAAAATTATAAAGCATTTAGCACATTGTCTGGTATGTAGGAAGTCCCATGTAAATATTAGCTATTATTATCATCCCAGCTTCTTTGTTCTCACTTACCTCCTATATCCACTCATTTGGTAAATTTTATTGCCTTTATCTCTTTACTATCCCTCCACTCATGTATCCACTCTATTTCAAGCCCTGCAGGTAGCCAAGTGGTGCAGTGGATATTGTCCTGGGCCTGGAGTCAGGAAGACCCCCTTTCCAGGGTGGTTGTGAAGACCTACCAAAATAGCGCCAGGGGAGAATGCCTTATGGTCCTGGGTTAGTACTTAGGACTCTTGTGACAGGAGTATATGAAGTCTGAAGTACTTCTGGTACCTTCCTCTGTCTCTTTGATCCTTCAGGGTCTCTCTACAGTGATTACAGGACTCAGTGATGAATGTTTTGGGCCCCTCTATAGATAGCAAAGTCTGAAACAACACCAGGGCTGGAAACTCCAGGTAATTGGAGCAAACTATCATTGTCTATGCTTCTAAACTATACCAATGTCATTCCATCCCCTTTCCACTTCCAACCAGCAGCAGTAGCAATAGTAGAGCAATTGTCAGGTTAATGCTGGTATTTAGTCGTGGGCCAATGTGTAACTGGATGCAAAGTCAACAGTCAGAACTGTAAGATAGAGGGAATAATAGTGGGTAGGTGAAGGGGTCGTGGGAAGGAGGGAAGGTGAGAACTGTCAGGCGGTGAAATAGAGAGAAAAATGTATGTTAAAGAGGACAAAAAAGGATGAAGAAGCTATAGGAACGAGCTGAGAAGTCAAGGGAAGGGAGACATGGATGGGCAGAGAGGAGGGAAAGCAGGATCAGGAGAGACAAAGTGAGAAAGGCAAAAATATAAGAGAGACGATGGAAAAGTAGAGCAAAGGAGGTTAAAAAGAAGGAAAAAGAGAGGAAAAGAGAAAATGCGGAGAGAAAACAGCAGAAGCTGAAAAAGAACCACAAAGAGAGGAAGAAGGACATGGAAAGGAAGGGAGAAAGATGGTAATACCAAAAAGGAAAAAAAGAATGAGGATATAATCTAGTTGTAGCCTGGCCTTGTGAGACACACCAACCCCAGAATACATGAAAGAGATGTTCTGAAACAGAGACTCTGAGAAGGCTGTGTGTGAAGGTGGCTGGCGTTGGTTTTCATAGAGTCCCAGTAGAGAGATGTTTAAGGAGGAAGAGGAAGCTTCAATCCACAGAGGAGAAGACTGCACCCATCCTGAGGCCATGTGGAGACTGTGGAGACAAGCACTAAGCATGAAGTTTGTATTTTTTTCTGATCTCTTCTTCAAAGAGTGAGATACAGTGATTGTTAGCACAGCTGTGATGGCCCTGAGGAACGATGCAGCCAAGATTGGTCAAGAATGACTGTGATTAGTGAGTGCTGACCTCAGCAGGACACAGTGAGTCAGCTGACCTCTGCTAGCCTTGCACACAATTTCTTGAAAGCATCTGGACTTTATTACCCCAATTCTCTGGAATTCCTGTTTCCCTTCTTCCACATAAATATATATGTTGCTATTTGCCAAACCTAATAAATGAACAAATAATGTTTGATGCTCCCATCCTCCAAGAAAGGTGGGAAGTAGTATAGTTCTGTCAGCCCACAGACCCAGTAGTGAGAACCACTATAGTCTGTGAGACTTGCTCCTTCCCCCTTTCCAAGCATGCTTCCAAATTCCTTTTTTTCCTCCCAGGAAACCCTGAGAATGACCCTGGAAATAACCTCAATCAGGTGGGTTCTTTCTTTCTCATCTATCAGTAGGAGAGAGATGGTTTTCCCTTAACCATGGATGAAGTAGATGGTCTTTTGTACAAGGGTTTTGGAAGGTCTGTATAACTAGTTACCCAACATGTCTATGAATTGGCCTACCACAAAAGCCCCAATTTTACCTTTCCTTTCCTAAGAATTTTAAGATATTTTTGGATTAGATAACAATAGCTGTGGCATATGACTTCAGCAAGATTGTTTGATTTGGGGAAGCCCTCTTGTCCTTTCCCATTAGCACAAGGACTCTGATTAATTGGTAAGCTCATCCTTGGAAGCTGAGGAAGAGACATGGGTTCTGGGGGGATGAGCTCCAGATCCCAGGTGGCCTCTGACATGGAAGAGGAATTGGATTTGTTATGTTAATCCTAGGAGATGTTAGTAGTATCAATAGATGGAAGTTAAAATGACATTAATTTTTCTTTAATCTAAAGATCCTTCTAATATTTATAGTTGTCTACAAGATAGTGGGCTATATTATGAGACAGCAGGATTTTTTTTTTCAGCAGAGATCTTCAGGCAAAGGCTGGCTAACTACTTGTGAGTAAAGGGTATTCCTTTCTAAGTCTGAGTTAGAGCAGAGGACTCTGAAGTCCCTTCCAATTCTGACATTCTGGGATTCCATGAACAATTAAGTTGGGATATAAGCTCTTCCACTTGTAAGCCTTGAGCATCAGAGGATCATGACAGCTCCTTACATGGGACCCAGATGGCCCTGGAGGAGAAAGTGAGGCTGGTGACTTTGCACAGCCCTACCTCGCTTAAATCAAGTCAGTTGCAAGTTATATTATCATGTTCCCTGATATCATGGTCCTCTTTGAGAACAAAAGATAAACTACAAACTGTGAGTGGTCCCAGCTGCCTGAACTGGGACCCAACTGGCCAGTTCCAGTTGGTCATCACAGCTTATCCTTCCCTTCCCTTCCATTCCCTCTCCTTTCCCTCCTCTCCACTCTTTCCTCTCCTCTCCTCTTATCTGTCCAAAAGAGGGTAAATTTGGATGGCCAAAAGCTACCTAGTTAACTTGGGGTTTACTGGCTAGATTTCTTTCTCAAAAAACAAACCTTAAACCTAATTCACTTTGGAGCTCATAGATTGGACAACAATAGGTACCTATCCAAGTACCACTAATGGTTACTTTTTGGGCCCTTTTGGCTCAGAGTGAATGAAAATAGTAACTGTTTCTCTTTTGGCCAACAATCCTGAGGGTCTTCCCCTCTAGGTTTTTCGTTTTTTTTTTTTGTTTTTTTTTTTTAACTAAAGAGACTATCCCTTGACTCACTTCTTAAAGAGGCCTATTCATTAAGTGGGCATTGTCTCACTCAAAGTAAGAACCTGAAAAGACTTCAACTTAAAAGGCCAAGATCTCCCATTGTGTCCTGGGCCATCTCCAGTTGTCCTGATTTATCTCTGGCCACTGGTTCCAGATGGCTCTGGAGGAGAAAGTGAGGCTGGTGCCTTTGCACAGCCCTTTCTCACTCAAATCAAAGTCAGTGGCAAGTCACGTCATCATCTCCCTCATGTCATGGTTGAGAACAAAAGACAAACCACACAACCACACACAGACCTTCCAAAGTATTTTCTTCACAAAAATTCTGAGGGAGTTAGAGGAAGCACACATGAATGAGGCCGAGCTCAGAGAGGTGGAGTGATTTGTGTACAGCAGTAAGTGCACAAGGTCAATTTGCCATTTTGTATATCAAGATAAAAGTGGTCTGTACTGGAAGGAGAGGGGCTAGGAAATCATACTAAACAATTCAGCCTAAAGCCGGTCTGGTATTCAGCTTGCCTGCTAGTCATTCCATTCCATCCCATTCCATTCCATTCCCATTCAATTCTGTGCCATTTAATTTTGTTTCCTTCCATTCCATCTTCCTGTTGCATTCCATTCTATTCCTTTCCCTTCCATCATTCCTTCCCTTCCCTTCTTCCCTCACTAGTGCTCATGCATCACTTGCTCAGGCACTATATAAGCATTGTCCACCAAATATCAATTCATGTTCTTTGGCTTTAAGTCACTTTTGGGGGAAGAGAAGGTCAGAAGGAGAAAACTCTTTAGAATTCCCATCCTTCCAACTCTCCAGGGTAAAGTGCCAGTCAAAAAGTCAGAAGGAATCCAGTGTGACCAACTTGTTGCTACAGGTCCCAAGGAGGGGCAGATGATATCCAGGAATTTCCTTTCCTCTCAGTTGCTGCCAAATATCCTCTCACCTGTGAGGTTCTCCTCAGAGTGATAAGGAGCTTTCCTGAACCAACTCATCCTCTTTTCTATTTATTTCACATTACATGTCACCACACATTTTTAGTCTAGTCAAACCTCATGGCGGATGCAACTGAGGGCTACAGCAGAGGGAAGCCCATTTCAGTCATCTCCCCTTTCCTTTACCCAAATGATAGCTGTTAGAAAAAACTTTTGACAAAATACAGTACCCATTCTTATTAAAAACACTAGGGAGCATAGAAACATTGATTCCAAACTTCCATAATCTGTAGGGGAAAAAAGAATGTTGAGTCCTCTGGGCAGTATGAGCCTAGAATTTAATATTCTATTCAAAGGGAGGAGATTTCCTGAGTATTGCCAGTTCTGACAATTCAGATTCCACACATGCTCAGAGATAATTTCTTAATGCAGCATAATCTTTGGAGAGAGACTAAGACAATTCACAGTTGCTGCACAGCATACTACATGGAGGGCATCAGTTAGAAATAATGATAAGGATGATATTGATGAGGGTGGTGGTGGTAACTAGTACTCCATATAGTGCTTTAAATTTGTTAAGGGTTTTTACTATATTATTTCATTTGAGCTTTTCTTCAGTCCCTTGAGATAGGTATTATTATTATTTCAGTTTTACAGAGTAGGGGATTAAGACTTACAGAAGTTAAATGACTTGTCCTGGGTCACACATTTGGCAAATGTCTGAGGCAGAATTCCAACGCATGTGTTCCTAAGTTAAGGATAGCACTCAATCGATACACTACAATGCTGCCCCACTTACTCAGATGAGGTAAATCAAATGACATTTAATTGCCTCTCAGAAAGACTCTAAAACACAAGGAAGTACTATAAATCTTGAGAAAGCTCCCCAAGAAAGAAAGATTTACTGGAATGAAGGAAAGTTGCTCTGACAATAACTCCCAATTCAGTTTCCTTCTTGGGAGGGCACTAATGAGATATTTGAACACTTTGTGTTTCTGTATTTCTTCATGGACTCTTGTGAGTCCTTGATGGACTATGTACCTGATCTCTGAGGAATGACAGAAATGCTATTATGTATGGAATATTGTGTAATAACATCTTTGTGGAACTTGAAGAGTCTGTTACACACATTTGGGGAAAATGAGATATGAACTATACTTAAGATATTTTCCTTAATTAACTCCAAGTGTGTGTGTGTGTGTGTGTGTGTGTGTGTGTGTGTGTGTGTGTGTGTGTGTATGTGTGTATGGCAAAGAGTCAAAACAGAAACTGAAGTTTTTAAGATATCAGTTTCCAGGATCAACCCTGATCCATATAAGCTCACTGCCAAACTGAGATACGTAAGTCTTGAAAAGTAGGATAGAGCATATGATGAATGTGATGGATTCAGAGAAACATGGAGAGACTGGCATCAACTGATGTATAGGATGAAATCAGGCCCCCTAACACTCCATTTTAGCCAGTTTATCAATAAACACTTATTGTCTACTATGTGTCAGGCACTATTAAGCACCAAGGACACAAAGAAAGTTAAAAGACAATCCTTACACTTAAAGAGCTCACAGTATTGTGAGGGAGGCAGGTGACCTGCAAACAAGATATATGCAGGATAAATTTGAAGTTATCAAGAGAGGGAAAGTGGTAGAAGTAAAGTGGATCAGAAAAGACTTTTTTGTGGAAAGTTGGAATTTTTTCTGTGACTTGAAGGAAGCTAGGAGGCAGAAGTGAAAAGAGTTAACTCTCCAGGGGTGGAGAAAGTTCATGCTCCCCTCCCTCCTCATCTTCATTTCCTGGATTCCCTGGATTCCTTCAAGACAACTCAAATTCCATCCCACCTCCTTGAAAGATGCCTTTTCTCTTCCCTCTCTTCATTTCTCATTGGGTTGCACTTTTCTGGACTCTTCTATCATGCTCCAGAAATCTTTTCATCCTGGAAGATCATTTAAGGCTTGAAATTCACAGCCCAGAAGTACTCTCAGCTCCTGGGGTCCTTCTCTCTGATTGGATGGCTTCTCCTGGAAGGCACCCAAGCCAGTCATCCCTTCATTACACACCAGTCTGCACTCCATTGGACTTTTCCATCATGCCCCTCTCTTGGATACCTTCTCCTTCCTTTCCTTTTGTGTACTGTCTTCTCCACTAAAATAGGAGCTCTTGGAGGGCAGGGACTGAATTTTTTTTCCAATTGCCTTTGTATCTGAGAGCTTAATAGGTGCCTAGCACATAGTAAATACTTATTAAATGATTTTTAACTGAATGATGCTTTTGTCTAAAAGTCTAAAAACTTATCTTTAAGAATTCCATGACTATGCTATAACGGGAAGTTTTGAGCTTGGATTCCAGAGTTTCTAGGATATGATAGATATGAGGGAAAGAGTATCAATGTTTCAAAATACATAGAAGACAAATTAAAAGTGCAGAAGGGGATACAAATAGAATAGCTTTGCTACTACTTTGTTAAATATTCTTCTTAAAAAACAACCCCCAAGCCCTATATGTAATAAATTCACAGTTTATCACGCAAGTATCTTTCTTCTTTGTGTAATTGGAGGTTCAACTATGTTTGCTTGCTTAAAAAATCATGGGATTATGAATGTAATCTCAGCCCCTCGCCTCTCTTAGGGAATGGGGAAGAGCAGATGTCGCTGGTGGGGGGAAGAGGTGTGTGTGTGTGGGGGGGTAAAGGAGCTTGCAGCTGTTCTCTTTTCCCCAACACAAGTTTAAACTGGGGGCAGGATCCCTCATTGCTGCGGGTCTTCATTTCAGGGTGAATGACAAACAGAAGAGATTGTAGCGGAGCCCTTGAAGAATAGTGGAGTAGCTGGTTTGGTTTGTTGCAAAATCAACTGCTGAAACTTCTCTCTCCGCCCCTATCCCAGTTTCTTACTTTGCTTTATATCTCTAGAACTAAGCCAGTATATTTCATTTCAAATTTCTCAAAAAAATATGTTGGATTAGATGTTAATAAACCTGTTCATCTAAGATACCATTCATTCTGTTGCCTGTGAGGGTTTAGGGAAAAAGTAAAATCAGCCAAGTGAGAAACTGGTCAGTTCTACATACACAGAAGGAACCTAAGTAACCAAAGATATAGTCATTGAAGTATATTATTGAACTCTCCAAAAGCTGACATCAAGATGAATATGAAGGTTTGTGACAAGTAGAGAGACAGAATTGTTTCCCTCAGAAGTCCCTTTGCTTTTCCCAGGATGGGTTTCAAGAAACCCCTCCTCCAAACTCTCCAAGAGGAAGCAGAGAGTTTCTCTGATAAACTAAACACCTCCAACACGAGCCATCACTTAATTTGTATACCGAAATATTTATTTTCTTGTGACTAAGTTCACAATAAAAATTAATAATTATTATTTATTTTTTTAAAAGCAGATTAGAGCCAGACACTGGAGGCCCCTGGATGCCTGGCTGAGGAATTTGCACATTTTCTCAAGTCAATAAGTAATCACTAAATTTAACACTCTTCTCAGTTCTAAACATTGCTTTATCTGCTGCATTTGACATAGTTAAGCTCCCTAATGTCAGGGACTGTCCTTGGCATTTGGGGCGGATGGGTATCTCCAGCACTTAGCACAGTGCCTGACACACAGTAGGTACTCAATAAATGTTTCTTGACTTTAAGAGTTTTTCAGTCAACCTAGGAACAATAATGTCATGTTTTCTCTGTGTTAGGCACTATCTAGGCATTGGAGACACAAATACAACAAAATGAAACAATTCCTAATCTCAAGGTTAATTTTACTAAGGGAGCCCATCTATCTATCTATCTATCTATCTATCTATCTATCTATCTATCTATCTATCTATCTACATACCTGCATACACAGAAATTATACACACACACACACACACACACATACTGAATGCAAAGTATATGCAAGGTATAATATATGGGTCAACTCTGTGGTGCAGTGGACAAATTTCCAAGCTTTGTGAGTTCAAATCTGGCCTTAGACACTTACTATCTGTGTGACCCTGGGTAAGTCTTTTAATGCTTTTTGTCTCCTTTCCTTATCCGTACAATGAGCTAGGAAATGGCAAACCACTGCGGTATCCTTGCCAGGAAACCCCAATGAAGTCATGAAGGGTTGGACATGATGAACTGACTAAAGAGCAGCAAAGCTCACTGCTGCCTAGCAGTTATTCTGTTAGTCTTTGGTACAATACCATAGAACTAGAGCTAAAGGGAAATTTAGAGGCCATTGAATCTAACCCCTTAATTTTACAGATAAGAAAACTGTGGCACACTGAGGTACCTTAGGCCCAAATAAATAGAATGCCCAGTAAGTATCTAAGATAGGATTCGAACCCAAATCTTCCTAAATTCAAATCCAATGCCCTATCCATTAAGCTATATCCATGCTGCTTTTCGTTCATTATACTCTCCACGGAGTCTATTCCAAACTGTGTTCTTTCTCTTCAAATCTACTTTAACAAGGGCTGGAATTCTCCATGGAGTCATAGATTTATAGAACATTAGAACACAAGAGAAGGATGATGCATCAATGACCATCTAGTCTACTCCTTACTGCAGCAAAAACACCTTCTACAAGCATGACATAGAAGTGATCAGCTTCTTGAAGATGACTGATGAGGAGCACCAGAGTATCTCCTTGGACAATCCATTCCATTTTTCCTAGCTCTAAATGTTAGTTTTTCTTTAAATCCATACTAAATCTGTCTCCCTGAAACCGTGATCCACTGCTTTTTGTTATTTTCTCTGAGGCCAAGCCAAAGAGGTCTAATACATTTGCCGCAATAGATCATTTCAAGTATTTGAAGAGAATTTTTGTAATGCTCTCTCTAAGTCTTCTCTTCTTCAATGCTGATTACTCCCTGTTCTTTTAAATGATTTTCATATGGTATGTTCTCAAATTCTCTCACTATTCTATTTGCCCTCTTCTGGGCATGTGGGTAGCTTTGCTCTATCTTTCTTAAAACAAATCTAGAAATTATGAACAGGCAGTTTTCAGAGGAAGGAATTAAAACTATCTATAGTTATATTAAAAAATGTTCTAAATCACTATTGATTAGAGAAATGCAAATCAAAACGACTCTGAGATACCATATCACACCTATCAGATTTTCTAACATGACAAAACAGGGAGATGATAAATGTTGGAGAAGATATGGGAGAGTTGGAACACTAATTCTTTGTTGGTGGATCTGTGAGTTGAACCAACCACTCTGGAGAGCAATTTGGAACTATGCCCAAAGGGCTACAAAATATGCATACCCTTTGAATTGCTTCTAGGGCTGTATCCCAAAGAGATCATAAAAATGGAAAAAGGTCCTACATGTACAAAAATATTTATTGAAACTCTTTCGCAGTGGCCAAGTACTGGAAATCCATGAAATGTCCATCAATTGGGGGATGACTGAACAAATTGTGGTATATGAATGTAATGGAATACTGTTGTGCTGTAAGAAATGATGAACAGGAGGACTTCAGAAAAACCTGGAAAGACTTATATAAGTGATGTTGAGTGAAATGAGCAGAACCAGGAGAACACTGTCCACAGTAACAGTCACAGTGTGTGAGGACTATTTCTGATAGACTAAGCCCTTCACAGGATTGCAAGGAACTAAAACATTCCCAAAGGACTCTTGAGGCAAAATGCCATCCACATCCAGAGAAGGAACTATGGAATTGGATACAGAATGAAGTAGACTATTTTTCTCTCATGTTAACTTGTATTTTGGTTTGTTTTTTTCTCATGGTTTCTCCCATTTGTTTTAATTCTTCTATGCAACATGACTAATGTGAAAATGTGTTTAATAAGAATGTATATGTAGAACCCATATAAGATCGCATGCCATCTCAAGGAGGGATGAGAGAGGCAGAGGGAGAAAATTTAAGATTTATGGAAGTGATTGTTGAAAACTGAAAACAAATAAATTAAATTTAAAAAAAATAAGAAAAAATGCATCTAGAATTGAACACAGCACTCCAAATGTGGTTTGATCAGAACAGAATATAGTAGAACTGGCTACCATGTCTCTCATAATACAGTCAAGTGTGTGGGGCACAGAGACCCTTATCAGTGAAACAGAGACTCAGAAATATTAGCAAAAAGAATAGTTCATTTATTGACTTCCCTGAGAAAGGGCTCCCTCAGAGTGCCTGAAAGATGGCACCAACTGAAGAGAGCAGAGCTGTGTTTAGCTCCACAGATTATATAGGCCCTAACCACAATACCCACTCCCTATCCTCCTTCCTCAGGGTTCATTGATACAAGCCCTGAGGGTACAATCTATTTAAGGCAATCTATTCCAGCCACAGAGAACAAAGACAGTTTTCACACGTTAGCCCTAAAAAAAAAAAAAGGAGGGTAAAGGAGGTGTTATTCCTCCCTGTTATGTGTCTGTAAACAAGCGGGGTAAATGTTGGGAAAATGCAGAGGGTAGACTGAGAAAGTACAGAATATGTTGAAACATTTCTTCTACAAGATCAACCTGCTACAAATGCTTCGACCAGATAAGAAACAATTAACCCCTTGAAGAGAGATTCTCAGAGATCATCTCTCACAATGCCTCCTCTTATCTTTTATCCTTTGAAGACTCTTCACACCACTCCTGATCTGCTGCTTCCATCATTTTGTCTTCTTCCCCCTCAGGCTCATTTCAACCTTCAGGGTTAATTGGGGTCCACCCTTGACTTTTAAAAATCATCAGTTGCATGGACCCCTCTGCCTTTCCTTCTAATCTGATCATTTTAGAAACGGCATTTTGAACAGTTTGGGTAATTAGCTGTGTCAGGCAGGGGAGACACACAGGGAGTAATATTATGCCACAAATTGCAATTAACACAAACCATAGAATTTGTTTCCACCAACTTACCCTAAGCCAGGACCATCATGATATATTAAAAGGGGAAGACCAAGTTTGGACAGGTACATGGGCAATTTTCCTGATATGGTCTGCTATATTTTTTACAGTGTGGCCATTATCATCTCTCTTCATACAGCAGGAAGAAAGATTCAACTTCCCACAAACTTCCCTTTTTTTCTTTATTAAAATTTCTGTTTCCACACCTAAGTCCAATAAATACCTCCTCATATTCTTTCCCCTATGAATTCTTCCCTTCATCTATCTTCCCTTTATATGAATATGGGAAGGGAGCAAGGTTGACTGATGCACTGACAAATTACAATGGGGCAGTCCCCTTTCATAAGTACAAATACAGAGATTCAAAATACAAAGGTAGATCAATGAATTGTCCATTCAGAAGTTCCATCTAATACAGCCATCTGGGGAGGAACTTCATCTGATACAGTTTTCTGGTCTGGATGCTTGTTCAAGTTATCTTCAGCACAGCATCTCTGCATCTTCTTCCCTTTATCTTCTTGTAGAAATCCAGATATCCATGCTCCTACAAAACTGACCTCAACACAATTTTAGATTACCATTCCTAACCTTTCTACTCTTATCACTCTTACAAAATCAAAATTGGAACTTTGGCCAATTGTCATGCTTAAGAAATTCACATTAGCACTATTCATTTCCCCCATCAGGAAGATGAGATTTCCTTAGGGAGTCAACACCAGACTCCAGTACTTACATAAATACCATAAATAATCATTTTTAACACAGTGCATATCACATCATAAAACAATTTCAACTTCTGGTCATGTGATGCTTCTTTTTAAAGCATTTACAATGTAGACCCCAAACCATTCTTCTTTTAACATTAACCAACTGACATGAAAATAATGACTATGTATGCTAATCTCACAAGCCCTTGACCCGATTGTCTCCATACTATTACTAAGAATTAAAGGTCCCTAATTTATCATTGTTGGTCTAAAAACCTAGGCCTAACAGCTTAATTTTAGACTTAACTTCAGATGTTCCCTACCAACAATCTACTATTTAATAGATCTGGTATTAGGCTTACAAAACTTTTGATTATGGGAAATTGCCATTAAGAGTAGGGGCATTTCAGGGGAGCATCTCCCTAACTTCGTGTCAATCCCAGGCAGGAGTAGATTGTCAACTGGCATCCAGCCAGGCTTAAGGTCTGTCAGGTGACAGTAGGGAAATTGAGTCAGGAGAATCCTACCTCAGCCCAGGCTGAACAGTTGTTTCCCCAGCCTTCCCATGAGATCACCTTTTCAGTTCATACCAGCATTTCACAGACTCCCTGGCATCATGGATCAATGGTTCAGACAGTTTTTCTTGCTATCCACACCTGGAGTTAGACTCAGAAGAACAGTTAGTTAATAGACCCATAAGATCTTAACATAGCAAGCTCCAATAATCAGTTTCAGATATGACTATAATTTCACATTGACTAAGGAACAGCTTTCGAAGCAAGTCTTAAGTAGCTTGCATGCCTTTGTATACATGTTCTAATTCCTGATTAAATAATAATCAAAATCAAATTTACCATTAAAACCATGTTATTGCTCTAAATTTACATTTCCCAAGTTTCTCTGTATCTTTATAACCCTGCTCAGTCTAAAAAATGAGCTACACATATGATAACTTGAAACACTAACTTCAACTAATGTTCATGAGATGAATTCAAATCAAAACAGAGACATTTAATTTTCCATCAATGCCAAATATTACCAGAGGTTACCTGCCTCTAAGAAATTACATAAATTATTTTCCCCTAATTACACAGGTCTCTGACTTAGTCTCAGTAATTTGATTCAGTCAATTGTTTTAATACCAATTGCTTTTACATCATTTTGTAATAGGTAAAGATCTTATTCCGAGTTGGGACCTTTGTCCCTTACCCCAAAGGAATTTTAGTCCCATTTGTATAAAAGGGTCCTGGAAAACCTCACTTTTTAAAGTTCCTTAGATTTCTCTACTTGATTTGGCTCTCTAGAGGCCCATAAACTCTTCCGTATCATTATGCCCAATTCTCTGTTCTATTTCCCATCTCTGATCCTATCAATCCAAGTCTCCAGGCTACTGGCCACTCCCATCAACACCATCCCTGTAACCCCCAGACCACCTGGGGCTACCCCCCAGTCTCCTTCCTCAGTCTCTCTGTATGATAAGATAACAAATTTTGACCTTCTTTAGCTGAAAGAAGACTTGGGTTGAATTCATTTGAGTGACCATGTCACTATTTTTGGATCGCAAGCACCCCCAACCTCAACAATTCCATACAATTACAGTTAACTTTACATCCCAGTCTTGCTCTATGGAACAATGACATGACGTTACATTTATACTTTGGTTTCCTTTCTTTAATCTAATTTTTCCTATAACATACAGAAAGAATGTCCCATTCACACCAGAGTACTCATCTACCCAGTTAATTGAAAACAGCAAGATTCCACTGAAGCCTTGTATTTACATCTTAAACTATCTGCTTTGATTATAGAAACATGCCATGAAGATGAAAAGCAAGAACTCAGTTAGATATCAACTCCACTTTATAACCACACTCAGAAATAGTCAATCACTAGAGATCATTTCTTTACACATTGGAATTCTCATCAAAGCAAGTTCTTTACACAATCTCCTCAGCTGCTGACGCTGTACTTTTTGACTAGGCAGAGGACTGCTCCTTTCCACACATACATACACAGTATAGTCAGTTTTAGGTTTTAGCATTAGAACTATAAACAGCAAACTAAAATTTTCATGAATGATAACCAAATTGTTTTAGCTGTGCACACGAATAATAAACTTCGATGACATCAATTGCATTTTCATGTCAGGATGGGCTGTCTTACCAAGTGCAGACAGTAACTGGCTGGCTTCTCCATCCTGACCCATCCCCCTTCACCCTCTATCCACGACTGTGGCTATGTACTGAACCTAGATACTTCCAAGCTAAAACTTTTCCACTAGAAGCAGGCACTTCCCTCGAGGGAAAAGTCCTGAGGACCCTATGGGGATAGGAAGTACCACTCTTCTGAGGGAAGGGCTGAGGAATGCTGCATGGACCAGATTAGGCTGCAAGGTCAAAGGATAGGTGACAGGGGGAATGATCTGTTGAGGAAGAGTAGGGTCAAAGGGGAGATTCCCCAGAGAGTTCCAATTTTATAAAAGACAAACTTTTGGGAACTGAACAAGTCAACTCACAAATACAAATTGGGTAGTCCTTCCAAAAATCATACAAAAGATTTTACAAAGCATTTCTTCATACAAAAAATATCTTCCTCTTTTAACAACAGTTTACAATTTATCACAAGACCCTCATGAACCTAACTGGCAAAAATAACAAAAGATCTAAAAACCAAGGCCTTTTCACATTTGCCCACAAGTTTCCTTTTACAGGCATACTTATGTAAATGCTTGATTCATAGCAAAAACAATTTTAGTTAAAACTTCCTTTTTAATAGCAGAAATAAACTTTTTAACATACTTAATACATTCTTAGATGGAACAGGTTTAAAAATCACTCATATATAAAAATGTATATGTATTTGTTTTAAGGAGTCTCATTTTCTCAATAAGAAACAACACAGAAACTCTTACATAGAATTCATAACAGCTTTTTAACAATGTCATTCTTAATATAACAATTTTTAGATTTACTTAAAAAATTAAAACTATTTAAGTTTACTGGAAACTTAAAAAAAATCCATTAACTTTATTCAGGTGAATGCATTTCCACATCATTTTGCACAGCAACTGATCTCTTTGCCATCACGTTGGCACTCTCTATCACTGAATCAGACAAATCATCCAAATCATCTCCAATTTGATTGAGCTATTAATTATCAATTCAAGTTACATAATTTTTCTGTCTTCTTAAAATACTACCTCACACCCTCACCACTTACTAATAATACCATCTGAAAGTGACACAGAAGGTCCAGAACAACTATCTGGGGACAAGAGGAGTTTGAATAACCTCCATTTATTCCCAAATCTTATCTGCCTTCCATATTTTCAATCAAATCTTCCAAATCTCTCAATTCCATTACTCAGATTATCCAGCTTTCCTTTACCTTTTAATCATAAGACAAGATAGCTCATAAGTTATTACTTTTTATTTAAATTCAATCTAAATAACCTTTCTCCTTTCCTGAAAAAGTTTAAAATTATGTTAGCTTAAAATATGCTTAACTTAACTGTCTTTATTGGTTAAAAGAGATCTTATTAATTCTGAACCTATGTTAACTAGGTGGGCTTGACTTACCCTTCAAGCATGGAACTTGGAAACTTAATAATTCATTAAATTGTAACAATTACCAATCACAATAATTGTCTGTCAGTTTTCCAATCAAGTTACAAATTTTCATTTTCTCAACATACCCAAATATTTTGAACTGATATGGGGAAGGGAGTGGTTGAAAGCACATGAGCCTGTTGTTCCCCCATCTCCCGTTTTCCTTTAAACCATTTTTTCTGCCTTTACTCAGATTTCCTTTATTTTTCAAATAAAAATAAAAGCCCAACAATTTTGTCTTACCCCAAACTTTAAAAATTAGAGAGAGTTAAGTGTGTAACAATTTACATACCAAGAAAGCCACATTTCTTCCCCTCCTCCTCTTCAAAATAAATAAATAAATAAATAAAACAAAACCCTTTTTTCCTTATTCTAAAGTGATCACCAAAACCCCCCAGAAAAACCTCTTTTATTATTTATTTATTTTTGCCGCTTTTAACCCCTTCGTTTGGTATCAGATATATTGACTTAATTTGAGCATAAAGAACCAACTTTAGCTTCAAGACCTAATTAAACCTAAATTCAAGTCTCTTAGTCCTTCTCAATTGCTTACTTGAGATTTTTTTTTTTACTAATTTTCCACTTACTTCCACCAGACTTTAATAAATTCTAATCTATCTTAAACACTAAATTAAGAGTGACACATTTCACATATTCACAACTCCACATATGACCAGAACGAATTCAATTACTTTTCTGTTGTGTCCATTACACCAAAGTATCTCCTTTGGTTTAGGCAGGAAATGGTTAAATGCTAATTAGCCTGCTTTTCATTGGTCGGAGAGAAAAGTCAAGTTCCCTCCATCAAGGACAGTCCAGCTCAGCCTTTCTGCTCTTGCTGGCTAGCTGGCTAAATTTACAACCTTACAAGGTGTCGGATAAAACAGAGACACAGACTTTCATCCACACAATTATCAACACAACATATACAGACAAAACATTTAACAAGTTGTTAAATGAATGTTGAGATTCAAACAGTACTCATTAATAGGGCTATATCACCTTGATTTTAAATGTGACTTCCCCATCCTCTCAGATGGCTCAAAGAGTCTACGTGGGCTGGTAGGGCTTCCCGCCATGAGTCTTTTCTGTTAGATGTCTTACGACTTCTCTTAGACTCTGGGGAACCCCGTCACCCAGAGGGTTGCCTTTCCAGGCTTGGTTCCAAGCCTTCTCCGTCCACTTACCGGGTCTGTGCACAAACCTATGTGACCGAAAAATGTCTTTCACTTCACACAGGTGGCCGAGGTGGTCTTCTGACTACCGGGGCTGTAGAACTTTCATTTTACTACTGTGAGATCTCCCTTCGGGTTTTTCCCTCCGCAGGGGAGAGTCCCAAACTAGCCGAAACTGGAGGCCACCAGAAAAGACTGGCGTGGTGCCTGCCCCCAAATTTAGGTTGGGGTGTCCCCAAAAAGGGCTGCAAATCACGGACCGAAACTGTATGGGGGGCATAGAGACTCTTATCAATGAATCAGAGACACAGAGATATTAGCAAAAAGAATAGTTCCTTTATTGACTTTCTCGAGAAAGGGCTTTCTCAGAGTGCCTGAAAGATGGCACCAGCTGAAGACAGCCAGCTGTGTTTAGCTCAGCAGATTATGTAGGTCCTAACCACAATACCTGCTCCCTAGCCTAGCCCCTACCTCAGGGCTCATTGGTGCAAGCCCTGAGGGTACAATCTATGCAAGGCAATCTACCCTAGTAACGGAGAACAGACAGTTTCCCCAGTTAGCCCTAAAAAAAAGGAGGGTAAAGGAGGTGTAATTCCTCCCTGCTAACAAGGGGTAGGGGTGGGGGGTAAATGTTGGGAAAATGCAGAGGGCAGTCTGAGAAAGTAAAGTGGGCGATAGTCTTAGGAAAATATAGGGAGTAGTCTGGGGAAGTACAGAATATGTTGAAACATTTCTTCTACAAGGTCAACCTGCTGCAATGTTTCAACCAGAGAAGAAACAACCTCTTGAAGAGGCTTCACTGCTGAGAGAGATCCTCTCTCACTCCAGGATAACATTGGCCTTTTTGGTTGCCATGTCATATTATTGCCTTTTATTGCATTTTTTGATACACTGAAACCATCACATTTCCCCAAGAACAGTTGACAAACTATTTCTCATTCCTTCCTGAACTAATAAAGATGATTTCTAGAATCTCCATGTAGAGTTATTAAATGTCATTATTTTCAATTCAGCCCATTGTTCAAGCTTGTCAAGATAATTTAATATTTGGACTCTCAACCCACATTTTAGCTATCTCTCCAAGCTTCAAGACATCTGACAATTTGATAAACATGCCATCTCTATTTTTATTAAAGCCACTAATAAAAAAATATTGAGTAGAGTTAAGGAGAGATCCCTGAGTCTCTCTACTATAAAGATCCCTTCAAGTTGATATAATTCTATTAATGAGTGCTGTTTGAATCTCAACATTCAACTAATTCTAAATCTCCCTAACTATACTATCATAGGTCAGCTAGGTGACACAGAGGATAGAGTGCTGGGCCCGAAGTCAGGAAGACTCATCTTCTGGCGGTCAAATCTGGCCCCAGATACTTACTAGATGTGTGACTCTGGACAAGTCACCTAACCCTGTTTGTCTCAGTTCTTCATCTATAAAATAAGCTGGATAAGGAAACGGCAAACCATTCCAGTATTTCTGCCAAGAAAACCCCAAATGGGGTCATAAGGAGTCTAATGCAACTAAACAATTACAACAGTGTTCCATAAAGGGCTTCCACAACAACATCCTATCATCAAACACAAGTTTCTCCATCCAACTACAAGGGTAACATGAAAGAGCTGGTCAAACACTATGCTGAAATGAAAGATGTTATGTTTACAAAAACTCATTTGTTCACTTATTTTTAATGGACTAACTTGAATTTATAACTGAGAAATAAGAATGATTCAACATTCACAGTTTGTAAGCTACCTTAGCACTTAGCACAGTACCTGACACATAAGTACTATGTATTACACTATGTGATAGTTAATGACGGAATTTTTAAAGTAATTAATGTAACTAATCATGTTAAAAACAGAAGTATCTCATACCATATGGTTATGTCAATAGTTACCAAAAAAAAAAACTTTTGGCAAATCTAGCACTCAATCATTCTAAAAACTTTACAAAGAAGCTTAAAATTGCACTAAAACTTTTTGGATACTTGGTTTAGTCATAGAAGGATATTTCTAATATAATCAAAATGTCTATTGAAAACCAAAAGCTAGCATTATATTAAATGGGAGAAAAGAGAAGTTTCACAACAAATATAAAACGAAGATGCCTCATTTCCTCCACTATATTTGACACAAATTTAGATGTGCTAGCCATGGTAAAATGATAAAAGAAAGAGATTATCATCATAAAGATTGGTTAAAAGAAAATAAAATTATCTGTATTTGCTGATGACATGCTGCTTTACTTAGAAAATCCTGGGGAATCAGCAAACAGACTACATGAAATAATTAATAGCTCTCCTTAAGTTGTAGGCTACAAAATAAAAAAAAAAATTCTATATAGTAAAACAAAATTAAGAAGATAGTAATAGAAAGGAAAGTGCCATTCAAAACTATTGCTGTTCCGCAGCGTACAAATTACCTGAGAGTCAGTCTGCCAAAATACATGGAATTCCTGTAGTGATACAATAACAAAACTGGTCTTTAGAGATATAAAGAATAACAAATAATTCATAGAATATCCAGTGCTCATGACTTGCCTATGGAATGCAATAAAAATGACAATCCCACTGACATTAATTCACAAATTTAGTGCTGTACCAAGACAAAAAAAAATAAAATTCATTTGGAGAAAAAAAGATCTAGAATATCAAGGGAAATAATGGGAGGAAAGGTAGTAAAGAAAAGGGAATAGCACTTCCAGATGTCAAACTATATTATAAATTCATAATCATCAAAAATAATATTGAATAAAAATAAAAAATAGATCAATGAAACATATCAGACAAGGAGTCATAAGAAATAATTCAATTCAATAACCCAATATTCAACAAAATTGAAGACCTGTTACCTAGGAAAGAAATTCTTTATTTGACAAGAGTTATTGGGGAAACTGGATAGTAGTATTGAAGAAATTAAGTTTAGACCAATAGCTTTCATCCTATACTACAATAAATTTAAAATGGATACATGATCTGAATATTTAAGATAATACCATAAAAAATTAGAAGAGAAGCACATCATATAACTTTCACAGTTACAGTTGGGGAAGAATTCTTACCTAAATGAAGGAAAGAGGAAATTACATTAGGAAAAACTCATAATTTTCATTATATGAAATTAATATCATTTTATATAAACAAAATGGATTCAACTAGCATAAGAAGAGAAGCAGGATATTGAGAATATTTTAACATCAAACATTTCTTCTATGAGGTTACTGCCTTAGATATATAGACACCTAACAAATATATAAGAACAAATGCCATTTTGTGGTAGATAAGAGTTCAAAGGCTATGAAGAAATTATCCTAAAAAGAATTATAAATTATTGACAGGAATATGAAAAAAACATTCCAAATTACTCATAGTAAGAGAAAATAGAAACAAATCTGAAGGTGTACCTCATACCTAGAAATTCAGCAAAGATGAGAAAAATTGAGCTAGTTAATGTTGGAAGGGTCATCGAAAACCATGACTACATTATGGCCAGAGCTGTGAATTGGTTCAACCATTCTAAAAACCATTTGGAATTGTGCAAAGAGACCAAAATGTCTATACTTTTTCACTCAGAGATTCAATAACTAGAAATATAGCCCAAGAAGTTTAATGATAAGAGGAAGGCCAGATGACACCAAAATATTTACAACACTTTCTGTGGTAGCAAAGAATTGGAAATATAGTAAATGCTCATAGATTAAGGAATGACTAAACCAATTGTGGTACATAAATGTAATAATAGTATAGTATTCTACTGTAAGACAAGATGGATATTAATGAATATAAAAAGCTAAAGAAAGTCACATAAACTCATACAAAGTGAAGTAAGCAAAACCAGGTAAGCAACATATACAATGACTACAGGAATGAAAATTGAAGCAATAACAAAAACAAAAAGAACAAGAATACCAGTGACACAGTTGAAATTAAACACTGCAAAACTGTATTCATTAAAGAAGAGATATTAGAAGACAATTCCCCCAATTTCTGTGCCTAGGTGGGGGATCACAGGTATGGAATGTTGCATGTAACATGAAAGTTTTTCAAGTTGTTTACTTTTCCTGGACATTTTTCTTCTCCCTTTAAAAATTCTTTGTTATTTATAAATGATGACTCTTTGGGAGAGGATTAAAGGAGGGAATCCAGTGGGAAATTTTGGTGATATAAAACATGAATAAAATTGATTTAAAATGAAATATTAAAATAGTTGAGAGTCTTCCCCAAAACATTAATGAGCTTATTGACTTTTCAAAGGGGGCACAGATCACTGTGAAATGAAGACACATGACAAAAGATGGCAGAATAAGAAAGTTCTAAATACTTACAGATTTCATAATTTGAATCAAGTATGTCAGACATTTAGTAATTAAAATTGCAGCAAGAGCAAAAAAAATGATGAGAAATATTTTACATATGAGAAGGCTATAGGGTATGAGGTAACAGCAGAGACCTCTGAGATGAACTCATACCCCCTGACATATCCAAGTACACACTCCTCTCTGAGTGACTGAGAGCAGAAGTCTTTTTTTTTTTTAATTATACCTGTGATGGCTTTTATTATTCTCTTTTCAGCAGTGATGAACTCCCCACTCCCAACATTTTAAAGGAAGAGAGTAGAACATTACACTCACCAAATTACTATTTCCTTCCTTCCTTCCTTCCTTCCTTCCTTCCTTCCTTCCTTCCTTCCTTCCTTCCTTCCTTCCTTCCTTCCTTCCTTCCTTCCTTCCTTCCTTCTTTATCTCTCCTACAGAAAGATCCTGAAAGGATCCTTTATTCTTACAAACATACTCTTTCAGGTGTCTCTTCCATCCGATCAACTTCTGGCCAAATTAGAAATTCAGAAACTCCTAATCTATGTGTGGTAGAGGCCAGAAAAATCCATTTCTTAGAATTGTTATTTGCTAGCTTGTGCTCAGATAACCCAAAAACGAAGAAGCAATACTCAGACTTGAAGTCCTGTCTCCAGCTTGCCAAGGCATGTGAAGGCCATTTGCATCTCAACCAAGTTGCCATTGCCTAGGACAGGGAGGACAGAGATGCTCTACCTTCCCTTGCTGTAAGTCCAAAAGAGAGGAAGTATACACAAAGGAAGAGGGATCCAAAATACAAATTGGGTAGCCATTTCCACAGATGTTCTTAGAAATTAAAAAGGAGGAAGATTCTTTGACAATAGACAGTTCCTCCTAATTCTCAGCTTAATGTACCCCTCCAACCCAATCACAGGGGGCCAATCACAGAGTTACTGTACCCTACCATCAAGATGTATCTTCTATCCCATATTTAACTCCATGGGAAGTTCCACAAATCAGACTTCCTCATTCTTGCTGTAGTAGAAATGGGGGCTGGTGCGGTGCAGGTGGGGGAGATAGAGGTTGAGAATAATTTATGTATATCCATGATGAGCAGGATTGTTCAACAACTCCTATTTGCCCCTTCTCATAATAACATTTAATTTAATTTTTAGTCTCACTTGGCTACTAATGGCCTCCGCTTCCCAACTCCAAGCAATCTTTTCCTAAATTTTCTGGGAATGGGGTTTTACTTCAAGTCTCTCTCATAGATTCCCTGAACTAGTAAAGGTAATCAAGAATCAGGAACCAAGTTTTACTACCCTATATTGCTTCCTTTATCTTGAGAGATTTATTCACACTTCATGAGAAATTACATAAGGCCTTTAATTCTTATCATCTATCTCTCACCATCTCTGTCTCTTTGCCTCTGTCTCTCTCCATCTCTCTGTCTCTCTCTGTCTCCATCTCTCTGTCTCTCTCTGTCTCCATCTCTCTGTCTCTCTCTGTCTCCATCTCTCTCTGTCTCTCTCTTTGTCTCTGTCTCTCTGTCTCTGTCTCTCTGTCTCTGTCTCTCTCTGTCTCTGTCTCTGTCTCTCTCTCTCTCTGTCTCTGTCTCTCTCTGTCTCTGTCTCTCTCTCTTTCTCTCCAAGACACAAAGCATTAGAAAAAACAACTCAGTATTAAATCTAAAATTCTTTTCAGATGATGTTCTTCCCTTAGTTGCCTCTTCCCCAAATGAATTTTCAAGTACACAGACTAGCTTGCGGTGAACACAAACAAAATGTTTTGAAACAGAAACATAAGCAGAGTTTCCCAGAAGAAAAGATTTTGGAGCCCTAAAGGTAGAAAGGAGACAGAGAATAACTGCTTTGGGGTCTGTAGTGCAAAGGATTTCAGCAACACATCTTCTGACTCAACCAGGCCTTGAGGCCTGGTCTGACCAAGTAGATTTGCAGCCAGAGTCCTAGATCTCTCTTTTTTTGTTTTCTAACAGTTGCCTCTGCCTGGGCTTCTGTTCAGGAGTTAGTCTCACTTGGCTACTAATGGCCTCCTCTTCCCAACTCCAAGCAATCTTTTCCTAAATTTTCTGGGAATGGGGTTTTACTTCAAGTCTCTCTCTTAGATTCCCTGAACTAGTAAAGGTAATCAGGAACCAAGTTTTACTACCCTATATTGCTTCCTTTATCTCGAGAGATTTATTCACACTTCATAAGGGGAACACCTAGTGTGGTTGTAATTTTTGCAGATGTTTAACACCACCCAATATACACACTGTTATTGTTTAGTCTTTTAACGACAATTTACCTGCATGAGTAAACTTAAGGGTCTTAGAATAACACAAAGAAATAGAAGAGAGGGAAGGAGAGTCTGTAGGAGTAGAGATCATGATCAAAGTAGGTTAAGCAAAGCCAATCACATTGACCAAGTGACGAATTAGAGAAGCTTGGGGTTTGGGGAGGGGTGGCAGGGGTGGAAGCCAGTATAAAGACTTAAATGTAGGAAAGCACAAACCTAACAAATATAACCTTAAAAAGCGAATATATTGAACACCTCCTTAAGGGAGAATGAAATCGATAAAACAATCCAAATACCCACAATTTTCTGCATACCTAAACATAAAGATACATAAAGAATGAGTATGAGGCAGTAGAACAAAATTTATTTTTGAATCAGGCTATTTCAAAAGGACAGGAATCATGTTCACTATTTTATGCCAGACAACAATAAAAATGTGTTTGCACTGTCAAGGAGGAAAAATAGAAAATTTATCCTAGACTATGTCCTCTATTATCCTACATTATACTTAAAGGCACCACAATAAAACAATATCATTATTAGATTTATCTGCATTAAAAGGCTTAGCCTCTAAATTAATAAAAAAAAAAAACCAAGTGCATGAAGACACAAGGAGAAAACAGTTTTGAGATATTATAAATTCTTCTTTGAGATCCTGACAAATCCATCAAGAAAATAAACAAAAAGGAAATTGTGGAACTGAATAGATACTTGGAAAAATAGATCTGAAAGATGTATGGAAGTTTTTGGATGGGAATATTTTAAAATGCCTATATATCTCAAGGATCAAGGATACCCTTATAAAAATGCATCATGTGCTAGGGCAAAAATATAAAAAATAAATGTAAAAGGTAGAAATATTGAAGACATCCTTTTTGGGTCATCCTGAAATAAAAACAGGAACTAATATAGGGAACACAAACACAAGATATAGCTCCAAAGGAAAATGAAGGGATGACATTTTGAAGGAGAGAAAACAAGATGCACGACTAGATGTTTTCTTTAATACTTACAAGTTCTCAGAATTCTCCAAATAAGAATTATATGCAAAAGGTAAAAGAATGACAAATCTTTCCACAGGCTAAAGAAAGAGGACATAAGGCAACTTGTTCTGCCTATGATGGTAGCACATTTGCTGCTCTGTGGCTGGGCTCAGTCAGAGAACAAAAGTATATAAAAAAAATAGGGACAGTATACCAGCACCTGTGTGGAGCTCTACCAAGTCTGAAGGAAACGGGACTAACATCCAGTAGGAACCAGTTCAGTCCCTCCAGAAGTCACTTAGATCAAGGAATGAGGATGGTGAAAACTGAGAGGAGGCTGAAATCACTTTGAGGTCCAGTCTTCAGGGGATCTTCCAGCAAAGGTGGAATCAGAAAGTTAGTGATAAGGGAATATAATGAAAAAAGACTTCAATTAGCAAAGATATCAGGAGAGAGAAAACTTAATTTAAAACCTTGAGCACAAGCAGATAGGGGAAATGGATAATAAAAGGGCCTTTTATGTCCATTTAGGACATTGGTTCAAACATTTTTGATAAATATTTCTAATCAAAGGAAAATGAATCAACACCTGATGAGGGTTCTAAGAGAGCATGGAGCCATAATGGATATTCTCAAATGGTTGAAGAGAGAAACAAGAATCATGAAAACAGAAATTTTCACCTGCACAGTCAAAGTTATCAAATTTTAAAAAATCAAACATTAAATCCATTGTTGGCAAGACTCTCCAAAGAAACCTAAAGTAGAACAACTGATTGGGAATATAAGTACATAGAAGTGAAGGATAATCCAGAAAAAGAAAGAAAAAAATAACATTAAAAGAACACCTTATATCTATACAAGCAAAACATTGCTTGAAGACAAACTTCATAAATTAAAGACCATAGGTCTTTCAGAAGAACATGCTGTCAAGAATCAGAACATCACAATGAAAAAAACATGACAGAATAATATATAACAAAATAATAGAAGAAAATTACTCGGAACTTCTAGTCACAGAAAACAAAGTACTAATTCAAAGAACACATAGAACACCTTCAGGAAAAAAAGAAACAAGAAAAAAAAATTATACTACAAACCCCAAGACAATGACCTAAAAACATTTCTCAAGCAAAGTCTGAAAGAAAAATGCAAATTAGTCACAAGTCCAATAAGAATTCCTAGAAGAGTTGAAGAGTTTTTTTCTACATAGTTTAAGTTCTGATATTTTTGATTTATCACACAGAGCCATATTTTATTTTTCAATTAAATAAGAATGTATTTGCTCTGTCTCCTGTTCCTTGTCCCAATTTAAAAGAAACAAAACAAAATATTTTTAACTAATATGCACAGCAAAGCAAACCAAATTCTACACTATGTTTGTACAAAAATGTGTTTCTCATTTTGCAGCTTATCCATCATTTGTCTATCAGATGGATAGCATAGTCACCAGTCCTCCAAAATCATGGTTGGCCATTGGATTAATCAGAGTTCTGGAGTCTTTTTCTTTCTTTTTTTTGCCATTCTATATGATTTACTTATTTTTCAGTTTTCAACAGTCACTTACACAAGAATTTGAATTCCAAAATTTTTCCCCATCTCTTCCAACCTCCCACCCAAGGAAAGCATGCATCCCATTGAATCTATTGCCCAATCAATCCTCCCTTCTATCACAGCCCCCCCCACCCCCCTGGTTCTTACATTCCCTTCCCCTCTATTTTCCTGTAGGGCAAAATAGATTTCTATACACCACTGCCTACACATTTTATTTCCCAGTTGCATCCAAAAACAATTTTTAACATTCATTTCTAAAACTTTGAGTTCCATATTCTTTCCCTTCCTCCCTCCCCACTCAACCTCATTGAGTAAGCAAGCAATTCCATATAGGTCATACACGTGTAGCCATCCAAAACACTTCCATAAGTCATATTGGGAAAGACTAACCACATTTCCCTCTTTCCTGTCCTGCCCTCAATTTATTACATTCTCTCCCTTGACTTGTCCCGTGACAATAGTGTTTTCTTCTGATTATCCATTTCTCTAATTTGTTGCACTTTCTATTATCTTCCATCTCCTATCCCTCTCCCCACTGCCTTCCTGTAGGGTAAAATAAATTTTCATATCCAAGCGACTGTGTGTTATTCCCTCCTTAAGTCAAATCCCATGAGAGTAAGGCTCACTTATTCCCTTTCATCTCCCCTCCATTATAAAATATCTCCCCTCTTTCTTACTTAACTCTTTTATGTGATATGATTTGCTGCATTCTACCTCTCCCTTTATCTTTCTTGTAATACCTTTCACTCAATAGTAAATTTTATTTTTTATGTATTTTCCTTTCATATCCAACTCACCCTGGGCCTTCTGCCTATGTATACACACACACACACACTCACATATACACAGACCCATATACATACACATATATAATATACACATACATACACACATATATATTTATATATACCCTGCAAAAAATATATATATATATGTACATATACATGTGTGTGTGTGTGTAAGTATGTATGTATTCCTTCTAACTACCCTACAATTGAAAAAGTTATCATAAGTTACAAATACCATCTTTCCTTGTAGGAATGTAAATAGTTCAACTATAATGAGTTCCTTTGGGCTTCTCTTTCCTGTTTATATTTTCATGTTTCCCTTGACTCTTGTATTTGAAAGTCAAATTCTCTATTCAGCTCGGCTGTTTTCAACAAGAATGCTTAGAAGTCCTCTATTTCATTGAAATTCCACTTTTTCCCCTGCAGTATTATACTCTGTTTTGTTGGACAGGTGATTCTTGGTTTTAATCCTACCTCCTTTGACCTCTGGAATATCATATTCCAAGCCCTTCAGTCCTTCAGTGTTGAAGCTGCTAAAACCTGTGTTATCCTGATTGTATTTACACAATATTTGAATTGTTTCATTGTGGCTGCTTGTAATATTTTCTCCTTGACCTGGGAACTCTGAAATTTGACTATGATATACCTAGGAGTTTTCCTTTTGGGGTCTTTTTCAGGAAGTGATCAAAGAATTCTTGCCATTTCTATTTTGCCCTCTGCTTCTACAATATCAGGGCAGTTTTCTTTGACAATTTCTTGAAAGATGATGGCTAGACCCTCTTTTTGATTATGGTTTTCAGGTAGACCAATAATTTTTAAATTACCTCTCGTGGATTTATTTTCCAGGTCAGTGGTTTATCCAGTGAGATATTTCACATAGTCTTCTATTTTTTTCATTCTTTTGATTTTGTTTTATAATTTCTTGATTTCTCATAAAATCATTAGCTTCCATCTGCTCCATTCTAATTTTTAAAGAACTATTTTCTGCAATGAGCTTTTGGACCTCCTTTCCAATTTGGCCAGTTCTTCTTTTTAAGACATTCTTCTCTTCATTGACTTTTTGAACTTCTTTTGCCATTTGGGTTAGTCTATTTTTAAAAGTGTTCTTTTCTTCAGCATTTTTTGAGTCTCCTTTAGCAAGCTGTTGACTCATTTTTCATGTTATTCTTGCATTTCTCTCATTTCTCTTCCCAATTTTTCCTTCACCTCTCTTACTTGATTTTCAAAATCCTTTTTGAGCTCTTCCATGGCCTGAGACTATTTCATATATTTTGAGGATTTATATGTAAGAACCTTGACCTTGCTGTCTTCCTCTGGTTGTACGCTTTGGTCTTCCTTTCTGAAAGGATGGAAGAAAATATCTTTTTGCCAAGAAATCCATCTTTTATAGTCTTATTTCCCCCATTTCTGGGCATTTTCCTAGCCAATTACTTGACTTTTGAGTCCTTTGTCAAGTGAAGGGTATACTACCCCAAGCTTCAGAGGTTTTGTACTGCTTTTCTCTGAGATATCTCTCGGGAAAGTGAAATAATCAAGGGAGAGGTGTATATTCCTCTTCTTGTCTGCACTCTTGTATGTGAGCAGCTACATGCACTCTTTTCTGCATTGGAACTGTAAGTATGATTTCCTCTCAATAGCCTCCACCAGCTCCAACTCATTAGCACTCCTCCTTATCCCAGGACCACTACTGAGAATCAAGATTCAGACCAGCTGCTTGATTCCCTGTCTGGAGGCCAAGAGCTTCAGAAGCAGCCACTGCTGTGTCAATGGCTGTTGCTGTCCTGGCTCTGGGGCCAGACCACGTTCCTTTCTTACCCAGGTAAGAGATCATTCTTACTGACTTTTGAAGCTGTCTTTGATATTTGTGAGTTGGGAAATCTGGAAACTACAGTAGCTGCCTGTGATTCAGTGCTCTGAAGCCTGCTCCAATTCTGTCTGTGCCAGCACAACCTATGCTGGACTACACTTCACTTCAAGTCCAGTGCAATATACCTTTCCTGTCAGCCTTCCAGATTTTCTTGGGCTAGAAATCTGTTTCTTGCTGTTATTTTGTGGCTTGTGCTGCTCTAGAATTTGTTTAGAGTCATTTTTACAGGTATTTTAACATCTTTGGGGGGAAAGTTCAAGCTGGTCCATGCTTCTACTCTGCCATCTTGGTTCTGCCAAAGAAAGATATTTTTTAAAAGAGTCAAAAAATGATTTTAAAAATTTAATAAGAGTGGTGGGGGGAAAATTGGAAAATTAAATGAGAGCAATGCAAGAAGATTATAAAAAGAGAATTAACACCATGGTAAAAGAAGTTAGAAATGAAGAAAAATAACTTTTTAAAAATTAGAATTGATCAATTGAAAGCTAATGACTTCATGAGACAGAAAGAAACAATAATACAAAATAAAAATTTTAAAAAAGTAGAAGAAAATGGGAATTATCTTATAGGAAAAGCAACTGACATAGAAAATAAATCAAGGAAAGATAATTTAAGAATTATTAGAGTACCTTAAAATAATTTTTAAAATTTATTTATTTATATTTCATTTTCAACATTCATTTCCACATGTTAATTATCATCATTACTATTGAATTTTGTACTAGAAATATGAGTTACAGTAATGAAAATAAAAAAAGAAATGGAAAGAATAAGAATAGGCAAAAAGAAAATAAATCTTTTTTGCGGATGATATGATGTTACCCTTAGAGAATGTACTAGAGAATACATGTATATATAGAGAATGTATGTGTATATGTATATAGAGAATATGCATAAAGAATGAACTAAGGAAACTAGTTGAAATAATTCAACAGCTCTAGCAATGTTTCAGGGTATAAAATAAACCCACATAGATCATTAGAATTTCTACATATTGCCAACAAAACTCAGCAGGAAGAGATAGAAAGAAATTCAATTTAAAATAACTATAGACTATATGAAACATTTAGGAGTCTATCAAGACACACAAAGAAATTATATGAACACAATTAAAAATACTTTTGCCAAAAATGATGACAGATCTAAATATTTGGAGCATTATTAATTGTTCATCAGTAGACTGAGTCAATAAAAAATGGATAATACTATCTTAAATGATTTTATTTATTCAATGCCATACCAACCAAACTTCCACAGAATTATTTTATAGAGCAAAATTAATAACCTAAATATATAAAATCCATCTGGATGGACAAAAGGACAAGGATATAAGGGGAATCAACAAAATAAACAATAAAAGAAGGCAGCCCAGCAGTACCAGATCTTAAACTATACTGCAAAGCAGTAATCATCAAAACAATCTGGTACTGTATAGGAAATAGAATAGTTGATTAATGGAATAGATTAGGTGCACAGTATCTAGAAGCAAATGACTATAGTAAGCTAGGGTTTGAAAAACACAAAGACTCAAGCTTTTAGGGCAAAAACTCACTATTCAAAATAACTGCTGGAAAAATAGGAAAGCAGTATTACAGAAATTAGGAATAGATCAGCATCTCACACTATATAAAAGATAAGCTCAAAGTGAGTATGCAGTTTAGACATAAGGGGTGATATCATAGACAAATTAGGGAAGCACAGAAAAAATTGTCTGTCATTTCCATGGATAAGAGAAGAACTCATGAGGAAATAAAAAGATAAGAGAAGATCATAGACAGTATAATGATAATTTTGACGCATAAATTCAAAAATATTTTGCACAAACAAAACCAACTCAATCAAAATCAGAAGGAAAGTGAAAAGCTGAAAAAATATACAGCAAGTTTCTCTGATAGAGGTCCTAGTTCTCAAATATGTAGGGAACTGAGCCAAATTGATAAAATAATAGCCAATCCCCAATTGATAAATGGTTAAGGTATATGAACAAGAAGTTTTCAGAAGTCAAAGCTATCAATAGCTAAGTCACTACTATTTAAAGAAATGCAAACCAAAACAACTCTGAGGTACCACCTTACAGCTATAAGACTGACTAACATAACAGAAAAAGATAATGACAAATACTGGAGAGCATGCAGAAAAATTGGCATACTAATGCATTGTTTGTGGACATGTGAACAAGTCCAACCATAACAATTTAGAACTAGGTTCAAAGGACTGTAAAATTGTGTACATCTTTGACTTACAACAGCTCTTTTTTTTCGTGTTTTTTTTTTATTTTTATTTTTAATGTTCTACAGTCATACCACAAAACTTTGACTTTTTCCCCCCTATCTACTCCATTCTCCCTGAGACAGCATACAGTTCTATATAGGATCTACACATACTGTTTTCACTATGGTCATGCTGTGTAGATGAACTAAAATAAATGGAAGAAATCATATAACAAATCAAAACATAATGTACACACACACACACACATACACACACACACACAAATGATCTACTACATTCTGGGACTGAATTCCATAGTTCTTTCTCTAAGTGTGGAAGGCATTTTGCCTTAGAAAACCACTGGGAATTTTTTTTAAGTTCTTGCATTTTTACAAAGTTCCAAGTCTGCCAGAAAAAACTCTTGCACACTGTGGTCATTGCTGTACACAAAGTTCTCCTGGTTCTGCTCCTTTCGCTCAGCATCAGATCACATAAGTCCTTCCAGGCGTCCCTGAAGTCTTCTTGTTCGTCATTTCTTATGGTGCAATAGTACTCCATTACATTTATGTACCATAATTTATTCAGCCATTCCCCAATTGATGGGCATCCTCTTGATTTCCAGTTTTTGGCAACTACAAAGAGTGCTGTATAGCAGCTCTTTTTAAGGATGACAAAGAACTGGAAACTGACAGGAAGTCCATCAATCAGAGAATGCTGGACAATTTGTAATATATGATTGTGATGGAATATTATCATGATCATAAAATGATAAATAGGATCGTTTCAGTAAAACCTGGGAAAACCTATATGAATTGATGTAGGGTGAAGTGAGCAGAAGTAGGAGAACATTGTACACTGTAAATGCAAAATTATAGTGATAATCAACTGTGAAAGACTTAGATACTCTGACCAGTATAATGATCCATGATGATTCTGAAGGACTTATGATGAAAAATGCTATCCATCTCCACAGAGAAAATGGATAAACTCTGAATGAATTGAAGGATTCTTCCCACTTTCTTTGTTTTTCCTTTTTTAAAAAAATTTGCAATATGGTTAATGTGGAAATAGGTTTTGCATGACTTTATATTTAAAATTGGTATTATATTCTTTCCTTCTCAATAGGTGGGGGAGGAGTGAAGGAAGGGAGAAAAATAATGAAAAGAAATGCTAAGGAAGGTGGCCTAGCTCTACCAGATCTCAAATTATATTATAAAGCAGCACTTATCAAAACCACTTGGTGCTGGTTAAGAAAGAGAAGGGTAGACCAGTGGAATAGGTTAGTTACTCAAGACACAGTAGTCAAAGAATATAGCAATCTACTGTTTGATAAACCCAAGGATCCCAGCTTCTGGGACAAGAACTCACAGTTTGACAAAAATTGCTGGAAAAACTGGGTAACAGTGTGGCAGACACTAGGCATAAACCAATGCCTGACACCATATACAAGAATAAAGTCAAAATGAGTACATGATCTAGGTATAAAGATTGATATTATAAAAAATTTAGGGGAGCAAGGAATAGTGTATTTATCAGATTTGTAGAGAAGGGAAGAATTTTTGATTAAACAAGAGATAGAAAACATTATGAAGTGCAAAATGGTTAATTTTGAGTACATTAAATTGAAAAGTTTTTTGCACAAACAAACCCAGTGCAACTAAGCTTAGGAGGGAAGCAGAAAATTAGGTAAGAATTTTTGCAACTAGCATCTGTGATAGAGGCCTGATTTCTAAAACATATAGAGAACTGAGTCAAATGTACAAGAATACAAGTCACTCCTTAATTGCTAAATTGTCAAAGGATATGAACAGGCAGTTTTCAGAGGAAGAAATCAAAGCTATCTATAGTCATATGGAAAAATGCTTTAAATCACTATTGATTAGAGAGATGCAAATCAAAACAACTCTGAGATAACACATCACACCTATCAGATTAGCTAATATGACAAAACAGGAAGATGATAAATATTTGAGAAGATGTGGGAGAGTTGGAACACTAATTCTTTGTTGGTGGAGCTGTGAGCTGATCCAACCATTCTGGAGAACAATTTGGAACTATGCCCAAAGGGCTACAAAAATGTGCATACCCTTTGACTCAGCAATACTTCTACTAGGACTGTATCCCCAAGACATAATAAAAATGGGAAAGGGTCCCAGGTGTACAAAAATATTTATAGCAGCTCTCTTTATGGTGGCCAAAAACTGGAAATCAAGGGGATAACTATCAATTTGGGAAGGGCTGAATAAATTGTGGTATATGAATGTAATGGAATACTATTGTGCTGTAAGAAATGATGAACAAAAATCTTCAGAGAGGCCTGGAAAGACTTATATGAACTTATGCTGAGTGAAAGGAGCAGAACCAGGAGAACTTTGTATGCAGCAAAAACCATAGTGTGTGAGGATTTTTTGTTGGCAGACTTAGAACTTCATTACAATGCAAGGACTTAAAAAATTCACTATGATTTCCTAAGGCAGAATGCCTTGCACATCCAGAGAAAGAACTATAGAATTCAATAGCACAATGTAGTAGATCATTTTCTTTTGTACTACATTTTGGTTTGTTTTATGATTTCTCCCATTCATTTTAAGTCTTCTATGAAGTATGACTAAGGTGAAAATATATTTATTAAGAATGAATGTGTAAAACCTCTATAAAATTGTATGCCATTTTAGGCAGAGAGGGAGGAGGGAGAAGGGAAAAAAGGGGTGGGAGCGGAAAAAATCTACATCATATGGAAGTGATTGTAGAACACTGAAAACAAATAAAATAAATTTAAAAAAAGAAAAAATTTGCAATGTAACTAATGTGGAAATAGGTTTTGCATGACTTCATATTTATAATGGGTATTATATTCTTTCCTTGTCAATAGGTGGGGAGGAAGGGAGAGAATTTGGAACCAAAAATAAAAAAAACAAACAAACTAAAAAAATGAAGCATGGGATAGTACGGAATTGAGGAAGCTATTTCATGGTAAAGGGGAAAAAGGAGGACAAGGAGTAATGACAAATTATGCAATCAGGGACATAGGAAAATTTCTACTATGAGGCAATACTTGTATCCTCTCTATTTCCTGTAGGAATTGATACTTTTGAGCTTGAATCATAACAGAAAAGGTGGATAGAGTTCCTATAAGACAATCACATAGAAATTTTTTGGAACAGGGAACTCAAAATAGGGACCTTAGACAACACATGGCCCATGGCCCATATGCAGTTCACAATACTAAATGTAATGGGGAAATTTTGATGATAAACAAAAATACAATGACATCTTGATAATATTACTTACATCAGTATCAATATGTGGCCCAGAGGGATTCTTATACATAGTTAGTGTCTTCTATTCCTGTTTGAGTTTGACACCACTACTTTAGACTATTTCTATGAGGAATACAGAAATTATAGGGAATAAATAGTATAATGGTTGTGAATCAAAGAATAATATCCTAAAACAGTGGAAAAGGCAAAAAAATTAATGAAGAAGGGATAAAAAGAAATCCCTTTTAGAAAAAGGTGAAGAAAAATACTAACAGAGGAAATTGAAGGGAAGAGGAGAAAAGCAGGGGAGAATTAAGTGACCACATAAAAGGAAGAAAAAAATAATGTTAAATAAAGCTACAAAACCAGGGAAAGGGGGTAGCAAATAGGGGAAGGCCTGAATATGAAGCAAAGAGAGCCAGTGGGAATAAGATTGCCTTAAAGTAGCTTAAGTAAAAAAAATAAACGAAGTATTATTTTTAAAGAGGAAAAGAAACCAAAAAATATCCTAATTCAGAAAAAAATATTAGTTACTAGAGACAAATGGAGGGGAAAATATCTTTAAATATAAAAGTATTAGACACACAATAAAATGAAAAAGAGGGAATACCGTATTTCATTACATAATTGTCACAAATTTTATGCCAACTATTTTTGCAAAAAAATATAGGGTGCGACTATTACATAAAGTTTTTAAAAAATTTGTGCCAGTATCCTTAAAAATAATTAATTGCTGAACTGTCTTTGGTGAAAAATTAGGATGCATGAAATAAATGTTAAAATTGGGAAGATGCAAATCTTACCATATCACATGACTTACTCGTGGCAGTTTGCCCTGCCCACCTGTTCCCCGTGCACCTATAACTTTTCATTAGTTTGAGTTTCAATCCCCTTAGTACCACAGGGTTCTACACAAACCACACAAGTCTGCTTTCAGAAATATACTGACGGTGTATGTTTGCTGAGAATTCTAGGATCATGGCTCAAAATGTGCAAGAGATAAATGTGTATCCATATGCTACTGGTGAATACATTTCTGCTCTTTTAAGTGGAGTGATAAACAGAATTATACCATGCAACAATCATGTGATAAAAGGTCACAAACCAATTTTTGAACTGAAAAAACAGGGTGTGATGATTATGTGGTGGCAACAATTATGTAGTGATTTCAAGAAATACACCTAACCTTAACCTTAGAGGTTACAGTTTCCAAAAGCTTTGTGCCCCATCTCTAGGTTCTTCAACTAAAATACATTTTGCTCTCTCTTCTACAAAACCTTGATCTTCCTCTTCTTTTTTATCTGCTTGAAAATTCACCCGGGCTAGGCAATTTACCTTGATTAACCCACTGTGGATGTCCACTCTGTTACTCTTAGAATTCCAGCTTTGATTGATTTGTTTAAATACTGTCCTGTAAGTAGCTGATGCTTTTTCCCCCCAGGAGACCTGGGTGTTCTGGGAGAGAAGTAGTCATGACTTCATGGCCTCTGGGTCTTCCATCTCGGATCTCTATAATGGTGCTGAATGACTCCCAGTGCATATAGAGAAGGGATAGTTTTGGGCCTGGGTTTAGTGAGATTTGAGTTAGCAAAGGAGGTCTGAGTATTCAACTCAGGGGATTGCTGTGGAAAGGAGGCAGGGCCTAAATTTTGTACTTTTCAGAGCAGGCAGTGTATTTAGATATTCAGGTCCTTATAAATATAAAGGGCTTTGGAAATGTGTATTGAATATTTAAAAATTGTTTTTATTACCAACTTGAGTGTTTGAATTGATATCTTTAAGAATATGATATACATGCATTATGTATCTATATGTCTATTGAAGAGAGGAAAAAAAGAAGACAGTAAGAGACCCGGTGAAAGACAGAGGCTAAGTTATGCCAGTGTCAATCTTTTCCAGCTCTACTAAAATGAAAGAAATGAACACAGAAAATGAATTTCTCTAAATTTTCTTCTTTGGGAAATCAAAGTGTCTAGGACCAATGGAAGTAAGGACAAGAGTGGATCAGTGGACACAGAACACGTCCACTTTCTCACTCTGAGCATGCTTAAATGGCACCTTACATGGAACCAGAACCAGGGTGGATGGAACCACAATCTCAATGCAGAAGATATTTCCCTGTGGTTCCTTTTATCTTATCAGTCTTTCCTCTTGGCCTGAGGTTAAAAAAATCTTATTCCTTCCTGTTTAAAATGAAGCAAGAGGAGGGGAAGGGGCAGGCTAGGTATTCTCTAAAGTCCCTTCCATTCGTGGGACATCTCCCACTCCTAGTTAAGTCTCTTCCTGATTTTCGAAACTTCTTTTAGGAGGGGGCCCCTGGGGTTAGATGTGTCCCTGGAAATTCTACCCTCAGGTTTGTCATCATCAAAATGTACCCAATTGTCTTTGGGCAGGCCCATTTCTTACCCAATTACAACCTTAACTGGACAGAGAGACCATTGTTCTCTTCCTCAAGTCTCTTGGCCTCCCAGAACAGGGCCTGAAGACACATTTGTCTTTGTTCCTGAGCAGGAACAAAGTTTCTAGGTTGCTAAGCCCCATTCTTGGAATCCATGCCCCTCTCTCCTTCCCATTACTTCCCACTGGATATAGCCATATTTAAAAGGATCTGCCTTCTCCTCAAGTTGGGCATTACCTGCATTTCTTGGGCTGTCATCCACGACACTAAGATCATGAAGTTCTTCACCATCCTGTTCTTGGTCGGTGTGGCCTGTGCTGTGGGCTCTAGCTGTAAGTCCCCTTACTTCTTCACCCTTATCCACCCTTACTTTTCCATCCAGGATAGAAGTAAGAGAGAATCACCCCCTCCCAATCCAGACAGGCTGCATCCAAAGGCTTCTGTAATAAAAAAGACTTTGTAGTAGCCTTTATGGGGTAGCTGGATGGCAGGACTGGCCAGAGACAGGCAGCTGAACAAGATGACTCTTCCGAGTCCCTACCAAACTTTGGAAGGTGGGAATCAATCTTGTTTTGTCCCTAAGAGGTTGGGGTTGGGGCCAGGAAAATCAGAGTGCCAAACCCAATTATTTAACCAATCTACACTCATGGAGGCTTCAGGAGGACCAAATAAGACTATATAGCAACTCTTATTTTTTTTTCTAGGGAAGAACTGGTGAAAAGGAAATTCTTGTTGATGGGGGAATGACTAAGTGAGTCGTGATTCATAAATGAAATATCACTGTGCTCCCAAAAGCTAATATAATGAATGCAGAGAAGGATATGAAGACATATATGAATGGAGTTAAGTAGGCAGGACCAAAGTTCAGAAGGGAGCTCAAAGCTACCAGTGATTTATAAATCACTCCAAATAAGCTCCAGGGGAAGTTTTGAGAATGATCAAGATTGCCAAGGGATAGAGCATAGAGAGGGAAGAGAAGAGGGTCAACACCATATTCTTGGAGCACACTGACGTAAATGGTTCAAGGGGAGATGATCGAATCAGCAAAGGATAAGAACTTGACTTTAAGAGGTAGGAGGAAAACAGAAAGAGTATTGTGTTTCTGAAGTTGAGGGAAAAAGAGTGAGGAAGAGTAGTGGTCAGGGATATTAAATGGCTCCTAGATGTCTTAGAAGCTGAGAACCAAGATTAGATGATTACATTTAGCAACAGAAGGTATATAAATTCATAGAAGTTTTCCTGTGCTTCCCTGAATTCCTCATAGTCCTCATTTCTTACAAAACAGTAATGTTCCATGACATTCCTATGCAACAATTTGTTCAGCCTTTTTCTAATCATAGAGCTCTGACTTTTCCAGTTTTGTTCTTCTTTTTGTTACTCATATTGCTATGGATGTGTGGGTGTCTCTAGGATCTTTTTATGGGAAAGGGTAGCATAGGCAGACAATATGGGGCTTGAAAGAGAAAAGGTTATTGTGAAATGATGACAGATGGTTAGAGTGCCACCCAAAGTCAAGCTTCCACAAAGTCTCATTCTGAAGAGATCCTCTGTGTATCCGTGCTGGAAATGGGCGTTTTTAGATCCAAGAAAGAAGAGCCAAAATGGGCAGCCAATCCTATGTAAAGCCCCCAGAAAGTTTCATTTGTGCCCTTGCAAACTGTTTAAATATGGCATTTGTGATTATTTCTATAACCCAAGTCTCAGGAAACCTGGTTCTGGTTCTGGCTCTGCTATTTATTTATTGTATATCCACGAACAAGTCACTAAACCTCATCTGAATCCAATAAGTTGAATTTTGCAGTATGGGAGTTCACATAAGATAGGGAGAGATTTCTTCTGATTGTAAGTTATTGGGACACCAGACTTGGAGTCAGGAAAAGCTGAGTTCAAATCTGACCTCAGGTACTTACTAGTTGTGTTATCATGTTTGACTTAGTTTTCTCATCTGTAAAATGAGCTGGAGAAGGAAATGGCAAACTACTCCAGTATCTTTGCCAAGAAAACTCCATGTGGGGTCACAAAGAGTCAGACATGTCTGAAATGACTAAACAACAACAAAAATGGGGACAGTGAGGTCAGAAAAGTCTAAGGGCAGTGTGGTGTGGTGGACAGCCGTGGTGGACAGCCATGCTGGGTCAATGGGTATGAGTCTTGGCTTAGGGTCAATTTTATCATCTCCAAAATGTTACTAAAATGCTTTTTGTTATCTACTTCATGGAGTTGTAAGGAAACCTTAAATTGCTAGGTAAGTTTGAATTTCTGTTACTGTAACTATTAAAAGTTAAATATTTAAAAGGTAGGTTAGACCTAGGTGAGGGTGGGCTTGAATGCCAGGCTAAGGAGTTTGAACTTAGACACCAGGGAGCCAGTGAAAAGTATTGAGGAGGAGAATGGTGTGATTAGAGATGTCCAGTGGGGAGAAGAATATGGCAATAGTGTAAAAGTGATACTGTGGAGGAGAAGAGACTGAGATAGAGTGGTCAGTCACAAGTTCATTGCAATAATTCAGGGGAAAGATTGCTATTTGTCTTTTGTTCTTGAAGAGGGCCATGACATCATGAGATGTCACTATGACATGCATGTGAATTGGGGTTAAGTGAGGGAAGGTTGTGTAAAGTCACTAGCCTCACTTTCTCCTCTGGAACCATCTTGGGGAAAGATGACAAGAGCTAGAAGTGTGACTGTGTTTTAATGACAAAAACAATAATTATTCATATTTATATGGCATTTCAAGATTTGAGGAGCTCTTTCCTCACAAGAATTCTGAAAAGAGGGCTGAAATAGGAGCAATATTATGGAGAACAACGAAAGTTAGCCATTGATGACTTTAGAAAGTAAGTGAGGAGGAAGTTAGATGATTCATATTTAATGCCTAAACTCTGTCAAGAGAATGCCATGAACAGAAAGAGGAAAGTCAGGAGAAGGGAAGACTTGGGGAGAATATTTTGAATACGTATTCAAGGTATTGGCTTTCAGGTGGAGACATTCTTGGAAATGACATTCCAGATATTGGAAAAGGTATCAGAGCTGGGGTTAGATTTGGGAGAGACGATGTTTGAATCTGTAGGAGGAGCCCAGACTGACAAGGGAGATATTATATAGAGAGATGGGCATAGAGCTAAGGATGGAACTTTGTGAATACTTACATTAAGGGGACAGGAAGTGAAGGAAACATAAAAAGAAAGGTAAGAGAACCAAATAGGTTTAATGTGACAGAAGTCAAGGGATAAAAAACAAATAACAAGAAAAAGAAGGGTATGGGGCAGCTAGCGGGTGCAGTGGATAGAGCACCAGCCCTGGAATTAGGAGGACCTGAATTCATATCCTGCTTCAGATACTTGACACTTACTAGCTCTGTGACCTTGGGCAAGTCATTTAACTACAGTTGCCTCGCAAAAAAAGAGAAAAAGAAAAAGAGGGTGGCCAGTAGTGTCTTCTCAGCTGGGTTATTGTAACAATCTCCTAACTGGTCCTCTAGTTTCCAGACATCCTCTACACTGTTATACTTCCTAATGAACTACTCTAATCACTTCATTCCTGTGCTGAAAACTGCCCTACTTATGTCTAATTCATCAATGTGATGTCATTGGTCTTCTTCAAGACGGAGCATCAGTAGCAACAAGTAGATCTCCATTGCCTAATGAAGTAGAAACTCATTACTCAATGTACTTCTCATGAGCCTTATCTCATACTAATCTCCTTTGGTTACTACTTTACAGTCAAGTCAGAATGTCTGACTCACCTTTCTTATCTTGCCATGCCTATCTCCAGCTGATGAATCATGCCTGAAATCCCTAATCCTTCCCCTCACTAAAAATTTATATCTATTAAAAATCCTTCTCTTTCCTCAAGCCCAGCTCAGGTACCATTTCCTCCATGAAACATCCCTAATTCCCCCAGTTAAAAGATCTGTCCTTCCTTGAGTCTCTCACCACATCTTATGTAGATTTCTTTTATGTATGTTCAATTCTTTTCTCCCCCAGTATACCCTAAACTCTTAGGGTATGGAATTATATCTGCCTAGACCAGATTTAGAGTAGTGGGACTAGAAACCATATTGTGAGGAATAAGAGAAAAAGTGGAGGGTGAGAAAAGTGAGTGATGACTACTTGCTCTTTCCCATGAAAGGAAAGAGGAATAGAAGTTCACAAGATCAGGTGATTTGCTAGGTTATCAGGGCAGTGGATAGGAATCTGAGACTGGAATCCAGAAGTTCTGAGTTAAATCCTTTCTCAGACACATATTAGCTGCATGACCCTCAGCTAAAAACCTCAGTTTCTTTAACTGTAAAATTGGCATAATAATAGCACCTACCTCACATGGTTGTTGTGAGGATCAACTGAGATAATATTTGCAAATCATTTAGCACAGTATCTAGCATATAGTAGTTGCTTTAAAAAAATACTTATCTTCTCTTTCATTTTATATATCTTGGTTTTCTCATATGTAGAATGACTAGATCAGGAATTTAAAAAAACTTTTCTGTGTTATAGATCCCTTTGGAAGTCTGGTGAAACCTATGGACCCTTTCTCAAAGTAATATTTTTATATGTATAAAATAAAATACATGGAACTACAAAGGAAAACAATTATATTGAACATAGTTATCAAAATATTAAAAAAAAAAACAAGTTTGTGGACCCTGGGCTAGAGACTCCTGGATCTGATCTCTAATGTCCTTTGGAGCAGAGTTTGTACATTTTTTGGGGAAGGTTATTAGACAGAAGGTATTTACAAGGTATTCTCCATGGTTATTGACAAGGAGTCCTAATGGATTGCAACTGCAAAGGTTTAGGCTACACAGAAGGACACGTTTTTCTGATAGTGGGGATAATTACAGACTGAACAAGCTGTCAAGGGTTTCTCATTCCTGGACATTGATCTTTAGGAAAAGATAAAGTCTTCTATTCATTGCATTGAGTATCATTTATGAGACTTAACAAATGTTTACTGAATTGACTTAAATTAGCTTTGCATACATGGTTAGGATTACAAGACCTAGAGCTAGAAATGACCATAGAATAATTGAATCTGACCCTTTCATTTTGCAGACAGGAACTGAGGCCTAGAAATGAAATCACCTAAGAATATACAGATAGCAAGTATAAGAACCAGTTTTTGAAGCCAAATCTGTTGGCCCCAAATTTAAGGATCTTTTCATTATGTCTCTTGGCTCAGAGTAATACTAAATACTGAAATTCATGGTAAGCACAGAAACAAAAGCTGCTAGTACTAGGTAGGGGTGTGTGTATGTGTGTGTGTGTGTGTCTTTGTGTGTGTGTGTGTGTGTGTGTGTGTGTGTGTGTGTGGTGGAGGGGAGGTTGGTGGGGGGAAGGGATAGAAGAAAGATTGAGGACAAAAGATGAGTACATCTAATTACAATCCAGGCCAAACCCTTGATCATCCACTCTAATAGAATGAACCTCCAAAAGCTTCTGTCTTCAGGAAGGAAAGGTATGTGAGGTCCTGATCCACATTTTGGACCCAGATCAAGCACTGGAGTAATTTTTATATTATTTTTATATTCTGGAGTGTTTTATGCAAAGGTTATTGTGTGTCAATACTTAACAGTCTGACAATGGCATAAGGAATGAGATAAGGTCAATTTGAGAATAAAGGACAAGGCAGGGCAAGGAAGAGAGAAGAAAAAATATTTTTTGGAGGTGAGAAAGGGCAAAGGTCTGATTCCCCTCTCAGTATACTCAACTGAAGAGTGCCTCATTGCCTTTCTGAATTTTTCATTTTTTCAAGACAAGGTTACTGCATGCCACTAATGGGTTTGGATCTCAAAGAAATTTAAAAAAAAGGAAAAGGACCCAGATGTACAAAAATATTTATAGAAGCTCTTTTTGTGGTGGCAAGGAATTGAAAATTGAGGGGATTCACATCATGTGGGGAATGGCTAAACAAATTGTGGTATGTGATTATGATGGAATACTATTGTGCTATAAGAAATGATGGTCACGATGCTCTCAGAAAAACCTGGAAAGACTTGCATGAATTACTGCAAAGTGAAGTGAGCAGAACTGGAAGAACATTGTACACAGCAACAGCAATATCGTACAATGATCAACTATGAATGACTTGCTATTCTCAGCAAGAGAGTGATCTAAGACGATTCCAAAGGGCTTATGATTAAAAATGCTATCCACCTCCAGAGAAAGAACTGATGAAGTCTGAATGCAAACAGACACATCTATATCTATATATTCTATTTTTCTTCATATTTTTAATTGGGAGGGGGAACCTCCATTTTCTTTCATAAGAAAACCAATATGGAAATATGTTTTGCAAGACTATATATGTATAACCTATATCGAATTCTCAAAGAGGGGAGAGTGGAGGAAAAGGGGAAAATATTTAAACTCAAAATTTCAAAAAAAAACAATGTTAAAAATGTTTTTATATGTCATTGTAAAAAAAAAAAGGATTTAAAAAACAAGACTATGTTGCTGCCTTTGGACAATGAGTTGATCCAGAGTTCTTTTGTCTCATGTTCAGTCCCTTCAGAGACAACAGTGAACAGCAGTCTCAGGAAGGAAGAGACCATACTCAGAGACTCTGCCAGGATCAGTACCACAGTCAGTGACAACACCACCATTGCTCCTGACACCACGCAAAAGACTTCATCATACAGTATGTTTTTATCTGTCTACTCCTACTCAATGGACTTACTATATTAGTTCCTCAGTTTCTCAACGTTCAGCACTGGTTCCTACTAAAGTAAGGTATATTAAACCTCCCAGGGAACTCAGCTTGGAATTGTCTATACTTCCTTCTTTCTCTGCTTCTCCTTATTCTGAGAGCTAGCTCAGGACAGCGAGCCCCAAGGCTCCCTACTTGTGACTGATCTAAGAAAAATGTGACATGGATGAGTGTTTAAGGGAGTGACTAGGGGAATCCCTTCTTCCTCAGTTCAGGACTCTCTCAGGATGGGGAAGGGAAGCACGGCAGAAGCCTGTCTAATTTTACCCTCCTCACTTTGAAGAAGGGAGGGTGAGAAGGGCTGGTTGATCTATCCTTTATCTCCACCTCCCACCCCCAAAGTATTGACAAGAGTCATGCTCTCCTTCTCTATCTTCCAGCATCTATTCTCCTGCTATCTAGTGATATCTTGTTCTGGAGGGGGCGGAGCATCCTAGCCACTTTGTGGGAAGGAATTTCACAATAAAGAAGGTGATAACAGTGGTAAAGATTAAGATTTCTACTGATGTTTTCTTTCCAGAATTTATGAAGATACTAAAAAACTGTATTGAAGAAGTCATTCGCTATCTGGATGATTTAGTGAAGTTTAATTGGAGGAAAACCCAGGAGAGACAGCAGAGACCATAGGCATGATGTCCCATTCTTGCCTCTTTTGTCTTGCCTCCTTTTTACCCCTCGCATCACTCTCTGATCATCTATGGAGCTGGGGACAGAGTCTATGACATTTAATAAAACTCATCTGGTGATGGAAAGGAAAAAAGTCTCAGTCTGTTTGTAATATCTGTTAGATACCCTTATCTTCATTAGGAGCCACCCTCTAGGGTGCTCTAACATAGAGATGGGACTGGAAATACTGGGGTTGTGCCCACATAGGAAAGAAAAGAAAAGGGCAGAGAGAAAGAAGGACTATGGATGGACATTGAGACTTGGGCCTCTATGGTGCTCCTCTAGCCACAGATTTCCAAATACTTGGAAGAATTTTGTCAGCTGAGCAGATCATAGTTCCATACTGGTTTTATGAGATGCAAGATCTTTCATATGTGTTCAAGGCAATTCCTTCCAATTCCTTGGAATCTCTAGTCAGGGTTGGATCTAGGGGTTTGAAACTTACTATTCCTAACCCTCCTTATCTCCGTTTCCACTTAAGCAAATCACATGAAACTCCTTTCCTCTTCTCACCCTCCCCACCCATGCCAACCTCATGTACAGTTTAGTCTAATGGAGACCTATCACCTCAATATCATGATATCCTACCAGTAGTCACTTGGCAACCATTATTTTGGGGCCCTCCAGGCCTCCCAACCATTCCCCTACACCATCTGGGAAACAGAATCTGAGAATCTAGAACTGGGACTTCAGAGAGCATTTAGTTCCAAAAGACTTGGAGAACAAATGTCCTCTTCACATTAGTCTCAGAGGTGACCATCTAGCCTTGACTCATAGACCTCTGGTGAGGGGGAAACTGTTCCTTCCCAGGATGTCCCGTTTTGCTTTTGTCTAATAAGAAGTTGCTCCTTCCTAAATCTGATAATTACCCAGCAGCTTCCATACCTTGCTCCTACCCTGTGAAGTCAAACAGAAAATTCTAGTCTATATTCCAGGTGACATTCCTTCAAATACTTAAGGACAGTTATTATATCTACCTTGTGTTTAAGCTTCTTCATGGTAGACATCTTCATTTCTTCAACTGGTCCTCATATGATGTAAACTTAAGGCTCTTCCATAGGTTAGCATTAGGTACTCTCCAGCTTATCAGTATCTTCCTAAACTTATAAAGATTCCCTTTGAATCCCATTGATACATAGTAGGAACAATGGTTCTAGAGTCAAAGGTGTTGGGTTGAAATTTTACCTATGGCCCTTACTACCTTAAGCAAATCACATAATCTCTCTGGGCTTCAGTCTCCTTCTCTATAAAGTGAAGGTGTTTGACTGGATGACCTCTGAGTTTTCTTCCAGCTCTAGGTCTATGATCCCATGATCATTCAGCATTTACGTCCAGTATGAAACGATTTGGATGGCCATTTCTGGAAGTCATAGCTTGAGTGCCCCCTAGTACAGAGTGTCCCAAAAGTCTTAATTCAGTTATAAGCTTTGATAGTTTAAAACTGGTCAGCAGTTAAGTAGTGTAGTAGATAGAATGCTGGACATGAAATCAGGAAGACTCATTTTCTTGAGTTCAAATCTGGCCTCAGATACTAACTGTGTGACTCTAGGCAAGTCATTTAACCATGTTTGCTAAGTTTCCTCATCTGACAAATGAGTTGGAGACAAAAATGGCAAACCAATCCAGTACCTTTGTCAACGAAACCCAAAACGTTGTCATGAAGAATCAGACACGATAGAAATGGTTGTACAATAACAAGGCTTAAAACCGTACTGAGACTTCCCTGCTATACAGGGAACCCTTTTGTAACACTCCATCCACTGGTCATCCTAGAGACGTAAATCAAATGGCAAAGAATTTAAACAATATAGTTAAGCTCAAACAGGAAAATAAATGGGCAACAAAGCTTAACTGCCTTGCTGGGACAACTCATGTGATTAGCGTTTGAAACCAGGATTTCAGTATCGGTGTGTAGGCCTCTATACTTACCTCTGTCTATGGGCTGCCATCTCCTTCCATATGGAGTCGACGTTATAAAGTTCCACCATCTACGGTTTAAGAATCACAGAGACAATGAATGCAAGAGGAAAGCTTGCCATCTCATAATTTTCAGTTTCTTTTAAATTGGAGTAAACTGGAGAACTTCTCTTCCAAGAAGTTCTTCATGACTAGTGCCAGTATAATGAATGAAATAAAAAGCATTTATTAAGCATGTATTATGTGTCAGGCACTGTACTAAGCAGTGAGGGTACAAAAAACAAAATAGCAAGATTGCTTTCTGAACTCAGAAAAGTTACTGTTTTAATAAGGCAAGACAATATGTAAAGCGGAGTTGAAATTGGAGATGAAGGAGGAGGGAGGTTTGTCAATGGTCAGGAAGTGGAATGGTGGTTTGGTTCTGGGCCACAGAAGAAGAGTCCATGGTCCCAGGAATGCAGTCCTAGTTCCATTGTACACAGCAGGAGAAATGGCATGAATTGAACATTGTTTCAAAGTACCTTAGTGCCCTGGCTTTGGGCAAGATAAAGTGAAACTCATTTTCTGAAGTTCTGGTTCTCAGGGCCAGATTCCAAGGTCCAGAGGTAGGGGTAGGAAGAGGCAATCCAGAGCAGGTAGCATGGTTTCAAAATGACTGGAAAGTGTCATTAATAGTGTGACCTTGAGAAAGTCACTTCTCTGAGTTTTTTTTTTTTTCCAATTTTCTTATCTCAGATAAGTGAGTCCAGAAAATACATAACTCCAGCCATATAAGGAAGAAGGATAAAATGATAATTTGAGAGTATGGCAGAGTTAATGAAGGTTATTTAAAGATGGAAGAGACTTGGGTACATTTTTAAATGATGATGAAAGTCAGCAGATAAGAAGAGATTAAAGATGAAAGAAGCAATGATGGGAGAAATGGCAGAAAGTAGACTTCCAGATAAGACCAGTGAGGAATTCAACAGCACCAGTAGAATGACTGGTTCTTAAGAGAAAAGGACTAGAGACTTATCTAGAGCACTGTGAAGAAAGAAAAGAAGAAAAAGAAAGAAAGGAAGGAAGGAAGGAAGGAAGAAAGGAAGGAAGGAAGGAAGGAAGAAAGGAAGGAAGGAAGGAAGGAAGGAAAAAAGGAAGGAAGAAATAAAGAAGGAAAGAAAGAATGGAAAACAGGTTTTGAAGTATAGATTATGGTAGAAGTGGGGTGGCTTCTATTTTCTCAGTGATACAAGAGGCAAAGTCTTCTTCTAAAGGGATGGGGAGGTGGTATCATTGTAGGCCTGAACGGAAAGAAATTTGAAATAGTCTCTCTGGAGAGTATAATGAAAGAGAGGCAGCATGGATATAATGGATATAGCACTGGATTTGAACTTAGGAAGATTTGGGTTCAAATCGTACCTTGTACACTTAATAGTTGTGTAACACTGGGCAATCTACTTAACTAGGCTTAAGTGTACCCCAGTGTACCTCAGTTTTCTTACCTGTAAAATAAATGGTTGGATACAAAGGACTCTAGTTCCCCATTAGCTCTAGGTCTATGGTGCTTTGAACCAGGGAGTAATAGATTGAAAATACATCAGTGAAAATCTAGTTGAGATGTGTTGTTGCTGTTGCTATTTAGTTGATTAGTCATATCCACCTCTTCCTGACTTCATCTGGGGTTTTCTTGGCAAAGATACTGGAGTGGTTTGCCATTTTCTTCTCCCCATCATTTTATAGTGGAGGAAACGAAGGCAAATAGGGTTAAATGACTTGCCTAGGTCACACAGCTATTAAGTGTGTGAGGACAGATTTGAACTCAGATCTTCTTGACTCCAGGACTGGCACTCTATGCATTGTACCACCTAACTGCCCTAGTCAAAATTAGATGTCATAAATTTTTTATGAATCCAGTTGTGTGTCATTCCTTAGCAATGTTCAGCCACATGTAAATATAAGTACTCTGGGCATTTTCTCTGGCTGTTCCTATGCCAGGAATGCTTTCCCTCCTCATCTCTACCAACTAGCTTTCTTGGTTCCTTTAAGTCCCAAATAAAATCCCATCTTCTATAGAAAGGCTTCTTAATTATATTGCCTTCCTTCTTTGAATTATTTCCTGTTCATCCTACACAAAGCTTGTTTATAAATATTTGCTTTTTATCTCTTCCATTAAACTAAGGGACCATCTTTGCCTTTCTTTGCAACCCCAGTGTGTAGCACATTGCTTGGCACATAGATACTTAATAAATGCTTATTGATTGACAAGCTTTAGACCTTTAGTTCACAGAACTCACTCAGCTTCTGTCATGTCACTTAACATGGACACCCCTAGTATCTCTGACTAATTTCTTCACTTCAGATTTCTGGTAAGCAAGACATATGTCACATCCCTTTGTCCTTTCTTTTTGGTTTTGTGGGAGGGATTGGCCTAGAGCCCAGGGTTATGGATAGCAGAGACACATGGGTATTTTAATCTTACTAATTCATAAACAACAAGAGCAACATGGAAGCGGAGGCTCCAGAAGGCACAATGGACTATGAAGATAGAACATGACATGGGTTGTGAAGGATGAAGGCTTGGAGAGGGATGAGACTATTAGGAAGAGGAGAAGGGGCAGATGCTTTTCACCTCCACCAATGTTGACTTTGGATTATTGGGATAAGGAAAATAGGAGCTGGAAGTTTTTTATGATGCAGCAGAGGAATGACTAGCTGATTGAGGCTATCACCCTCAAGACTAGACCCTGTGACTATGCTCTATTTTCCTGGAGCCCAGAATGTCTTATAGTTCTGAGACTTTATAGCAGAGAAGGAACATTAATATGGTGATTAGATCCTTAAGACTTGGAATGATCTCATAATTCTCACCCACCAAGAATCCTTGTCCCAAGATAGTCGGGGAAGGGATGCACTCTGACAATACCTTGAAGGAAGACCAGGCATTCAGCTACCACTGTCTGAATCCCAAGAAGCAAATCTCCACTGTTCATTCCTCACTTACCTATATCTTTGCTGTATTGAGTTTCAGGATCTATACTTAGAACCCCTTCAGATTGTAAAGCCTGTGCACCTTGAGGTCCAGACCTGAAATGGTCCTGTTGATTGAGTCCCCTGGAACCTTCTGATCATACATGGATCATACATGGTATCACACATGGAACATGAACCTAGCTGCTTTACCACTGGTTTGAATCCCAGTGACACCATGCTTCCATTATTCCTGACTTCCAGGCATACTGGTAGTGTTTTCAAATGTTAGTGGTATAGGTCCTCTTTGGGTTCCCATAGCAAAAATATGATCTCCTTTCTACTTGATGGCTCATTAAATATTTGAAGACAGTTATCATATCCTTCATATGCTTTCTTTTCCCCAGGCTAAACATTCCCAGTTTATGATGCTTTCTAGGCACTTTAAAATTCTGGTCACCTTCCTCCAGATACTCCAGTATGTCAATATCAATCACTCTTAAAACTGCTGGCAGTGGGCATTAAGTCAAACATTAATACCCTAGTGATAAGGGTGGTAAGACACCAACTTGATTCAAGGTTACTGTGGTATTCCCTTCTTGGGAAATCTTTAAGAAATGGATGAGCATCCATCTTCTCAGACCTTTCAGTGCTGTCTGAAGAGATAGAAATGATTTATTTAGATCAGAGGAGTCAAGCACATGGCACATAAGTTGCATACAGCCCACAGCACTCCCAACTGCAGCTCAAACCAGATTAAAGTGTAATTTTGTAAATTTCAACAAAATTGTAAATTTCAACAAAATAAATCAAAATACAATAAAACATACATTTTTAAACTAAGTCAAATTGTGGCCTACAGGGCCACATTGTGACCTCAGTTTCTCTTTGGGTGATACCACTGGTCTAGATGACCCCTAAGAGTCTCTCCTACATTAAAAACAGCAGCAATGACTCTAAATGAGAGATAAAATGGTATCTTGATCACCATTTTCCACATCTCTTTCCAAAGGAATATGATTTACTCTGTCTGAGTATTCTCTTACTCTGCCATCTTAATTCTTGGAACAAATGTGTTTACCTTTTATGGCCTTTTCCAGGAAAGGAAACATGCACAGAACACATACTTGTCAAAAGATTTATAGACTATTTGGGATGTAACTTTTTTGAAGTGATTCAAGGCACCTCCCTCTGGGCTACTTCAGTTAATTTTTCATTCACTTTGGCTACTGGAGAAGACTATTTCATCATTTTCATGGCAAACTGTCCCTAGGGTCTGATATTCTGGCAGCCTGATAATCCTTATTGGTCTCTAACCTGAACCCTTCCTATTGCACCTCTTTATCACCTGATTAATCTTGAGAAGAGATGAAGAATGGCAGGGAATCTGTGTGCTAAGTCTTAGGCAAGCAATGCTCAAACATATTGATTGTGGGAGAAATGATCACTATCTTATGATTACTATAATAGCCCAGGAGGCAGTTTAAGATTTCTCAGGATGTACAACTGACCAATACGGTATATTGAATGGAAGACACTGCCCCTTTCTTATCTGGACATGTTCGTTATTAAAAAGAGCAAGGAAAGGACATTTGTATTAGAAACACATAGAAAACAGCTTGAAAAAAAAAGCATGGTCATGAGAGAACTTGAGAGAGAAAATGAACTCCTCAGATGAAAGTGCTTGAGGAGAAACAAAAAAGGTTCTGAGACACCAGGCTGAAAACTTCTTTTTCAGAGGTATAGGTACTAACTGATGGTAGTGATAACTGTGCCATTGTTTCCAAGGAGCTAATTTTATATGACTCTTTTCAGGACTTTGAGATCTATGGGACAATTTTGTGTGGCTTGTTTGTGTCATATTTGACACAAACTTTCTCAGCCTGGATCACTCCATGAGGAAGTCCCAATATCAAACAGATGAGCCACTTGAGGGCCATCTGTGAAGACAAACTGAAGCTAATGAGAGAAGCTGCTTCCTGAAGACAGAAAATGAAAACCAATAGGGCTTAGAAGCCTAGAGAAGAGAACTAAGAGAAGATGCTTGAGATTAATGAAGCTAAGAAATTGACAGGAGCTAAGTACAATCTATTAGTCAGGCAGGCTCTGAAGTTGATACTGGGACCTGATCTGATTGGAAGAAAGCTTTGATACTGGGAGATGATTTGAGAAAAGAACACTTTGCACTGTGTGAAGAGCTGGTTAGGTAAAGGCTATCTTCCCCTTTAGCAGGATCTATAGCTTGAGAGAGAAGAAAACCCATTAAGTCTTGCCTGTCTTGTCCTTTACTGCTCTCTGGATCAAGAAGGGAAATCCCCTTAAAGCCTATATAGAGTTGACCTAAATAGTGTTCAGATCCCAGGATTAAAGGGAATTACTTTTCATTAAAAGAATTAGCACCTAGCCAAGGTATCAGACTTGTAAAGCTCTACAGATACCAGACTCAGTGATATTATTAGCCTTTTGCTGCTACAATGGTCTAACAGATACTTCAGTAGCAGTGAAAGTTGAGAGAAGATCAGAACAGGAGAAAATGAGTTGTGGTACTGGCTGTTTCCCAAAAAGTCAGTTAAACCTCTCACCAACTGGTGAGCAGCCCATGGAACATGACTTTCCTTACTCATGTGCCTTACTGCTAGGTTTCTGTAAGTATGTACCAACTTCTTACAGCCATTGGTAAGAGTTGGGTGAATCAAGTGACATCAAAAGTGGATGAGCAGCCCTGAACACCCGATATTTGAAAGTAATAAAATACTGAAAGAACTAGGCAAAGATCCTGTAGCACCAACGAGATATCCACAGTGCCAATGGTGGCCATGAATATGTTGGCGCAATTATGAGTCACGAAATACCGCAGACTCTCCACATGGAAAACTGAACCAAAATATTTATTCAGACACCAGAAAACCAAATTCATCATAATAACAAAGACATCTATACACAATGACAGTGCAGAGGACAGCACCATCCCCAAGCCTTCCTTCTGTTAGGCTTCCCACAAATCAGCTCCCTTAAACAAATCACAAGTAACCTCTCTTACTCACACTAGCCAGTTGCCTATTTTCTCTCTCTCCCTCATTTCTGATTGCTCTGACCAACTTACTCTCAGCTCTGCTCCAGCCCTGCCCCTTCCTGTTCCACCTGTTCAGCAAACTCCTCCCACCACAGGCTCACGTGACTCAGCCTTCCATGTGACCCAAGATATTCCCATTTAAATTACCATTACAAGGCCCCAGCACATTGGGTCAGTCCTTTGTGGGGGACTGGCAGAAAGATATGAGCAAGAATTGCTTTACATGGGTGGATATGGATGGGTTTCAATCCTCATCACTTTAAGTACCAATATCAAAAGATCACAGATCTACTGAAAGGATATATGAGGAATAATTGATTCAGTAAACAGAAGGTAAGTTTACTCTTTATTATTCTGAATCATTTAATGAACTTCTTATAATAATTCCTTGGCCCAGAGGAAGGCAACCCTTCCATTATAGCCATGAAATTCTGTGATTCATGACCTTTGGGATTTTCCCCCAGTGTTAATCTGATATCATCAAATAGAAGAAAGTCAACTTTCTCTGGATTTATCAGAATCTAATATTTAAAAGTAGAAGTGATTGTAGAGACCGTATTTTTCATTATTTATTTTACATTTTATTTATTTTATTTTACTCTTTACTATTCTACTATTTTATCTAATATTGCATATTATTTATTTATTATTTTATAGATGAAGAGCCTAGGGCCCCCAGTAGTTAAATCACTTGTTTAAGATCAGCCAGGTAGAAGAACTGGAGTTTAAAGTAAGGTCTTTGGATTATGGATCTCATTCCACTGTGCCAGACTCATCTGTGCCCTGATTGAGTGACCAGATCGAGAGTAATAACCTACCAGAGGCACACTCTCAAAGTGAAGAAAGGTATGCGTCTATAGGTGACTGCAGTCAACACTTCTTGTTGCATCTTCTGCTTTGGTTTCAGAAACTTTTAATGCTAATTTTTAGTGGCTCAATGACAACTCAAACACAGGTTGTCATGGAAGATTTTCTTTTTTTTTTAATCTAGTAAGAGTTATTAAGCATAAATTGTCAAGAGTGTAGGGGATAGAGTGCCTGGAGTCAGGAAGACTCATCTTCTTGAGTTAAAATTCATCCTCAGACCCTTATTAGCTATGTAACCCTGGACATGTCATTTAACCCTGTTTACCTCAGTTTCCTTATCTATAATATGAATCGGAGAAGAAAGTGGCAAAACACTCCAGTGTCTTTGCCAAGAAAACCCCAAATGAGGTCACAAAAAGTTTAATGATACTGAAAGACTAAATGACAATACCAATCCAGCATCAAAGAAAGGACAGATAAGGTGCACATAAGGGGCAGAGGATAAGGGATAGCACAGTCCGTTTGGAAATAGCCTGTCCAGGGCTAAACTTCTGACTGTGAGTGGGAAATGGATTTCCTGCTTAGACATCAGAAGGAGGGTAGCTAACACAATGGCTTCCTTGCTTCTCTGGGTTTTGGGGGAAGGGGAAAATGTTTCTGAGGGGGTAGTGTTGGCATCCCAGAGCTCCATGATCCTTGCTATACTATGTTATCACAATCTTGATAAATACAAGTGCTTGGAGGAACCAATCTGGGAAATAGGACCTCCTCACATGCCTAAGATGAAGACATATCCTGCACTAGAAATGTTTTTCTTCCTTCTCTTTGCAGCAGTTTTCTTTCAGAATTCTTCTCAAACAATCCTAGAAGCTTTCATATATAGTTCTTGGAAAGTATCTACACCTCCACTGCCACACAGATATAGGCCAGATTCCCATACAGGTTTACACATGGAATGCATTTCCTCCTAACCTCCATCTCTCAGAATATCTTTCTTCCTTTAAGTCTTAGCTCAAGCTCCGCCTCTTACCTCAGGCTTTTCCTGATCCCCTCAACTGCTTGTGCCTCCTAACCCTCCATACCAAAATTACGTTGAATTCATTGTATATTTATTTTGGACATATTTTTAATCTGGTTGTATGCGCACATGATATTTCCTCGAATTAGGACTATTCGTGGGCTATTTCTGTGAGTTCTTGGAATTTTACAAAGAGAAGGAGGTTTGCTCAATTTCCTCTACTCATTCCTATTCCTGTCTTTGATCACAAAGGCCTCTTTCTAAATGAGTGGTTGGAAGGCCCAGCAGGAGCTGGAGCTTTGGAGAGCTTTTCCCTACCCCAAACCTTCCTGCCAATATCCCTATCCACTTTCCTTTTCCCATCTGGATTCTGACCCACTCCCACCTCTTCACATACACTAATTCACTCTGCCTCTTCTTAATCATTGTAGATCAGCCTTTTTTAACCTCTTCTCTCCCCTTCCTTTTTCATTCTTTCCTATCTACCCTATCCCTCTTTGGACACAGTTACTAAAATCCATTTGGACAAGTAGGAAGTTACCAAAAACAATCCTTCTGGTAAGATGGAAAACCACTGGGCCTTTCCAACTGCCCTGTCATTACACCCTCCAGATCCCTAGGTCTGCCCTACTAACGAAGACCCCTGGGTTTTTCCATTTAGTCGGCACCTAATTTATATTTAATCTGTATAATTCAACATGTAATTATAGCCTCATTTATGTGTTGTCTCCTCATTTAGAACGAGAGCTTCTTGAGAGCAAGTATTATCTCATTTTTCTATTTTTATCCCCAGTGTTTAGCACAGTGTTTGGAACACAGATGCTTTTTCATTCAATAATTAAATTTCTGTGCTAGGGAGGGGAAAAAGAGAGAACTCATCTATAAAACTTATATGATCAAATGAGATTTGTTAAATGATATTCTGTACAGCTGATGTAGACCGCAGGAGAGTTGGAATCACAGCATAGAATTTGAGAACTGGAAGAACTCTCAGCAGGCTTAGAGTTCAAACTGTTTGTAAAGTAGTAGAACCTTAATTAGTTCTTCCTCCTTTCCTCCTTCCTTCCTTATTTCCTTCCCTCCCTCCCTTCCTGGATGGGGGAAGAGACAATAGCAATGTTTATTCTTGCCTCTCTATAAGTCACAGTTAGATTGACCTATGTGAACACACAACCTATATGGGCAACCTAGCAACACACACACACACGCATGCACATACCCTACATAAATGTTAATTCTCATTATTTGACTTGTAACCCCTGATCTAAGGCCCACTGGTATAGGCCTCTCTCTTTATTGGTGGAGATGAATGGATGTCCTGTGTGAGGGGCAGGGTGAAATTGATGAGGGGCAAGAGAACTCCGGCCTTGTCTGGATGTCTTTGGAATCCTTCAAGCTTTGAGTCACTTTGGGCGCTTCTGGCTTCCAGCTTCAAGAGGGAATATGGAAGTGGCCAACCCCACTTCAGGTCATTGAAAGAAAAGACTCTTGGAAGAAATGAGTGGAGCTAACACACACAGACACACACACACACGTACACACACATTCTCCTATGTATACCTTCTTTGATTTCTGTTTTGCTATGATTTGGATAAATGATTTTCTTTGCTATTTCCTTTGTTTATTCATGGTAGAATTGGTATTTGGTAGGAAAGGGGTCAAACCTTAGATATAGAGCTTGGGGTCTCTTTTCCCCCTACTAATGACAAAGCAGTCAAAAACTAGCTTGATCCTAATCATATCCCCTAAACTAAAAATATTTAAAAGAGCAGATAGGTATCATTTTAGCCCAGAAAACTCTTTCTTTGAGGAGAGTAGAGTATCTTCCAAGCCCATCTTTTTGATCCATCATCCTCTCTCAGCAGGTATTAGTCTCCCTTGAAGAAAGTTTGGGGAGAAGAGGCTACAGATGTCTATCTGTCTCTCTTCACTCAGTGACACCTGCCTCCCCCATTCTGTAGGCACTGGGAACAGCCCTGTCTACACATAGGGCCTCTCTATATGTAAGGCCCCTCATTACAGTCATTTAGTGTCTCTGACCCTCAGCTGCTTTATCTGTAAGACTAAATGACATCTATGGTCCCTTTCAATTTAATATGACTCTATGACTTTGTACCTTATAAACTCCTTTGTTTATCGCCATTGATATATTTAGTGGCTCCCCATCACTTCCAGGATCAAATAGAGTCAAGAAGACCTGGATTCATGTGGCAGAATGATCCTGGGCAGGTCAACTATAAATTGCAGAGAAGGTGTAATTGGTAGAGAGATTCTTTTCACCTGGGAGTTCCCTATACCAGTGAACTCATAGACCCATCCCTATCTTACTTATGAATATTACAAAACGTCTTTTTGTTCTCACTCAACTATTACCATTAATAATTAATAGCAATTAATTGTATTAATATGAATAATTTGTGTGTAAGAGCAATGCAATCTGTTATATTTGACCATTTTTGAAAATCTTCAACATTTTGCATATAGTATTTGAAAGATCTTGTTCTAAATTCTAATCCTTGGCTTTAGTGGGTAAGCATTTGGGTGTGCTTACTAAATCAGAAGATTAATTTTTTAAAATTCTGCCCACCAATTAAAATCTCACCATGGAGAGAGCTGATTGCTCTAAAGAACCTTTGTTTTGCTGCTCTCCCATGAGCTAAACCCACAGCGTTGGGTCTAATCTATCATCTGCAAGCATGGGTTGAGAAGCCTGGTGGGAGTGCCAGAGGATGGACTCTGGGGATGCTGCTGATCTCTGTAGGGAGCTCTCATGCACGTGCATTCAGAGCTTCTCTCACAACTCCTTAACAGCTTGGGGGCTGAGAAAACTCTGTCTGCACAAGAGGGAGGGGGAGAAAGCCTTGAGGAAATGAGGGGGAGGAGATGAAAAGAGAAGGGAGAGGAAGGGGGAGGAAACTTTGAGGTGGGGGCCAAGTGGGAAGGGGAGAGGTAGGAGGAAAGGCGTAGAGGGAACTTAGTGAAGAGGAGGAAAGAGAGGGAGGGAGGAGGAGGAGGAAAGGGAGGAGGAGAAAAAGGGAAAGAAAGAGGGAGGAGGGGGAAATCTTGGGAGTGAAAGGGGAGAGGAAGAAGGAAAGGGAGGAGGAGGAGGGAACAGAAGGAGGAGGGGACAACCTTAGTAGAGTAAGCTGAGAAAGGGAGAGGGGGAGGGGGAGAAAAAGAAGAGAGGGAAGCCTTTGTTCCTGAGCTAAGAATAGAACTGTGAGCATCCCTGTCCCTGCAGCAAATGATTCTAATTGGAACTCATTTTTCTCTGCAATTCCTCCGCATTTTGAGGAGGGGAGTGGAAAGCGAGGGAAGGGGATGTATGAGAAGAGAGCTATGGGAGCCAGGAATTGCTAGATGACCTACATTTCACCTCAAGGAGGCATTGCCATTTTATCCCCCTCAGCTTGGGGAACAAACCAGGAGAGGTCATCTTGTCCATGGTATCTCCAGGCAGGAACACACCCAACTCAACCCAGTGAGAAAAAGGAAACCAAAAGAGCAAAGCACACCTTCCTAAGGTTTAAGGGCTCCCATGGCTGCTTCTGGTCAGCCCAGGCCATATCCAGCAAAGCCTTCCCTTTTGGGAGCTAGGAGAGGGTAGGTAGTTCTCCCTTCTAACTTTTACTTCCTCCTGCTGCAGCTATGGATGATTTAGCTTTGTTGCATTCTCAGCAAAAATGAGAAGCAACGTTAACCAGGGTTCCCATTACGTGAGGTATAGGGACAGGTCAGCTTCCAATCTTTCCAAACCTCAGTTTCCTCGTCTTTAAGATAGGAATCATGATAATAGCTGCACTATTTATTGTAATAAACAAGTGATGTCATTATGTAAAATGTAAAGAAGTATATAAAAATGCAGGCTATTAATGCTAATGAAAAACATCAGTTTTCTTATCTTTAAAATGGGAATAATAGCTGTACTTTTTTTGTTATGAAAAACAAGTGAGATCATCCATGTAAAATGGGAAGAAATATATAACTGCGTGCTATTACTAACTAATTCAACATCAGAATAGGAACTACCAGATCTTACACTTAGCTTTATAAATCCCAAGGTTACCTCCATACCACAATGAGGCACTAGAGGAAGATTTTTGTGGTGGGAATTAGCTCAAGATCTGGATGCTTTCCATATCTAAAAAGATCTAGAACTAACTCCCACCATCTATTCTTGTAGAGACAGTTCCCAACTTTGGTCACATCTGGCTAGTCCTTTGCACAACTAAACTATAGACATCTTTCCTCCAGTGCATGGGAGTATGGATAGTCTCTACTAGTGAACTGGTCCTTGTAGGACTGAAAGAAAGGAAGGGGAAGACTGACTATCTCTCAGAACCCTCCGTCATTCCATGGAGATTAGAAGAGCAGGAGGGCTCAATTCACTGATTTGTTTATTTATGCACTTGCATATAAAGGTGCAAAGGACAAGTAGGACCCCTCCTCAAGCAGTCATTGCAGTTTCAGCCTCAGCCCAGGAAGCAAACCAGGAGAAGTCATCTTGTTCATTTTGCCCCTAAGTGTGAGAGTATTCAACCCAGACAAGTGAGAACTTCTCTTATTTTAAGGGAGGGACTAGTGTCTTCTCCCATGTCACTTAGCAAAGATTCTATCAGATCTCCAGACTTTTTCCCATCCTTTTCTGGCTATGGAAACCTGGTTTGTTTTTTACTTTTGAGTTTAAAGTCCACCTCCTCCAGGAAGCCTTACCTGCCTATAATAAATGTGCTTGCTGTCTGTCAGTCTCCCTCTCTTCCCTTCTCCTTTCCTCCCTTCTCCTCTCCTCCCTTCTCCTCTCCTTCTCTCTTCTCTCCCCTCCCTGCCCTTCTTGCCTCTCCTCTCCCCTTTCTCTCTCTATCCTCTCCCTCTCCTCATCCTCTGTCTCCCTCTTCTCTCCTCCTTCTCTTCCTCTCTCTCTCCTCACCCTATCACCTTTCTCTCTCTGTCTCCTCTCTGTCTCTGTCTCTCTATCTCAATCATTAATTTGACCATAAACTCCTTGATGGGAGAGGTCATATCCTCTGTAGAATCAATGCTTCACATATAATTGAAGTTTAATAAGCATTTATGGATGATGAGGACCAGTAGCAAGCATTTATGATTTCTTTACTGCACCAGACACTGGAGATATTAAGCAAAAATACAATAAGATAAAATAATCCTTCACCTCAAAGAGTTTACATTGTCCTCATATCATGGACCCATTAAATTGCAAAGTTGACAGATGGCTTAAAAGTCACCTAGTTCATCCTCTGACCCAGTGCCCAAATCTCTTCTGCAATGCCCTTGACAGTCAGCCACTGAGTCAGAGCCTTTGCTCAGCTACTTTCATTTGACATTACCTCCTGAGTCTCTTCCATTTTCTGACAGCTCTGATGATTACAGGGAACTTTTATATGTTGAGCTGAAATTTTCTGTCCTGTAACTTCCACCCTCTGTGCTCCAGAGAGACATGAAATAAGCCTAATTCCTATTCTAGATGACAGTACTTCACAAATGGAACGACAGTGATCATGACCCACATAAGGGTTCCATTATAAAACAAAACAAAACAAAACATTTTCCCTCCAGAGATAAGACATTCCAGTTAATTCCCTAGAAGATAGCTTTTAAGTTTTTTCTTTTTTTTCTGTTTTCAGAAAATTCCTTTCAATTTTACAAGGACCAGTAAGTGGGAATCACCCAGGAGAAGGTCACCTTTTCTTAAGCAGACACAGAATCTGAGGTTTCAGAAAGGCTGGATATTAGGGATCACTATGGAAGATTTATTAAACATTGAATGAGGCAGTTCAAGTCTAGTTCTAGTCCCTCATAGTTTACCCTTCTCACCTGCCAGGAAAAACTGGAGAATAATAATATTTTTATAGTCTCCATTATATGCTGGGATTCATTTGCACCTTGGATGAAAACAAAGAAAGAAAGGAGGGGATCACCCAGAATCGCTGATCTCTTTGAAAAGTCCTGATTCAACCTATGCCATTGGGTTTTTGGGCCACAGAGCTCAAGACAGGACACCTCCAGAGACGATGGGGCATCTTGTGGGAGGGTGGGTCAAGACACAGCTGTGACAATAAGTGAGCAGTGGATGCAGGCAGTAGCTCTGAAGACAGCATTTTCCCCACCTCCACCCCTGGCCCTTTCCTCTGTGGCCATTTGCAGCCAGCAGATAGGAGCAAGGCTTCTGGACTACCATTTATAAAATACTATGATTAGAGACAGTTCCTTTAGAATGAGAAGAGAGATAAAAAAAAGCCAAACCAAAACCTAGGTGAAACCTCGTCTGGCATAACAGGTCAGCTCCAGAGTTCTATTGTTTCTGCATGACTTGTACATGAAAAGTTCCTCTTCCCTGTTCACCTCCCCCACTTCCCACTTCCCTATTCTGTTTAAATCCCTCTTGGTCTGATTATTAGTGTCTGTGGTTTTATATATGATATTTTATATGTATGCATATATATGTATACACATATATATGTATACATATAGATACATACATGCATGTGCATGTATAGTTGTTGAATTCTTGCAGTCATGTCTGATTCTTCATGACCCTATTTCATGGCAAAGATATTGGAGTGGTTTGCCATTTACCTCTCCAGCTCATTTTCCAGATGAGGAGACTGAGGCAAATAGGGTCAAGTGACATGTTCAGGGTCATGCAGCTAGTAGGTGTCTGAGGTTAGATTTGAATTCATGTAGATGAGTCTCCCTGATTACAAGTAATATGCATGTATGTATATATATACACATAGATGTATATATATATATATGCATACACACATACATTTGTTATGTTATACATACCATTGCATAATACATTTATGTTATATGTACACACATGCTTATATACATGCACACATATACACACGTGTATATGTGAATCTTTTTAAGATATACATCATCTCTGAGTGGCTTTCCCTGTGTGTTCCCAAGTTCTTGGATATTCTCGGTATGTCTGGAAAACCTTGAGTGCCTGGCCATGTTGTGAGCTGTCCAAGGTCTTGGCACAGAAACTGTGGAAGGATTTAGTGGAGGTGATGAATTTTTGTCATGATGTCAGTTACAGCTTCATCCTTGGACAATACCCCCTTCCATGTTCTCCCATGCATGATTGTGTCAGTTGTCATAGGTGTCTGGCATAAACAAGTACATGCAGTAACTGTTTCATTCTCTTCTCACCTGAGATAATTTCTATGCACAAAATGTCCACATGATATGACAGAAGGGGACACTATTTGAACATCTTCATGAGTAGAGTCAAATGGAGCTTGTTTCTGGGAGATGGCTTCATGAATTGGTCCCCTTCCTCTGGGCATTATTTCTTTGCAGATAGTTGTAGACAAGTTGATGACTGAAACTATAAGTTTCCTTTAGCCCCTCTCTTCCCACCCCCTAATGATTCCCTTAGTACTAAATTTAGGGTTCAAGCATACTGCTTCCCAGGTACAGCTTTCACCAGCCCTTCCACCTTTCCCTTTTGTATTAGGCAAGGAGCAGGAGTTGGGAAATGAACCTCTGTCCCAAAACCTTCTGCCCACCCTGGGGCCTTGCTATGTTCATATCAGGGGGCCTGAGGCCCCTGAAGCTAGGTACTAGATCCCTTGAAGAACCTTCTCAGTTGAGTGATGGGGGGGTAGCAGAGGCTGTTCTTCTATGAAGCCACTGCTGTCCGAGTGGGTGCTGCTGGTGTGAAGGAGAAAACCTGTAGTGAAGACAAATGAGAGACTGTGAGCCCTTGGGATTAATTTTCAGAAGAGTTGGGGAGGGGAAGAATTTAGACACCCCCATGAAGAATTCTCTTCTGAAGGGTCACAGAAATACAGAAAGCCAGAATACTAGAACCTGAAAGATAAATTTCATCTTCATTTTACATACGAGGATGCTGAGGTGAAATGATATGGTATGATATGATCCATACTATTTATTATTAATAATACTTAAGGTCACACAGGAATTTCACAGATCTAGGCTACTCTAGAATTCAACAGCTTTTGTTCTTAAACATTGGTAATGTCCCACTTCAAAAATCTTTTCTATTCTTTTCCTACTCAGTCTTCCTTTTTTGCCTCAGGGTTCACATAGGAAATTTCCCAAAAGTGAGAGTGCCCTTTCAGTCTCAAAGCTGGTATCTGTACATGGATGTAGGAGAGCCGTTTAACAAGGAAGCAAACCATTGGCAGCCAGAGGGATCTGCCAAGAAGGAAGGCACATGCTAAGCCAAGTATCCTGTCTAGCTCAGGGCAGGTAGGAGAGACAGAGGTCAAGAGTTTGATCCCAATATGGACCAGTCTGCTTTTGTCTCTTTCACTAGCTTACATAGCACAGTTGGAATACTGCCGGGCTTGGATTCAGAAGAGCAAGGTTCAGGTCATAGTATTATGAATGACCTTAATAATCACTTTGTCCAATTTCTTCACTTTACAGATTAAGGAAATGCCCTGAGAGCATGGAATGATCCTGGCTCCTCCATTTCCCAACTCTGTGTGCTGGATGAGTCACATAACCTCTAGAGGATGGCAGAATTTCAGAATTTTAAGAGGACATCTTGTCCAAATCTCACCTGAAAAGAAATCTCTTCCTTATAGCATTCCTGAAAAGTGGTCGTTCAGTGAAAAGTAACCCATCATCATCTAAGGGAGAACATTCCACTTTCGAAGAGCTACAATTATGAGGACGTTCTCCCTACGTAAATCTTAAATAGTACCCTTCTATCACTCCCAGTTCAGCCTGCTGGGGCAAAACAGAAAAAAATCTATGCTTGGTTTCCTATGATAGCCTTTGGGACACAGGATGACAGTTATCATGTGCCCCATCCTTTCTACCCCAGGTCTTTTGTTCTGCAAGCTAACCAAGCACAGTTTTCAACCTGTCCTCATACGGGATGAACTTGAAGGCCTTCCCTTTGCTGGCTGATGTCCTCTGGCTATGCTCCAGTTTCAGAATGCCTTTCCTAAAATGTGACACCAGGAATGGAACATAATACAGCCAGGTTGCAATGAGTACAAATAATGGATGTGGTACAGTAGTTTCATGTATTAAAGTTTGCACCATTCAAAGGTAACAAATATATTAATTTTAATTATTATTTAATTACTATTAATTAATAATATATAATAAATAAATAAATATAATGATGTAAAATGTGTTAATTAGTCTTAGTCCAAAAGTATGTTCTAGATGTGGTCTACCCGGCACAGACTATAAAGGGATGCTTTGCCTGATTTGATGCAAATGAAGATCTGACCCTGAGTTTTCTCATCTGTAAAATGGGGCTAATCACCCTTCTCTTACAGGACAATAAGTGTCAAATAGAATAATAATAATAGTATAATATTTAAAATCTATGTAGAAGTTTTAAACACTTTATATGTAATATATCATTTGAGTGATATATGTGAATGTGACTTTTTTCTTAATGTAAATTACATGCTATTGTTATTGTTACATGATGGAGAATGGATAGAGCCTGACAAACTTGCCCCAGCTCAAATGTGTTGGATGAGGAGCATCCCCTTTGCATATAATGGACACTACACACACATGACCTGAAGAGAGGGGAGCTTAATACTGATACAATAGAGGCAGATGAGTCATGGTACAGACCACATACTTGATAAATATTGGAAGATAGGAGAGCACAGACCAACCAATAAAGCATCCCAAGGGTATGCTAGCCAGGCCAAGGTGGATGGAACTTAAAGATCACCTATTGCAACCCTATGGACTTCATAGATAAAAAGGCAGAATTCTATATAGAGGAAGTGAGTTGGTCAATCTTTTATCCCATGATTCTCCAGCTGTGGCTCTGCCAGGGCAAAAATTTCATCATGGGATGACTTTCCTATTCTCTCCAAGACCTACTTATCTTCAGTCTGTGTTTAGAAATGAATTTCAGTCTTAACAGTCAAATTATTGTAGTTGTCTGGTAACAGTTACTATGATATATCTCAGAGTTCCATAGAAATACTTTTAGGTCATCTGGTCTTGGGATGGTTAGCATGCCCTGCTCCTCCTCTCCTAGCATAGAACATCAAAAATTGACTTTAGGGGTTGGATGAGTCTCAAATATGCTTCCTCCAAGTATCTTAAAGACTGTCATAACAAAGAGGGATTAAAGTTGTTTTGCTTGGTCCAGGTGGACAGAACTGATAGTTATCAGTGGAAACAGCAGAGAGGTAAATGTCCACTTGAAATAAAAATTTCCCGAGAATTATACCAGTCCAGAATGGAATAGACTGACTACATAATTCATTTCCCATTACTAGAAGTTCTCTCATGGGAGCTGGATGATTATTTGTTAGGATGTTATTAGAGGGATTAACATTTAAATGTAGGTTGAATTAAATGCCTCTGGATGCTCTTCCCCATTTGAGCTTTGGGAGATTTGAGGCCTTCAGTATGATACAGAGTCTGGCTCTGTCCTGGCTCTTCTGAAGGCAGGGGCTGTACAAAGAATGGAAGTTGCCTCAAGTAGAGGGGGTGTGAAGTGTGAAGGAGCTCCAGAGTAGGTAATCAATCAATAAACATTTATTAATCATGTTCTGTGTGCCAAGCACTGTACTGAAAAGGTGACTGGAAGGGGCCCTTCTCAGAGAAGGGAATGGGATGGAGGAAGGCCCTCAACTTTCAGGAAGAGATGGTATCCTGGGAGATGGGTCATCTGAGCTTGGAGCAATTGGAATGGATGAGATGATCCTGAAAGTAGCTGTCAGAACCTCCCCTCTCACCTCTTCCTCCCACACACACATGCCATGGAGCTAGAAGTATGTGCACAGATGTGCAATGATGTCATGAATCCAGGGGAGGTAATTGCAGGCTGGGGGAGGCAGAAGTGGGATTGTTTTTCATCAATTAGAGACCCCACTTTACTTATCTCTGCCTTAGATGACACAGAATGAATAATACTCTTGCACATTTTTAATAGGACCTATATCCCTAGCCATACAGAACTGTCTTTATTACTGTTTGCCTTCCTACAGTCCCTTAGCCTGGGAAGGTCAAGGGTATCAGGGGAAGAAAAGAGAATTCACTGTTTCTGGGAAAAGAGGGCTTGGTGCAACCAAAGTCTGGAGTATAAGAGCGGTTGGGTTAAAGGTCTAAAGCCATCATCCTGTCTCTCCCCTTTCCTCAGAGTAGGACTATGCCAGAGGAATCACAGGGTCATATGTAGAATGTTGGAGTTGGAAGAGTCCTTAAAGATAATGTCTCCCAAGTCTCCAATTTTGCAAACAAGAAAATTGAAGCTCAGAGATGGAAAGGTGCTGGTAAAGTCCACATAGGTATTTAATAGGGGAGCTGGCACTAGAACTGAGATCTTCTGACTTCAGGAGAGAGGTGTGTGTGTGCGTGTGTGTGTGTGTGTGTGCACGTGTGTGCACATGTGTGTTTTCCCCCGGGAGGGATCCTTTATTAACATAGGTTCACAGATTTACAACAAGAAGAGACTTTAGAAGTCATTGAGTCCAATTGATTCATTATACAGGTGAGGCACAGAGGCACAGAGAAGGCAATTGACTTGCTCAGGATCACACAGCCAGCAAGGTTTTTGAGATAGGATCTGATTACCTCCTATTCTTTCAAGATCTCCAATGGGAAGACACTCCATCATGAACCTTTGTTGCTCCTTTTGGAACTTAACTATTTTGCTTTAGGATTTTTCAACTGCAAACACCCATGTTCTAACTGAAACCTAACTCCCTCTGTGGTTAGCCAAAGTTATGACTCTTTTTCTTTCTTTGGGTATGATCTTCCCAGTTTCTCTTCCCAATCTTCTATCTACTAGGGTAAGAGTAGGAAAAAATTTCCCATAGAAGTGACTGGTACCCTCAGTTCCACACAGGAGATTAGGAAAGACTCTTGTCACTCATCAGACAGGTTCATAGCTCCTGCATCTGGGAGCTCAAGAAAAATACTATTTTAGCATTTACTATTGCAAGTCTGACATCTGGTGGAGAAATAGCCACTGAACACTTTGGAATATGATACGATATGATATGATATGGGATGTGATGTTTGCCAGTCAATTCAAAATTATTTTCTTTGTTATGGAGCATCAGAGATTCATAGAGCATAGGAGTTAAAAGTCACTTAGTCTACCCTCCTCATTTTATAAATAAGGAAATTGAGGCTCATAAAGATGAATTTAATTTCCCAGTTGGAGAGTAGGAACTAGAATACCCAACCCTTGACTCCACACATGCAGCCTCTTTCCCTTAGGTAGTTAAAGGGATGTGAAAGAAGAATTACAGTGATGTCAGATGTTCCAAATAATTCCTAGACTATTTCCACTTCTCTTTAGAATGCTTCCTAAAAAATTGAAAACCAGACTTATGCCTTCTCCTATGTGCCTCCATCCAAAAGATCTTTTCTTTATGCAGCCTGAGAGAGTTGCCTGGGACACTGAGAGTATAACTTGCCTAAGACTGTACAATCTGTATTTATTAGAGGCAAGACAACTTCAAAGCTGGCCCTCTATCTATTATTCCAGGCTATCTCTCAGTAATACCTTATTTGACGCCCTTGTGGCCAAAATCTTGATACACTCCAGTCTGTCAATGCTCCTTGGCTCACCAAAATGGACATGAAATTCCACCTGTGGTCTGTCTCTGGTTGAATATACCCCTTTCAGTCTGGCCCCCGTTAATTCAGTTTAAGATCACCTTAACTTTTGCGGTTTGTATGCCAAATGGTTGATACATATCTTTTTAGCAGTCTACAAGTGCCCCTCGGTGTTCTCTCTCCCATTTGAATGACTGTAAACTTGTCCTTTCTAGGGTGACTTTTTTTTTGACTCAAGCTCAGCATTGACATTTGTCCATCTGACAATTTCATCTTGAATCTTCAGGTTGTAGACCTCTCCTTGGTCATTAGCTTTGATCATATTCCCTCAGCTCTTTCTTTTCCTTCCATTGCTATTCTCTGCCTCCCATCTGAATCCCTTGACTCCTTTCAGTCCAATTTACCCACTAACTGCATATTGACACCTATCTCTAATCACATTGACAATTAATTCTTCATTGATTTACATACAAGTTGTTCAAAATATCTTGCAATGAATTCCAGAGAGGCAGGTTGAAGGTAGTGCATGGAACACCAGGCTTGGCTATCAGGAAGATAGCCAAGTTCAAGCCCTGTCTCTGATACACACTGTGTATGTGACCATGGACATGTCATTGATTCTCTCAGTGCCCCTAGGCAATTTTCTGTGACTTAAATTTACAGAGAAGATCTCCAAGGAAGGAGCTTCCATCTAGGATTAGCCTACACTAATTAAATCACAGGTCCATCCTATCTATCTATCTATGCATCTATGTATCTATCTATCTCTCTATCATCTATCTATTTATCTATCTAACCTATCATCCATCTATTTCTACATATTTTATATATATATATATATATACATATACATGTATATCTATGTATTTATATGGGCCTGTGATTTATATTAATATAGATAGCCCCAAACAGCAAATTATTTTTACCTTTTTATGTCTGTCTGTAGATAGATAGATAGATCTATTGATCTGGATGGACCTGCAAATTATATAGATAGCCCAAAACAGCAAATTATTTTCTTCTTCCTCCCTTCCTTCCTTCCTTCCTTCCTTCCTTCCTTCCTTCCTTCCTTCCTTCCTTCCTTCCTTCCTTCCTATCTGTCCCAAAATAACATAGGAACGTGAGGCTAATTTGCTGTTTTGGACTGCTACCACTGGAGACACCCTTAACCTACAGCATAGGAGTTTGTAAAAAGTGGGTTACTTGAGAGAAAGTCTTTTAGGTATTAATTTGGATTTCTCCAGTGCAGACTTTTACCTTCCATGTAAATGAACAACTGGTTATTAATGATCACTAGAGAGAATTGATGGGTAAGGGGTAAGAGCAAGGAACTGGAGAGACTAGATCGAAGGGGTTTGTGGTCCTAGATAAAAGAAAGAGGGAAAGAACTCAGAGGTGGGAGGAAAAGGAAAATGAGTGAAAGAAGAGAGAATTGAGAGTTGAAGGCCATGTCTAAGAAAGATCTATCACTTAGAGAAGTCATGATGAACTTCTCATACGGACAAATCTAAATCCTGAAGTTGGGTTCAAAAAACTCACTCCATGAATACAGGATGAAGAAGGCCAACCTGACTTGGTGATAATTAGAGCAAAAACTCCCACAAAACTTCAAGGTCATCTAAGTAAACTCCAAGTTCAACGTGAGTCATCAGTATGACCTAGCACCCCAAAAATCTAATGCACATCAAAATGCATTAACAGAGGTCTAGTATCCAGAGTGAGAGGGACATTTTTTTTTTTGCCTTAGAACATATCTGACCCAGCTCAGGACCCTTTGTTTTAGAAGAAATAGTGACAAATTTAAGTACATTTAGAGGTGGTAGCTAGGTTGGGGAAAGGTCTCAAAACCATAGGAAAATTGGTTAAAGGAATTGAAAGATGGGGGAAAGGAGCCAAGATGGTGGAGTAGAAAGACTCATGTATGCTAGCTCTGAACCCACAGCCCATAAATTTTCTGTAAAAAGAACTCCACACAAATTCTGGATCAGTGCAAGCCACGCAGAAACATAGTGGAAGAGATTTCCACTCCAGAGAGCCCTGGAAAGCCGTCCCTAGGGGTCTGTCGCACTCCACACAGCAGAGCCCACCCATGTGCAGCCCTGGCCATGTGGTCCAAGAGGAGCAGATCCGATCAGGCTTCAGGGATGGAACCTCCAGTGGCCGCGAAGGTCCCTCCACTCACAGGCGCTACAGGTCAGTGAGAGAGACTTCTGGGCTGGCCCAGAGGGGAGTGGGGTGTCTCCGTGACTCGAGCCCCCTTAGGAGGCAGCGGCAGAGGGAGCAGCAGATGCAGCAGTGGCCCGGGACTCCCCAAGCAGGCAGGAGCTCCATTGTTGAAGGTTTCTGCATAAACCCCCTGAGGGAACTTAGCCTGGGAGGTGGCCCTGCCCCCACCTGAGCACCAGAACTTAAACTCACATTGAATAGCAGCTGTGCTCGCTGCTGAAAGCCCCAAGGCTGGGGAGCTGCATTTGAATCTCAGACCCCAAGCACTAGCTGGGCAGATCTAGGCGGGGGGGAGAGGAATCTCAGAAGTCAAGTAACTGGCTGGGAAAATGCCCAGAAAAGGGAAGAAAAATAAGACCATAGAAAGCTACTTTCTTGGGGGACAGATGTTTCCGCCTTTCATTTCTGATGATGAGGAACAATTCTTTCCATCAGGGAAAGACATGGAGGTCGGGGCCACTGTATCCCAGACATCCCAGGTGGATGTCCGGTGGGCTCAGGCCATGGAAGAGCTCAAAAAGGACTTTGAAAATCAAGTTAGACAGGTAGAGGAAAAACTGGGAAGAGAAATGAGAGAGATGCAAGAAAAGCATGAAAAACGGGTCAGTACCTTGGTAAAGGAGACCCAAAAAATGCTGAAGAAAATAACACCTTGAAAAATAGGCTCATTCAATTGGCAAAAGAGGTTCAAAAAGCCAATGAGGAGAAGAATGCTTTCAAAAGCAAAATTAGCCACATGGAAAAAGAGGCTCAAAAGCTCACTGAAGAAAATAGTTCTCTCAAAATTAGAATGGAACAGATGGAGTCTAATGACTTTCTGAGAAACCAAGAAATCACCAAACAAAATCAGAAGAATGAAAAAATGGAAGAGAATGTGAAATATCTCATTGGAAAAACAACTGACCTGGAAAATAGATCCAGGAGAGACAATTTAAAAATTATGGGACTACCTGAAAGTCATGATCAAAAAAAGAGCCTAGACATCATCTTTCATGAAATTATCAAGGAAAACTTCCCTGAGATTCTAGAACCAGAGGGCAAAATAAGTATTTAAGGAATCCATCGATCACTGCCTGAAAGAGATCCAAAAAGAGAAACTCCTAGGAACATTGTGGCCAAATTCCAGAGTTCCCAGGTCAAGGAGAAAATATTGCAAGCAGCTAAAAAGAAACAATTCCAGCATTGTGGAAATACATTCAGGATAACTCAAGATCTAGCAGCTTCTACATTAAGGGATTGAAGGGCGTGGAATAGGATATTCCAGAAGTCAAAGGAACTAGGACTCAAACCAAGAATCACCTGCCCAGCAAAACTGAGTATAATACTTCAGGGGAAAATATGGTCTTTCAATGAATTAGAGGACTTTCAATCATTCTTGATGAAAAGACCAGAGCTGAAAAGAAAATTTGACTTTCAAACGCAAGAATGAGAAGCATGAAAAAGTAAACAGCAAAGAGAAGTCATAAGGGACTTACCAAAGGTGAACTGTTTACATTCCTACAGGGAAAGACAGTATTTGTAACTCTTAAAACTTTTCAATATCTGGGTAGTTGGTGGAACCACACACACACACACATGTACACGTGTGTGTGCACACACACATACATACATGCACACACATACAGAGACAGAGAGCACAGAGTGAATTGAATAGGATGGGACCATATCTTAAAAGATATTAAGGTAAATGGTGAGAGTGAAATGTAGTGGGAGGAGAGAGGGTGAAATGGAATGGGGTAAAACATATCTCATTCAAGAGGCAAGCAGGAGACTTTTTAGTGGAGGGAAAAAGAGAAGAGCTGAGAAAAAAAACATGAAGTTTACCCTCATCACATTCGACTAAAGAAAGGAATAAAATGCACACTCATTTTGGTATGAAAACCACAAGAAAGTGGGGGAGAAGAAGATAAGCAGGGTGGGGGGGATGATGGAAGGGAGGGCAATGGGAGGAGGGAGCAATTTGAAGTCAACACTCGGGGAGGGACAGGATCAAAATACAGAATAGAAACAATGGGGGGCAGGATAGGATGGAGGGAAATATAGTTAGTCTTACACAAGACAACTATTATTGAAGTCATTTGCAAAACTACACATATATGGCCTATATTGAATTGCCTGCCTTCCCAAAGGGAATGGGTGGGGAGGGAGGGATGGGGAGAAGTTGGAACTCAAAGTTTTAGGAACAACTGTTTAGTATTGTTCTTGCTACTAGGAAATAAGAAATACAGTTAATGGGGAATAGAAAGCCATCTGGCCCTACAGGACAAAAGAGAAGATGGGGGCAAGAGAAAGGAGGGATGACAGAAGAGAGGGCAGATTGGTGATAGGGAAAATTAGAATGCTCAGTGTATTGGGGTGGGGGGAGGGGATAAATGGGGAGAAAATTTGGAACCCAAAATCTTGTGAAAATGAATGTAAAAAGTTAAATAAATAAATTTGTATTTTAAAAAAAGGAATTGAAAGATGTTTAGCTTGAAGAAAAAACTTAAAGGGTACATGATCATAGGATCTAGTTTTAGAATTAGAAAGGAGAGCAAACATCTAATCCATTTCTCTTACTTCTCAGGGGAAGAAACTGAGGCACAGAGAGGCTTATATTTTTTTTTCAAATGCTTGAGAGGTTGTCACGTAGAAGAGAGAGTAGACAATCTATTTTCAGAGTAGACTATGGAACAGTGAGTAGAAGTTGGACGGAGGCAAATTTTGGCTTGATTTAAAGAAAGACTTTCTGTACTGGAGTGATTTACAAGTGGAGCGAGCCTTACGAGACAGTAGGTTCCCCATCATTGGCTCATTATCTTCAAAAGGATTCTGGATGATGACTTGTTAGTATGTTGTAGCTAGCAGTGTTGCTTGGGTTGAACTGAAGTCACATTCCCTGAGGTCCCTTCCAATTCCTAGAATCTATGATTATATAACATGGCTTGGGAAACATGTCTGCCTAAGTTGGGGAAGAAATTGGCAAAGCAGACTATTGCTCCCTTGGTAGTCAGAACAGGAACATTTATGGGGCATTTCAGCCTGGGCTATGAGTATGAGATGGGGACAACTGGGTAGGGAATACAGACTTCATAGGGAAGTATAGAGAGAAGAGATTAGGTTGAAAGTAGACAGAGACATCCAGATCAAAGGCAACTCATTGGACACCCAGCTTCTAAACTAGACCAAGCTGGTCTCAGTTCCCTCCTTTCTATATGTCTTCCACTGCTGCCTATAAGCAATGTATGTCCTGGTCAATTCTCATGCCTGGGATATGGTAGCTTTCATTGTTCTAAAGACACTCAACCTGAGGAGCTTGTTCAGGATGGAGGACTTATGGGAGAGGAGAGCAGGGATGTTCTCAAGGCAATAACCCCAAGAAAAAAGTGTAAGCCTTGAGTGACGGTATCAGAAGATATCAAACGCATGATTCGTAAGTGTGGAATTTTCCTCTGAGTCATCAAGAGAGTCTGGAAGCAGGTTTTGAAGGGGTTAGTCCCCAGGGCTCTCTCAATCTAGGGACCCCCAGGAATCAGAATATTTCTCCTGGGGAATACTTACCCCTGGGCTTCCATCCAGAGGTGCCATGGGGTAATGAGCAGGGACACACAGGTTCACTGGTGCAATTGTCGCCTTCTTCATCACTATTGCTAGGTACCTGTTGCCAGAAAACATGAAAAGCTGCATTAGGAGCTGAAGTGGATAAGGCTGGCCCTGGGGTACAGTGACATAGAGAGGCTAAGAGCTTTTACCTGGCCCATGCAGAAAGGCTGAGCTTACTTGCCATCAGACAGGGAACTATGATAATGGGATGCAGTTTCATGGCCCCTATATTTTTTTTAAATGTGAAGTACACATAAACCATATGCATATGGCATGGCTGACTTTAGAGTCAACAGATTGAGTGTTTTTTTTTTTTTGTATACAGAATGCTAGTATTGATAGTTCTCTATAGTGACAGAAATGAGGTTAGAAATTTCACAGCGTGTCCAAAGCTTCTTATAGGACAAACCATGGATTTCCCCCAACTAGATCTGTCCCAAGGGACACAACTCTATACAGGCTGCTTATGGAAATTAGGGTTCTCAGAGAGGGGACAATCTGATTTTCTTTTGCCTTTTATAGTGAGGGCCCCTTTCTGTTATCTTACTCAACAACATGACCCCTCAACACTAGACCAAGGACCCATGCCCCTTGCATTCCAGAATTCTCTGCTCACCTCCTCCAAATCCATGGAGTCCTTCTGCTCTTCAGTGAACCTCTGGGGGATACTGTGGGGCCGAACTGATCCCACTGACCTCTTTTCCAACTCTTCTTCAGGGCTGGCTTGTTCTAAGGGACTGATTCTCCTCCCCTTGATACTTTGGTAGTTCCTTTGGAACAGTCGTCTTCTTGCTTGTCCTTTTGTCCCTCCATGATACCTCTGCCCCCTGCAAGGCTCCAGGGAACTGTTGACATCCTGATACTGGCTTAAATGTGTCTCCTCTTTGGATTGCTGGCCCCATAGTTCTCTTTCTCTATTCCAAGTCTTCTGTTCCTTTGCTTCTGTTCTCCGCTCCAGATCCCCTCTGGTCTGTGGCTTTGCCATCTCAGTGTCTGCGCAATGGAAGGGCTGTGGAGTAGATGCCTTCCAAATGTGTGGAGTGGACACTGTAGGAGGCTGGATGGCAATGTGGGTGTTACCCCATTTAGTGTCTCTTTCTTCTTCCAGATCTCCCTTGTCCACAAGTTCTTTCTTCCCTGTATCTCTGCAGTAGGAGGACTTAGGGGTAAGTTCTTCAGTTTGAAGAGGTGATGGAATACCCCACTGAGCCTCTGCTCTGGAACAGAGGTCTGAGGCAGCCTTTCCTCCTGATCCCACCTGGAGAGCAAGCCTATCTTCTCTCACCCTGTCCATCACCTCCCATACCACTTGATCTAGACTATTTCTTGTAGTTGAAGCACAAGGTGGAGATGGTACGTCCCTAGGAGTTGTATACAGACACATCTTGGATACTGCTCTCCGAAGGCGCTCCACAGGGGATCGGGCCTCAGGTTCTGGGGGAAGGACCCGGATGAGAGGTGCATCGGCAGCACTGGGCCAGAACAATTGGGATGGCATGAACTTCTGGACAGGAGTCTTGGACACATAGGAATAGAGGCAGAAAAAGGCATCAGCAGTGGTGGCCAGTGTTTGCACCTGCTTAAACCGACCTGTGGGCACAGTGAGGGAAGGATGTGAACATGGTGATGAACCATCAATGACTTCTGGGCTCCCCTTGGAAACTTTCCAGGAATGATCAGAAACAAAGGAAGGGTCTCTTGATCATCTTTAGGGACTGGATTGGGAATTCAGAGAATCTCAGAGTTGTCAGGGTTCCCAGAGGTCATCAGGTTTAGTTTGCTTCTGAACATGAACAATCTCTTCCACAAAGACCCCACCAAGCAGTTTTTAAACCCCATGCTTGAAGATTTCCATTAATGGGATACTCATCCCTTCCTGAGGGAGCCCATTACACTTTTAACCAGCTTTGATTATTAGAGAAACTTTCTTTTTTGAGGTGATATTTACTTCTCTGTAACTTCTATTAGCTGCTCCAAATTCTGTCCTCTGAGGCTAAGCCCAGTGATCTATCTACTGTGCCATTCAGCTGTCTCCAAACACTGCAACCCCTTCAAACTATAGCAGCCGGTCTATGTTTCCTGACCCTAGTTCAGAGACAAAGGACCTAAATTATATCCAGAAAGGCTGCCGTGGTATAATGGAGCAATACGTAGTATTGAGAGTAAGAGCTAGGTTCAAATCCCTGCTACTTACTATCTGTATGATATTAGCCAAGTCACATTAACTCATCCCCTTCACTTTCCTTATCTGTACATTAAGAATTTGAATTAAATCCTAAATTATAAACAGACCTTCAGGAGTCTAGTTTAGAGACAAGGGAATGTATGGCCAAGAGGAATCTACCCAAAGCTTAGAGCATTCAGCCCTGAGGGTTGCCGGGGAGAGTGGGATAGACTGACCTTCAACAACACTTACTGGCCAGCATCAAGCAGGGGTCCTCCATTTCTATCCTTCGCACCTGAGCCTTCAGGAAGACCTGAAAGTCAATGCCCTTTGCCTGTGAGGGGGTGGTGAAGAAACGGGCAGGAATCCGAGCTGTGGCTCTATGATTGTCTTGAGCAAAGCCCAGACTGAAGAGGACATCCTCTGCATCCTCCCGGACTTTGTCTAGAATCTCTGAGATGCTGTGGAGAGAGAAAGATGGGGCCAGTGAAGGCAGTCTGCACCAATGAGTTCAACCACAGGGTCTGGAGAAAGAGAGAAAGAAGGAAGGAAGGAAGGAAGGAAGGAAGGAAGGAAGGAAGGAAGGAAGGAAGGAAGGAAGGAAGGAAGGAAAGAAAGAAAGAAAGAAAGAAAGAAAGAAAGAAAGAAAGAAAGAAAGAAAGAAAGAAAGAAAGAAAGAAAGAAAGAAAGAAAGAAAGAAAGAATGGAAGGAAAGAAAACATTCCTGGACTCAAAATCAGATACGTCACCCTGATCCCCTTTTCATCTCAGCTCCTATAATTCCCAGCTGGGAAAAATCATCTCAGCTCTCAGAGTTTAAGTTTCCTTACTGGTGAAAGCAGTTATACTACCTAATTCACAAGGTTGTTGTGAAGAAAGTACTTTCTAAATTTTACATGACTTAGAAATCTAAGCCCATGTTCTTTCTCTGCCTACCCTTGCCACTGAATTGCTTGTGGGTAGGAAGTAGGAATTCGGTCGTCCACCAATTCTATCAGTAAAATAATTCCTTATTCTCAGAATGTGAATTTGTATGTGAGCCTTTCAGATATCATTATCCTCATTTTTCAGATAAGGAAACTGAGGCTCAGCAATGTTAAATGATTGGTTTGGGGTCACACAAATGTTAAGGTGTGAATGCTCTTTAAAAATCAAATGTCTTTCTGTAAATTTTTATTTTGACTAGTTTAATTTTTATTTTGACTAGTTTAATTTTTACTGGTAACTTTAAGACTATTTATTAACTAGTCAACAACTCAGTTATCCACAAGGAAGTCCTGCAATGTTGAAATCTCAGAGCTGCCTTCTCAAGACTAACACTCAAGAGGTGTCTATTTTCCAAACTGGACTCAAAAAGTTGGGCAGTATCTTCTTTAGACACATGGTACAGGGCAGGAAATGAGTTCTGATAATTCATTCTATATTAATTTCTATTTGTCAGTTGATGGATGATTATTTGAGCCTCAGGAAACAGACTCTAAAAGGAGACCGAAAAAAGAAGAAGGGAGGCTCAAAGTGGCCTGAAGATTTGCTCCCTGTCAGCTATGAATTTCCTACCTTGAACTGGTCTTATTGGTCCCACTGGTCATGTTGCTAGATGCCATACTGCAGCCAAGGTTGAGTAGATGTCCTGGCCTGTTTGTCTCCAGGAAACTCCTGCAAGGATTAGAGCTACTGTCATCAACCTCTCTCTCAAGAAGTACCACCTCTGATAACTGCTCCCCAGGATATTCTCAGAAAGATGAATGGTGGTGGTGATGGTGGTGGGAGTATCAATCTAATTGCCACCTGAATCCCCTTCTGGGTGTTCTCAACTCCCACTGGGCCTTCCAACTCCATATCTTGGCATCAACTCAATTCCATCTTAATATCCTTCTTCTCTCCATCTGGCTAACTCAGTGTCCACATGGATCCCTTTCATCCTCCATTAATTATTCTCATTCCCTTTTGAACAAACCCATTCCTTCTGCTGGGTATTTCTCATTCCCAAACTATTCACCCTATTAGCATGAGTTGCTACTGGCCAATTGGCTCATGGGACCTCACTTGGTATTTTTTGAGTTCCATGGAGAAAGATGAGGAAGATATTTGGAAGGTGGTATTTTGGGAGTGGGATAGTGAAGGTCCATGTCAACAGGCTAGGGTAACATGAAGAATGTATATTTGGGGTGTTCTCTAAGAGAGATGGAAGTATTCTGGGCCCATCTGTTTGGTTTTCCAGGTAAGGTATCCAGTTTCCCTGAAATGGCCTTCATCACTCACCTGGAAAGGAGTTTACCATTGGATGCTAACAGAATTGCTGAAGGTTGGAGAAGAAAGGAAAAGAAAACAATAAAACAGTGAAAAGAGTGATCAGAACTTTCCATCTTGTCTCAATTTGATTGGCTAGCCTTTCTCCTCTGTTCCTCTACCTCTACCTGGACCACCTTTCATATTCCCATTGATTGACCCTGGGAATCTCTACTCTCTCCCTATATCAGCTTAATGAGAACATCTAGGACTTTCCCAGAATGTCTATGAGAGAAGATGTTGCTTGACCAATGTATACCTCTCTAGAGGAAGGAATTATAGAATCTAAGAATGTTGGAGTTGAAAAGACCTTAGAGATCAGCCAGACCAAACTACTCATTTTACAGATGAGTGAGGCCACAAGAGATGAAATAATCTCTGTGAGGTCACACACTGAGAAAGTGGAAAAGATGAGCTTCAAATCCAGGTCCTCTGACCTTAGGACCAGATATTTTCCCACCTGGTCTCACCAGAGTCCTTGGAAGTAGATGAGCTGAGTTCAAGCCTGGTTATGTGTCCATGGGCAAGTATGATGAGAATGATTGTGGCCCACATTTATTTAATATTTTACAAAGTAGTGCAAGTATTATTATCCATGCATGACAGATGGAGAAACTGAGGATGAGAAAGGACTAGTGATTTGCTTTCAGTTATATGTCTAATAGAAACTAGACACAGGTCACTCTCATGGCCCATCAAGACAGCTGAGAATTGAACTCATATCCATTGATTCGAATCCAAGGTTTTCTTTATAGTGTCAGGCTATCTCCGGGACCGAGAGTGGATGTTCCATGATGACTTCGGTAGCATGGGACCAGACCTGCTCTGGGATGTTTGAGCTTGGGTCTACCTGGAGACAATAAGTTTCTAGGGTCCAGATTATGGACAATACTCAGCTTAGATACACTCTTGGTCTTGAGTTATCATAATGATTATCAGAGAAAGTCCAAGGGAAAATGGTGAAACAGGAAGTAGATCAACCCTTCATCTTCTCAGGGTTAGTGTCCCTTTCCCGTCCCCCTAAGGTTCCCAAGCTATTCCATCTCTCCAAGAAAGTATCTAGTAAGTCACTTTGCCTTTCCAGGTCTCAGTTTCCTCATCTTTAAAACTGAATGAAGTGTTAGAGGAATGAATCCTAAAATCCCTTCCAGGTCTGGCAGTCTGTGGTTCTGTTGTAAGATTAAGTCCCCAGAAGGTGACTTGTATTAATATATCACTCCTTCAAGAACAATTTTTTTTTAATTTTTAGAGACAGACATAGGGATCCAAAGGACTGTATTTCTAACAGCAGAATTTCAAAAAGGTATGTGTGTGTGTATGTGTGTGTGTGTATTTGTGTGAACTGAAGGTTTTTCTGCATCCTTCAAATTTCACAGTGTTGGTAGTAACCTCCATTAATCTAAAGTAGAGAGATGCCCCAACACCTCTCCAGAACCCATGTCTAAGCCTCTGCTTTTGATAATCCCCTAACACCCCACCCTGAGCCCTTTGCTTCTTACCCTCTGCTCCCAAGGTGAGGTCATCCTCGAAACTGGCTTCATGACTGGGATATCCTTAGACATAACCAAGAAACCAAGAGGATCTCAGTCAAAGGAAATTCGCTTTCCCAAGACACCAGTAAGCAGAAGGGGGTATACATGTACATGCATGCACACAAGATCATGATACACAAAACTGCACACAAACTCGAAAGTACGTATGCATACTTGTACACACAAATGAAACATATTCATATTTAAATATACACAACTGCACACACAGTCACATGTAACTAAAATTTCCTTTCCCCTACTCCCTCTCCAACCCCCATACAATCAGTCACATAATTACATATACTGTGAACTCCTTGAGAGCAGGGATTATCTCTTGCCTTTCTTTGTGTCTCCAGTGCTTAGCACAGTACCTAGCACCTGTTTAATGAATATTTATTGACTGAGTAGTGATATGAAGAAGAATATGTTATGCTTTCATTTAGAAAATAAGCTATCTGTACATGGAGAAGATCCAGCTCATTCATGCTGTGAACTACCAGTAATCCCTTCCCTGAGCTTCCAGGGATCATTAGCATATATTTGCAAGAAAAATTATAGTTAAAAAATAGATACAATCCACAGTTCAGGAAAGAGAACAAGGGAGGAAAGAGATGTGACACTCACTACCATGGATGGACAGGCCAGGCTCTTCAGGAAACCCTTCCTCTGAGGATCTGAAATACAGAAAGCTGGGGTTTGTGCCACTTTACCATAGAGATCATACAATTTTCTGGGAAACTAGATGGCTGTTCATGCTTGGCATTTCTATGTGATGATCCCTGGCCCAACATTTCTAGCTCTAGTCTCTCTCCTGAGAACCCCCATCACCTACTACCTTCTGGACATCTCCAAGTGGACATCCAACAGGTATCTAAAAAGCAAAATGTCCAAAATAGAACTCATCTTTCCCAGCAAGCTCTCCTTTCTCACCAGGTTCCCTGTTGCTTTCCACAATACCACCATCTTGTCAATTAGTCAGGCTCACAGGCTCAGAATTATCTCTGACTTCTCTCTTGCCCCAAGCATGTAGTCTGTTGCTGTATCTTTTCATTTCACCTTTCACAATATCTCTCATTATATGTCCCCTTTCCTTCACTTACACAGTCACCTCTCTGGTTCAGACTTTTATCACCTCTTGCCTGGACTATTGTAATGGTCTTCTGCATTCCTTAAGTTTTTTCCAATTCACTCTCCATTCATCTGCCAAAGTTTGGTCAGTTTGACCACATCATACCCTATCCCTAATAAAAAAATAAAGCCACTTCCTATTATTTCCTAAGTCCTTCCTGCCTTTCTTTTTGTTTTTCATTTTACTCATATGAAATCTAGGTTCTAGCTTCCCTGGCCTTCTTGCTGTTCCTAGCATATGAAACTCAATTTCCCATCTTCATGCCTTTACATTGATCATCATCCATGCCTGTAATACTCTCCTTTCTCACTTTAATCTCTTTGTTTTGTTGGCTTCCCTTATGAATCAGTTCATATCCCATCTTCTACAAGATTACCTTCTCTCTACTCTATTTATATCTGGTATGTTCTCCCCTATTAGAATGTAAGCTTCTTGAGGATGGGGCCTGTTTTTGCCTTTCTTGCACTTAGCACACTTTTTGACACAGAGAGAACTTAATAAATATTTCTTGATTGACTGCCAGGCTTCCCATGTTGTTCAAGGAATGTCCAGGAATATTTTCTTCATATTCCTAATGAGTTGACTCCTGCCTAGACTAATATACATATATAATGTATATATATATTTACACACATATACATGTACATATACATATACACACATGCATACATGCATTTATATACACATATATGTTATATATACTATATATGCTTTTATAATATTATTATATGCATATAATAATATTATATTATTATAGTTACTACACATTATAATATACTACATATTATTATATACTACTACCATCTTCTGTTATCTGATTTCTTTACTTCTATGTTCTTTCTTCATCATGAAACAATATGCATGCCCAACATTATCTCCATCATATAGCCAGACAGTGCTTCTTTATGTGGGGCATTGCTAAGCATTGTGTAAAACAATACCCTATGTTACTTATAATTTTATATTGTTTAATACATGTGAGTTAGATTTTTTAGTGAAAAGATAATTTCTCCTATGGAAGGAACCTCATATACTTTATTTTAATATATACTCATATTTGTTGTTTTACACATTTTTCACATAGTAGGTCCTGAATGAGCATTTGTTGAATTGGCTTTGTTGAATGATGCTTCTTTATATCCTCCATAACATCTAGTAAATATCTGAATATACAGTACACAGGATCATAGGATTTTCAATTGGAAAGGATTGTAGACATCATCCTGTCCATTCCTTATGTTTTATAGATGAGGAAGCAAAGATTCATACAATTTAAGTGACTTGGTCACATGAGTACTAAGGAATGGGAGTAGAATCTTGACTGATCATTGGGAAAAAAATCAGAAAAATAACATTAGAGGTATGGTTGTGAAGCAGACCTAGAAAATTTAGAGGTAGAGACCTAAATGACCTAGCATTCCTTCATGATCACACAGAACCAACTTCATTTCCATTTGCATCAAGTTTACTGGACTGGAAGATTAAGGGGAAGCTAGTGATATAGATGAACTAAATTTAAACGAAGCATTTGACATCTCAGTCTTCCTTGAGAACTAGATGGGGAACTATGGGCTAGATGATCATATAATTAAGTGGTTTCAAAACTAGTTCAATGATTGGCTCCACATAGAAAAAAAATTGTCAGACCTATAGATAAGGGAAGAATTTATGACCTTTTGATTACATGAAATTTAAAAACTTTTATACAAGCAAAACCAATATAGTCAAAATTAGAAAGCAGTAAACTGGGAAAAACATTTACAATAAGTTTCTCTGATAAAGGTCTTATTTCTCAAATATACAGGGAACTGAGCCAAATTTACAAAAATAAGAAACATTCTCCATTCAGTAAATGATCAAAAGATATGAACAGGCAGTTTTCAGAAGAAGGAAGAAAAGCTGACAATAATCATGTGAAAAAAACTTTCTAAACTCACTAACAGAGAAATAAAAATTAAAACAAGCCTGAGGCAACACCTCACATATATCAGCTTGGCTAACATGATAGAAATGTAAAATGGCTAATGTTGGAGGGGATATGGGAAAGCAGGTATGCTAATGCACTATTGGTGGAATTGTAAATTGGTCTAACCATTCCAGAGAATAATTTGAAACTATTCCCAGGGATGATCAAAATGTGCATATCCTTTGAGTCATTAATACTATTAGGTGTGAATCCCAAAGAGATAAAAAAAAAAAAGGAAAAGGACTCATATATTCAAAAATATTCATAGCATTTATTTTGTGGTGGCAAAGAATGGAAATTAAAGGGATGACCATCAATTGGGAAATGACCGAACAAGCTGATTGTGCTGGAATACTATTGTGTTTGTAAGAAATAATGAAAGGAATGGTATCAAAAATTGGGAAGACTTAGGTGAACTGAGGCAAAGTAAAGTTAGCAGAACCAGGAGAACACTGTATAAAATAAGAGCAATATTGTAACCACTCACAATTCCAACGGACTCAATGCAAAATACCATTTACCCTCAGAGAGGGAAACTCTGAGTGCAATTTGAAGCATTTCCCTCCACTTCTTGCTTTAATTTTTTGCCTCTTGGCTAATCTGGAAATGTGTTTTGCATGACTTCACATGATCATGGGGATCAGATTGCTTGCTTTCTCAACAGGTGGGGAAGGGGTTGGAGGGAGGGTGAGAATTTGGAGCTCAAAATTTTAAAAATGAATTTAAAAAAAGAATGACTGACTCCAAAAAATGGTCACTAATGGTTTGAAATCATGAGAGGGGCAAGTCTCTCAGAGAGTAGCCTGGGGATTTGTTATTGGTTATTTTCCCATATAGCATTTTTTACCATAGACGAAGGCCTAAATGGCATGCTTATAAAATTTGCCAGTGATGACTACTGGAACAGGCAGCCATCCTATCAAATACAGACACAGTGGGAGAAAATATAGGCTAGAATTCTGAGCTGAATCTAATAAGATTAAATGTAATAGAATAAATAAAAATAATCAACAGAATATGGGGGAAGTATGATTAGATAACAATTCACCTAAAAGATAACTGAGACTTTTAGTATACTAAAGCCTCAAAATGAGTCAATACTAAGTGAGATATGGCAGGTCAAAAAAATTTCCTCAAAACTCCCAAAGCCTCAAGGCCCCAAACTTAGCCTAATTTAATCTTTGGCTACATTAAGGGCAGCAAAGTATTCCGAATGAGGGAAGTAACACTCCTACTATACTCTGCCCTGGTCAGTTCAATTCTTATGCCATATTTTAGGAAGCACATTGATAAGTTGGAGAGATTCCACAGGAGAGGAATGAGGACTACAAGTGGCTTCAGAATCTTAATGTTTGTGGAAAGAACCAGGAATGTTTAGCCTGGAGATGGCATGATAGCTATCTTCAAACATTTGAAGATCGGTCATTTGGAATCAGACTTGTTCTGCTCAGGGTCAGAGAGAAAAAGTAAGAGAAGTGGATGGGAAGTGCAAAAGAATAGATATAGGAGGAAGCTTCTAATTATTAGAGCTACCTAAAAGTGGAATGGATGACATCGAGACGTTGTTGGATCCCTCTCACAAGAAGTCTTCAAACAAAAGCTGGATAAGCTTTTTATGTTGTTGCTAGTTTTCTTGTAGAGGGGCTTGTCAGTCAGATATGGGTTAGAACGGATGGCCTTAGAGATCTCCTTGAATTCTGAGACTATGATTCCATGAAGTAACACAGTCATCTTCAAACTCAGGCCTACTGACTCCATATCCAGTAGGACTTCAATATTCTTATGTTGACATAAAAAAGATTCTCTCTTCTGTGCTTTTTAAAAATTTTTCATTTGTGTATTTTAGGATTCTCTTGTCTTTTCTATCATAATCATTTCATGATATATCCTGCCCATCACAGAAACTTTCTTTGCAACAAAAAATACACGAAGCACAACCCAATCTACAGCCATTTAAGGTCATGAGATTTAGACTTGGAAGTGAGCTTATACAGCAGATCATCTAGGTCAACCTACTCATTCAGAAGAGGAAACTAAAACTCAGAAAGCCAAAATGCTCAAGGTAGAGCAGAAACCAGATTATCTGCTTCTAAATCCAATTTTCTTTCTACTATGCCATGGAAGAAGGAGATGCCAAAAATATCTTCCAGCTCTATGCCTATGACTATATCCATGTTTACGTCTAATGCTTCATCTGTTTGTCTATGTCCATTGTCACATCTATGTCTATGTCAATATTTATTTCTATGTGTATGTCTACTATTATGTCTGAGATTTCAAAAATTTATCTTGAACACCTGACCTAGTTCTACTTCTAACTTCTCCATCACTATTATTTCTAGAAAAAAATTCTTCTCTGATATGTAATTCTTAGTGTCTCATTCAGTACTTTTGTCTATCCTCAGTTGAATTATCCTTCAGGAAAAAGTACTCAGTTCTCTGTCTCAACTTTCTTTATTTCAGCCTACAAGGCCCCAGAACAAATAGAAATGACACCTGTGAATTCCAAATCAGGGTCAATCAGTCATAGTTCTTCGCTTCAATTCATAGCTCTAATTCTAATCCCTGTTTCCAAACTACATCCCAATCCCAGACTCAAATCCTTACTTATATCTTAACCTGTAAAGCTCTAGACCCATATCCCATCCATTAGTCCCAACCCTAAGCTCTAGTAATAAAAGTAGGATAGACCTTGACAATCTTAAGAACTTTCTTATAGTCTTTTCTCAGATTCAGAAAGTGAAAATTTAGGCTGAGTCAAAGAACTTGTCTTTCTCCCACTTTGGATTGCTTCTCACAGGTCTTAGTTCTGTACTTACCCACAGTCCTGAAGCCAATCTTCAATCTTATTTGTGGGACTCTCTAAAGAAGTCAGAAATTAAGTCAGCAAGAGAATCAAAGGAAACTTGAATCAGTGTCATCTTTTTCCTTTACTCCTTCCTTACCTTCCTCTACCTGCCTCATTACCAACAGTCACTCAATTGAGTCTCAGTGACATGGCACTTTTACTACTTAGATTTGTCTTTTCTTCCTAAGACTGAGTGAAATAAAAGTATGTCCTCCCTTGCTTAGGTTGGATGACCTCCCCAATGTAAGCAAAGTGACTACCTTGGAAAGTAGGGCAGCGTTTATCCCCAAAGAAATGGACATAGAAAGACTTGCCCAAGGTCACATAGAAATTCTGTCATTGAAACAAAAATAGAACTCCTAATCCCCTGACTCCCCATACAATACTCTTTCCATGCATGGTATGTTGCAATAAATCAGATTATTTCCAGCTCAATAGTTCTGAGGGTCGAGCTGTCATATTTTGGTATCTTACTAATGCCTCCCCATTGTCAGATTCCTTAAGACTGATTCCTTGCTTCTCTTTCTGATCTGTTCCCATTCATTCATTCACTCATTCTTGCATTCATTTACCAAGCATTTCTTTCACCATCTTCTATAGGCAAAGTATTGTTAAACTTCTGCCCGATACCTCAACTCTTCTTAACCTTCTGAAGTGGTCAAAATGAGGCTCTCACAAGTCTACACTCTGCCCAGCTATGTCTAGCATTATTTCCCCAGAGGAGCCTATTCTGACGGCCTCAAGTCGTTTTGGATGCCTAACTCCTCCTCACCTTCCAAGAAGACATCATCCAGGTTGTGGGGCTCAGGGTCTGGAACATCTTGCAAGGCAGCTGCTGCCTCCTCCTCTAGAATCTGTGTCTGCCAGTTGTGGGTCTTCTGCAGCCATGCCCGTCGCTTTTCCCAGGATGTGGGGCTGAGAACGGAACCCTCCATGGCTTACAGTGGGACTTCAGAGTATTTCACAGCTATAGCAAGGTCAACCTGCAAGAGGAGCCACAGTGATACCCATCTGACCAGCCAAGAAGCCTTTACTTCCTAGTGACTCACCCCATTCACCCCCAAACCCCAGGCCACTGAGATCCAATTCTCCTCCAGAAGGAGCAAGGGAATTGGGGCGGGGGGGAAGGAAACTAAATCCTCTTTCTACAATGTCTTCCAACATGAATTTTGCCTAAGTATTTCCCTTATTGCAATTTTTAACCATCGCTTCTTATATGGTTAGAATATAAGAATGATGACAAAATAAAAATGATGAAGAAACTGATAGTGGCTAAGAGAATTATGATATAGCCTGTCCTTATATTTCCATCAAACCTTGCGGTTTGCAAAATAGTATATTGTGAAATGTTTCACTGAATTTTTATAACTCTCTGAGGTAAAGGAGGTGATTATTATCACTGTTTTTTAAAGGTTAAGAAAAGATTGTTAAGAGAGACTTGGTGACTTCAGCTATAAAATGAAGAGCTTGGACTAGGGAGTCTCCAAGGGCTCTTTTAGCTCTCATATTCCAAGAGTTTTAGATTCTACAGCTTGGCCCATAGTCATACAGCTAGTTAATGGCAGAGTCAGGACTATAAACTAAGTCATCTGACTCTCATTCTAAGATGCATTCTCCTTTTAAGAGGGGCAATGTGGAAACTGTGGATACAAGGGCAGCCTTGGGAGTCAGGAAGATGGTGGTTCAAGCTTTAACTTTGAAAGACACTTGCTATGAGACCTTGGGGTAGTCAAAACCTCCTAGTATTCCAAGAGATTTTAAGGAGTGGACAGATAATTGATCTATGTCAATTGAGAGAGTTTCCTGTTCCTGTTGAGCAAATTACAAATCTGAACACTACTCTTTCCAATTTCCCTCTCTGCTCTCACGTTCAAAAGAAAACTATAAACCTAAGAGTCAGCGTTTTGAATTAGTGATGACTTATATGCTACAATATAAAGGGCCCTGAAAGAGTGTTCCTTGAACTATAGAATTTCTTTTCATAAAACCTGAAGTCCCCCTACTAAAATTCATTATTTTGAGTCTTTTTTATGTCTTTCAATATAGTAGAGATGTAGTAAAGAAAGCATTAGACTAAAAATCAAGAGACCTGAGTTTTAGTCCTGGTTGCCACCACTTGGGCTCTCTATGCCTTGGTTCTCTACTCTGAAGAATGGGGAAAATGATGATTCCGATTTCTACCTCACAGTGTTATTGTGAGGACCAAATGAGATAATGTAAGTATCAGGGCTACAATCAAGTACCCTCCAGGCACAAAAGGAAAAGACTCTCAGAAAAATAATACCTTATCTAGCTGTCAGACAGTGGAATAGAATCATAAAAATCTTATAATTGGACATTCAAAGTTTCAGATTTTCCCAAGATTTTTCATGGGGCTTAGAACAAAAGAAATATCTAACAGTTGTATTTATTAAGTAGTTAGGTGAAAACTTTCAAATTTAAAATATCCCTCAGTGCCCCTGTGAGTTCACATGGTTTAGGACCTATGACTCTAGTCACCAAATTATCAATTTAGCAATGGAAAGGACATCTGAGATCACCCAGTCCAACACACTCATTTTATAGATGAAGAAACTGAAACACAGTTTGTGATTTCCCCAAGTTTGCATGGCTTAAAAATGACAGAGATAGGATTTGAAACTAGATCTTCTGCCTCTAGGTACAGCATTTTCCTCACTGTATAATGATGTCTCCCCTTAGTCCATCTAATCTGAACACCTAAAAACATCCTGTATGTATCCTGACAAAGGGCCATCAAACCACTGCTGGAAGACTTTGAACTATGGGCAGGTCTGTTTCTCTGAGAAAGAATATTTGGGGCAGATAGAGGTAGTTGCAAAGGTGCAAATTACAGAATACAGAAACAGCTATGCTGAGAGGTAGCGAAGAAATAAAGTGAGAGATAACTCTTATCTCCATCAGGCCTTTAAATAGGAGTCATAACAATGTGGGGGATTACTGCTCTACCTCATAGTGGGGGTTGGCTAAAGATCATGAAGCCAGGCATGGGCATGGATGTCATTTTGTGTGTATGTGTTTGTGTGCGTGTGTGTGTGTGTGTGTGTGAGAGAGAGAGAGAGAGAGAGAGAGAGAGAGAGAGAGAGAGAGAGAGAGAGAGAGAGAGAGAGAGAGAGAGAGAAGAAAAAGAGAAGGGAGAGAGAGGGGAGAAGAGGGGGAAGAAGAAGACAGAGAGGGGAAAGAAAGATACGGGAAAGAGAGAAATCAGAGAGGAGGGAGGAAAAAGAGAAAGAAAGAGAGGGGGAGAAAGAGGGAGAGAAGAGGAGAGAAGAAAAATGGAGAGGATGAAGGGAAAGGGGGAAGAAAGGAAGGGATAGAGAGAGAGAGAGAGAAAGAAAGGAAGAGATGTCTGCGTCTCAGGGCCTACATCCCTGATCTTCTGATTGCTCCATTCTGATCATTACTCTGTCATAATCTGGTGATGGTGAACCGACTATCCCTTGGGGCAGCTCATTCTACTTGTGGACAGCACTAATTTTTCAGAATATTTTTATGAAATTGAGCTAAACATTTCTCTTGGCAAATTTGACCCATTGGTTCCAGTTTTGTGGAGAACAAGTCCATTCTTTCTTTCACATGACAGACCTTCAAATATAAAATATCTCATGCCTCTAGGTCTCTTCTCCATGTTAAACATTTTCAGTTTCTTCAACAGATCTTTGTATAGCATAACTTTGAACCCTTCCATTATCCTGAGTCACTTCAGCAACTCACTTGCTTTTGGACACAGCTTCATAAATGCCAAAAATTGGATGGAAATTCTAAGTTTATAGGATCCTACATTTAGAGCTACAAGAGACATTAGAAGCTATCAAGTCCAACCTTCTCATTTTATAAACAAGGAGATAGAAGCTTTGAGAGGTTAAGTTTCTATCATATAGACAGTAATTGTCCAAGGTAAATTATGAACCCAAGTCTTTCTAACTTGGATAGACTTGGAAGTCTATCACTCCAACCACCACTTCTGATCATCTAGTCCAATTTCTTTTTTTTTTAATCTAAGAGATGAGGAAATGGAGATACAGGGATGTTTTGCATCTTACCCAAGGCCATCATACACCATTTAGCAGAAGAACAGGGGCTCAGATTTAACCCTCCTGAATCTTAGTCAAATGTCCTCTACCATTCTTGTACAAAGCTATTCCTCTCACATGCTGGATCCAGTTTGTCAGCATTCTTCCTTAGCTATGATACATTCAGAACTTTATCCGGTATTACGGATAACAAAGCTTAGGAGTGAATGGGTACTTTTGGTTATAGTATCATACTAATGACCCATCTTGAGTGGGTAGCTCATGGAATTCCCCAGGTTCTCCCTGTATGAACAATCATATGATGCAGTCATGTTTCCCCCATCCTGTATTTGAACCTATCTGTGAGATCTTCCATTTCTCTGTATTATGTTTCATCTTAGTAGGTTCCGCCCATGGTTTCTGTCTGTCAGCATACTTTTGAATACTGATTCTATCACTGAATGTGTTAACAATCTCCTGTAGCTTCATGTCCTCCACAAATGTGATAAGCATGGTCTTTACGCCTTCATCTAAGTCCTTGATAAAAAAAAAAAATTGAACAGCTCAGATATAGCTTTTCTTTATCAGATATTTCACAATAGCAGCTGAAAGACCATGTGGGAGTAGAAAGAAGCCAGACTTGGGCTAAAGAGAGGAGGTGGTGGTAGCAAGTGTCCCGGATCTTGGGGCAGAGGTATCAGTGGAGCTAGCACCAAATTAGCTAGTTAAATTGAAGACCATTCCCATCAAACCTTTCAAAACTAATATTTAAACCTTGTTTTTCTTTGTTATCAGAGGAAACGAAGATTTCCATTGCAGATTCCAAAGATCTCAGCCCTTTCTCTTCTCTTTTGTATTGGTCTTCTAGGGCAAGAAGGAGCTGGGTGCTAGAAGCCTGGAGAACCTAAAGTAGATCACTTAATTCATGGCAACATTCTGGAGTCATCTATTCATGGAATTCCAGGGAAGACCACACTGCAATCATCAAACCAAAATAGAAATGGTACCATTCCTGTTGTTCAGTCGTGTCCAGCTTTTTGTGACCCCATCTGGGGTTTTCTTGGTAAAAATACTGGAGTGGTTAGCCATTTCCCTCTCCAGTTCATTTTACAGATGAGGAAACTGAGGCAAACAAGGTTATGTGACTTGCTTAGGGTCAGAAGGATTCCTACTAGCCACTTATTGACTAAGGAAACCACATATTAACAATATCGATGTTCTATTCTATTCTTATTTCTTTTGTTAAATATTTCCCAATTGTATTTTAATCTGGTGTAGACTTCCAAATGTTTGAAATCTCTTCCCCACAAGTTTTGATTTAAGTATCTGGGTGTGAACTCTGCAAAAACTGTCAGGCTGCATGTTTGCATGCTGTAAACCATCCCCAAGAAGACCTTCATGTCTACCTTTTGGGGTTGCAGGAAAGATTTTTGGGGGAGAAGCATCTGATAGAACAATTCTTTAGCATGAGAGACGAGGTAGAGGATGCTAGAGTTTTTCAGCCCACTATAGTAAGGGTTCTTAACTATCTTGCCAATTATAATTGGTTTCTTTCATAATAGTATGTATTTTATTTTAAGCATTTAAAAGCCAAATTCCAAAAAGGAGTTCATAGTCTTCACCAGGCTGCTGAAGGACTCTGTGGCACAAAGAGATTAAGAGCCTTTGTTTTATAGGGAGGAGATTGGCTAGAGGGGGCTTTCTATAGCTAATACTTAATTTCTTTTCAGCCTCCACTCCTCCCTTTCTCCAGCCCACTCTTTCACCCTCAGTAAGTATAGATATAGAAATTCTGAGGCTTCCCTCCTTGGAATATCAGCCTCTGAATTCATACATAAGAAAGAAACATGGTTTAGCTTAATGTGTACTAAATTTTGAATCTAAAGGTCTAGGTTTGAATCTTGTCTCTGGCACCTACCAGTTGTGTGACCTTGGGCAGATCCCTTCATATTTCTGATCCTTGTTTTTCTCATCTATGAAATGGGCAGGAAGAAAATGATTCTTTCCAACTTTAGATTCTTTTTTTTTTTTTTTTTTTTTTTTTTTTTTTTTTTTTTTTTTATTTTTTTTATTTTTTAATGTTTTACAATCATTTCCTTAAAGTTAAGATTTTATTCCCCCCTACCCTTCCCCCAATACCCCCCTCCCTCCCCATGACAGCATACAATTCTGTTTAGGTTCTACATATACTTTCCTATTGAGCACATTTTCGCTATATTCATGCTATGTAATCGAACTAAAATAAATGGAAGAAATCATATAACAAATCAACATATAATACACTGAACCCCACCCACATACAAACATGATCTGCTACATTCTGCAAGTGACTTCCACATTTCTTTCTCTGAGTGTGGAAGGCATTTTGCCTTAGAAGACCGACATTAGGATTTTTTTTTTTTTTTTTCTCAGTAAGTTCTTGTATTATTACAAAGTTCCAAGTCTACCAGAAAAAACTCTCGCACACTGTGGTCGTTGCTGTGCACAAAGTTCTCCTGGTTCTGCTCCTTTCGCTCAGCATCAGATCATATAAGTCCTTCCAGGCCTCCCTGAAGTCTTCTTGTTCATCATTTCTTATGGCACAATAGTACTCCATTACATTCATATACCATAATTTATTCAGCCATTCCCCAATTGATGGGCATCCCCTTGACTTCCAGTTTTTGGCCACCACAAAGAGTGCTGCTATAAATATTTTTGTACACGTGGGACCCTTTCCCGTTTTTATAATCTCTTGGGGATACAATCCTAGTAGCGATATTTCTGGGTCAAAGGGTATGCACATTTTTGTAGCCCTTTGGGCATAGTTCCATACCGTTCTCCAGAAGGGTTGGATGATCTCACAGCTCCACCAACAATGAATTAGTGTTCCAACTCTCCCACATCCTCTCCAGCATTTATCATTTTCTTGTTCTGTCATGTTTGCCAATCTTACAGGTGTGATGTGGTACCTCAGAGTTGTTTTGATTTGCATCTCTCTAATCAATAGTGATTTAGAGCACTTTTTCATATGATTATAGATATTTTTGATTTCTTCCCCTGAAAATTGCTTGTTCATATCCTTTGACCATTTATCAATTGGGGAATGACTTGGATGTTTATATATTTGAGTCAGTTCTCTATATATTCTAGAAATGAGGCCTTTATCCCCGAGCTTAGCTGTAAAAATTTTTTCCCAATTAACTACATCCCTCCGAATTTTGGTTGCATTGGGTTTGGTTGTACAAAAACTTTTCAGTTTAAAGTAATCAAAATTATCCATCTTGCATTTCAAAATGCTTTCTATCGTTTCTTTAGAAAAAAATTCTTCCCCTCTCCATAAATCTGATAAATACACTATACCTTGCTTCTCCAGTTTATTCATGGTATCAATCTTTATACCTAGGTCATGTACCCATTTGGACTTTATTCTTGTGTACGGTGTCAGGCATGGGTCTATGCCTAATTTCCGCCACACAGTTAACCAGTTTTCCCAGCAATTTTTGTCGAACAGTGAGTTCTTATCCCAGAAGCTGGGATCTTTGGGTTTGTCAAACAGGAGGTTGCTATATTCCTTGCCAACTGTGTCTTGAGTGCCAAGCCTATTCCATTTGTCTACCCCTCTGTTTCTTAGCCAATACCAAGTGGTTTTGATAATTGCTGCTTTATAATACAATTTGAGGTCTGGTAGCGCTAGGCCACCTTCCCAAGCATTTCTTTTCATTAGTCCCTTTGATATTCTGGACCTTTTGTTTTTCCAAATGAATTTTGATATTATTTTATCCAGCTCTAGAAAATAATTATCTGATAGTTTAATTGGTATGGCACTAAATAAATAGATTAATTTAGGTAGAATTGTCATTTTTATTATATTAGCTCGGCCTACCCATGAACAACTGATGTTTTTCCACTTACTTAGATCTGACTTTATTTGTGCAAAAAGTGTCTTGTAATTGTGTTCATATAATCCCTGGGTTTGTTTTGGCAGGTAAACTCCTAAGTATTTTATAGTGTCTACTCTAGCTTTAAATGGGATTTCTCTTTCTATCTCTTGGAGTTGGACTTTGTTGCTAATATATAGGAATGCAGAAGATTTGTGTGGGTTTATTTTGTAACCTGCAACTTTGCCAAAGTTGTTTATTATTTCAAGTAGCTTTTTACTTGAATCTCTGGGATTCTCTAAATATATCATCATATCATCTGCAAAGAGTGATAACTTAGTTTCTTCTTTGGCTATTTTTATTCCTTCAATTTCTTTATCTTGTCTAATTGCTACCGCTAACATTTCTAGTACCATATTGAATAATAATGGTGATAATGGGCATCCTTGTTTCACCCCTGACCTTACTGGAAATGCCTCTAGCTTATCTCCATTGCATATAATGCTTGCTGAAGGTTTTAGGTAGATACTGCTTATTATTTTATGGAAAGTTCCCTTTATTCCTATGTTCTCCAGTGTTTTTAATAGGAATGGGTGTTGTATTTTGTCGAAAGCTTTTTCTGCATCAATTGAGATAATCATGTGGTTTTTGTTGGTTTTCTTGTTGATATGATTAATAATGCTAATAGTTTTCCTAATATTGAACCAGCCCTGCATTCCTGGTATGAAACCTACCTGATCATAATGTATTATTCTCTTGATAAGATGCTGTATTCGTTTTGCTAAAATCTTGTTGAAAATTTTTGCATCTATATTCATTAGAGAAATTGGTCTATAATTTTCTTTTTCTGTTTTATCTCTTCCTGGCTTGGGTATCAAAACCATATTTGTATCATAGAAAGAATTTGGGAGTACTCCTTCTTCCCCAATTTTCCCAAATAGTCTATATAGTATTGGAATTAACTGTTCTTTAAAGGTTTGATAGAATTCACTTGTGAATCCATCTGGTCCTGGAGATTTTTTCCTAGGGAGTTCATTGATGGCTTGTTCAATTTCTTTTTCTGAGATGGGGTTGTTTAAGTATTCTATTTCCTCTTCTGTTAATCTGGGCAATTTGTATTTTTTAAAATATTCATCCATCTCATTTAGATTATCGAATTTATGGGCATAAAGTTGGGCAAAATAATTTCTAATTATTGTTTTAATTTCCTCCTCATTGGAGGTGAGTTCACCCCTTTCATTTTTAATATTAGTAATATGATTTTCTTCTTTCTTTTTTTTAATCAAATTGACCAAAGGTTTATCAATTTTATTAGTTTTTTCATAAAACCAACTATTGGTTTTATTTATTAATTCAATAGTTTTCTTAATTTCAATTTTATTAATCTCTCCTTTGGTTTTCAGTATTTCTAATTTGGTATTTTCTTGGGGATTTTCAATTTGTTCTTTTTCTAGCTTTTTCAGCTGCATACCCAAGTCATTGATCTCCTCTTTCTCTATTTTATTTATATAGGCATTCAAAGATATAAAACTTCCCCTAAGAACTGCTTTTGCAGTATCCCATAAGATTTGGTAGGTTGTCTCATTATTGTCATTCTCTTGAATGAAGTTGTTAATTGTTTCTATGATTTCTTCTTTAACCCATTCCTTCTTTAGGATTAAATTATTTAGTTTCCAACTGATTTTTGCTTTATCTTTCCATGGCCTTTTATCCAACTTTAGATTCTAAAATTTAATAAGGCAAACCAGATACCAAAAAAACCCCCCCAAAAAACAAAAACAAAAAACACAGTAATCCTCTAATACATTTTCCAAACAAGTAGAGATGATTTCTGGATTATGTGTTTTGACCTGCAGCTTTATTTGCATCCTTTATTTAGTCTGAGCCATCAAATCTCTTCCATCCTTCTGTCACCATGCTTAGAATAGCCCCCCTCTCCCTGTTTGGCACTTTCCCCCTTGTTGCTCTTAGATGCCAATCAAGATTACTTCAGGAAGCCTTCCCAGATTTATCACCATAATCTCTCTTCCCATAGACTCGTCTTTCTCCCCTCTGCTCATGCAGTACTGCCCAGTAAACACTTACAGTTCCCTTTTTGCTGTCTTTGATCATTCATTTCATGGTTTCTGCTTCTGGCCCTTTGTTGCTGGTCCCTGGCAGTGAGATACCTGGAGAGGGAGGAGGAGCTCTAGCAAGCCATGCTAAGTACAGCCAGAGACTCTGGTGCTTACAATCAGTGCATTGTTCTGTAAGTCCTCCTCCCTGCCAGGACCAAGGAAAAGGAAAAGGACTGTCTGGTTCTTCTTCAATATTACCTCCCTCGAGACTGCCATTTAAAAGCAACTTTTCCCTCTACGATTGTCCTCATTATTGGTAGATTGTGGGCAAGGAGTGCTATTGGAAGAACGGTGGAGTGGAGAAGAGGGAAAAGAGGGAAAGAAGATGACCGAGAGGACCAAGACCTAAAATTAGTGCACTTACAAATGTTTCATAAATGTTTGCATTAAATTAACCATATTCCAGAGACACTCCCTATCCAAACTCTCAGCATTAAAGTCCTGAATGTGGTTTCTATTTTTGAAAAGAAGGATCTCAACTTTTCCTGTAGCTATAGGTCAATGGATTCATGTTTAATCCCCCAGCTGCTACTGGGACATTTACTGAGAGACAAAGAAGACTGCAGTGTGATCTTTACTAGGACAGCTTTTATAAAAGATCCAAGCTAGACAAGTGGTCACTCCCAAAGTCTTTCTAATTTCTAAGAAGCAAAACAAAATTACCATTAACTGAAGTTTAAGTTCCTCTAGTAGAGTGAACAGATTAATTTTAGGTCAAATTGAACTAAGCTTCAGCTAAGTGGTCCAATGGATAGAGTATGGATCTGGAATCAGGAAAGACCTGGATTGAAATCCAGCCTCAGATATTTACTAGCTGTGTGGCCCTGCCTGCCTGAGTTTCCTCATCTATAAAATGTGGATAGTAATATCACCTACCTCTCAGGGTTATTGTGAGGATAAAATGAGATAATATTTATAAAGTGTTTTGCCAACTTTAAAATGTTATATAAATATTAGCAATTACTATTTATAAACAGCTAAATGGCACAGTGAATCTCTGTACTTAGCCTGAAGTCAGGAAGACTCATCTTCCTAGGTTCAAATCTGGCCTCAGATATTGACTTACTGTGTGACCCTGGGAAGTTGCTTAATCCTGTTTGCCTCAGTTTCTTTATCTGTAAAATGAGCTGGAGAAGAAAATGGCAACCCATTCTAGGATCTTTGCCAAGAAAACCCCAAACACGATCATGAAGAGTCAGACATGACAAAAATGACTGAACAAAAATTATTATTATATTAGAGAATTTTATAATCACATTCTTCTATTGGCTACATACCCATTGTTAACTGTCCTGGTAAATAGTTAGCTTTCTGAGCATCAGGGACATGTTTTAATCCTTTATTCTTCAACCTGATTAGTAGGATTTTGCTTTAGGCTCCATAAACACAGGAGGAGTCAGCTGGACCACAACTCATATCTCATAGACTTGTTATTCAGTGGGTGCAAATATCTCCATTTTGTGCTGAAAGTCAGACAGGATATCATTAACCTTTGAGACGGGAGCACTTTGTTCCCAGCATTAGCCTTATAAAGTAGAACTTTTGTTTTCATTGAACTTCTTGGAGCAAGACTGTTAAATCCATTCATACCATAGTGAGGTGGGAGTGGGGTATTTAGCTTAGAGAAGAAACTTAGATCTCCAGTGGTTCTTAACTGTTTTTCTCATACTATGGACCTCTTTGGCTGTGATCTGTTGAAGTCTATAGATTCTTCTCGGAATCATAGTTTTTAATGCATAAAATAAAATTCGAAGGACTGCAAAGGAACCTAGGGCAGCTAGATGGCATAGTCCTAGGCTTGGAATCAAATCTGACTTCAGACAACTTTTTACTCTCTGACCTTGTTTGCCTCAGTTTCTTCCTCTGTAAAATGAACTGGAGAAGGAAATAGCAAACCACACCAGTATTTTTGCCAAGAAAATCCCAGATGTGGCCATAAAGAGTCAGAAAAAACTGCAATGACTGAACAGAAACAAAGGAAATCAGTATCAATATTGATATTGATACAGTTACCAAAATGCTTAAAAAGCCAAGTTCTCATGCCCTCCAACTGAAGAACTCCTGACTTAGTTAGAGATATGAGTATAGTCTTCAAATACTTGAGCACATCTAGAAGAAACAGTGGGCTTGGTCTGCTTTGCCTCAGTGGGCAGAATGGGGAATGGTGAATGAACATTATAGAAAGATTTCAGCTCCAAGAAAAGAGAAACTTTTAAATAATTAGAATTTTACACAAGTGGAATGAGATGCTTGAGGAGTTTCTTTATCACCTGAGGTCTTCAAGAAGAGGATGGACATTCATTCTGGGGATATTGTAGGGGGAATTTCTGCTCAGGTAGGGATTGCCTCTTTTCACACTGTGAGACTGTGATTCTTAATTCCTCTGTACTGCAAGAGTCCACAGAATTTCTGAATTGGAGATTCAGGATCAAATATAAACTTCTCTGACATGTAGAGCCCTTTGAAACCTACCCCTTCATGCTTTTCCAATCTTTTCTCCATAAACTTTATAATCTAGTTACACTGGTCTGCTTGCTTTTTTCTAGATTTCTTGCTTTTGTACTAACAAAGGTTAATATCCTTTGGCTGATTGTCCCCCATTCCTGGAATGCTCTCTCCTCACCTCTGCCTCCTAGCTTCCCTTCTTCCACTGGAAATAGTGTGGATAGTGTGCCCCAGAACAAGATATGAGAAAATTTGTAAACAGGAGTCAGATGTTGACCAGGTTACTAGTGGCCCCCATGTAATGATACCTACAGGAAGTGAGTGATAATAACATGGTGGTAAGGTCAAATTTTATCTTGTACTACATTGATTATGAAATTAGAGTTCCCCTTGGTTTCTGTTTTGCAAAGAGATATTCCAGAGTGGTGAGTAAAAGGGTGATCTGGGTAGGTGGGTTAACTGTATTGTGACAGCAGCAAGATGTTGTATACATAGTAAATTCTTAACACATTTGTTAGATGTGTTAAATAGAAGGCAGTCTGCCACTGAACAGAAAACCTTTATGGATAATCTGCAGAACTATTTCTTTCTGGATGTTTTCACACAGCACATAATGAACACTTAATAAATATTTATTGAATAGTTGGAGGTATGAATGAATTTTTTGACTTAAATAGGCACTTTCAACTTTTTCCAAGGAAGCAGAGATGGATCAGGTCCTTGAATTTTTATCATATGGTGAACAGCACAATCCCAAACACAATGACATGTTTAACAAGAATTTTTCAATTTAGTTCAATAAGTATTTGTCAAGTTTTCTATTATACTCAGGAGGCTCTGTTGGGCACCCAGCATGATAGTACCTGGCTTCTGTTCTCCCATTCTAATAGGAGGGACAAGATATGATCATAAATCAATATTCTATAAAATAGAACATGAGGGCATAAGACAAGTACAAAGTACTATTCAAGGACTGAGGAAGAGAAGCTAATTTTCAAAGGAGGCTGGAGTCATAGGATCATAGCTGGATGGGACTTTGGGGTTCATCTTTTGATAGCTGAGGAAAGGTGACTGATCTAAGTAAGTGACAGAACCAGGGCTCTCCCTCAGGTTTCATGATGCTAAATCTGGAAAGCATTTCATTCATTCCTTCATATGGCAATTTGTAGACATCTTTCAGCAGTAAAGAGTTTAGACTTTATTCAATAGGGTCATCACTGGACAAGCACTAAAAGGTTTTGATGGATGAAGGAGAAACATGACCAGAACCATGCTTTAGCATTATATTACTTGCATAAAAGATAGATTGGAATTGGGAAGAGCCTGGAGGCAGAGAGACCAGCGAGGAGTCTGTTGTGGTTGTTTAGATGAGACCTTAATGAGGATCTGTATAATTTGGATTGAAATGGAAGGCCTAATGGCAGAGATATTTTGGAGGTAGAATGAACAGAATTTGGAAATTGGCATGGGAGTAATGGTGAGAGAAATGGAAAATTTAAAGAATATCCTGAGATTTCAAATCAGAGTGAGGGGGGAAATGGTGGTGCCACTGACAAAAGTGTGTAGGTTGGAGAAAGGAATCTTTTGGGAGAAATTATGTTTGTGTTTTGATGAAGACAAGGGAAACCAAGTGTAACTTCTATAACAATGATGATGGTGATGATGATAGTTACCATTTACATAGTGCTTACTTTGTGCCAGGCATAGTATTGCACATTTTGCAAATATTATCTCATTTGTCCCAACAACCGTGGGAGATAGGTGCTCTTATTGTTCTTATTTTACAGATGAATAAACTGAGTCAAATGGAGGTGAAGTGACTTGCATAGGGTAACATGGCTACAAAGTGTCTGAGGTTGGATTTGAACCCATGTCTTCCTAACTCTAGGCTTGATGCTCTATGTACTGCACCACTTAACTTCCCACTAAATAACAGTCAATATCTGGGTAAGTCAGATGGAAGTAGAAATCAATAACTTCCTATGTGACCTTAGGTAAGATAAGTAATTTCTCTGTGCCTTCATTTCCTCATCTGTAAAACAAAGGGGTTACATTAGATGATCAGTAAGGTTCCTTCCATCACAAGCAACCTTAAATCTATAATTCAGTTTTTGCTTGAAAAAGTAGCAATGGACTAGAATGGTCCATCTACACAGCGTGGAAAAAACATCCAGCCAATCTGGAGTCAGGATGTTGTTGGTCAGTTGTTTCAGCTGTGTCCAATTCTCCATGACATTATTTGGGATTTTCTTGGTAAAGATGCTGGAATAGTTTGCCATGTTCTTCTCCAGCTCATTTTTACAGATGGGAAAACTAAGGCAAGCTGGGTTAAATGACTTGTCCAGGGTCACACATGTCTGAGGCCAGATTTGAATCCAGGTATTCCTGATTCCAGGTCGGGACACTCTGTCTACTATACCACCTATCTGCCCTTGGGATCAGGATATCTGGATCTTCATATTAACTCTGTTGCTTATTAAATATGTACTTGTGAGAAATGCAGTTAAATCTCTCTAAGTCTCGCTTTTCTCACCTCTAAAATAAGTATAATCACAGTTATCAGGAAGAACATGTTCTGTGAATCCACAGTATGAATTTATGTAGATAAATCACTCCAGAAATGTCAGTTTTTATTTTTGTCATTGTAACAATCATCAAAGATTTTTCAGCTATGAGGGCTATTGAACCCCAGGTATGTGGTTTTAGAGACTGGAATTAGATAGGTAATTGCCTCCATTCTTTAATATACTTTGTAAAGATCTGGCTATGGGAACATACTGGGATATTCTTGGTTCACATAGGCCTGGAGGCAGGGGGAAGTTGGCAGGATAACTTTGGGAGGAATATCACATGTAAAGATGGTGGCAGTGGTGGCTGTGCTTTAGGGAGATAAGATACTAGAGGTCTTTTCTAGGGGAAGTGGTAAATAGCTATCAGACCAAAAAATTGGGGACAGGAACTGTCAGGGGGGGAGAACTCTTAGTGAGATGGACTTGAAAATTCAGTATGAAACCTATTAAAAACCCAGTGGCCTCTGATGTCTCCAAATAGGCCTGGAAATTCACTATGATGCATGGGATTAAAAATTAGGACCTTTGGTTTTTAAGTCTTGGTTTTGCCATTAACCTTAATGTTTAAGAAAGTCATTTTCTCTCTCTGGGCCTCTGTTCCCTTATCTATAAAATGAGATCAAATTAGATGGTCTCTAATGTCTTTTTCTATCCTGACATTCTGTGGCACTAAGCCAGGTAGGCCACCACTAAGCATTTTCTAAGGACCCCATGATAGGTATTCTCTTTCCCTAGCAGGACCTTTTAAAAGATCAAGATGCCCTACCTCTACTCATCACAACAAACCATGAAGAAATGTCCCATTTTCTTTTGAGGTCTGTGATGTGTCCTTTCAATTTCCTGTTGGTTCTGAAGACTTTCCCTTTGAGATATACCCACTGGGGTCACCACGAGTTGTGAAACTGAGGAGGGTAAAGAGACAGAAAGAAAAAAAAAGAGATGAAAGAGATCTCTTCCCCAGCCAATCCCAACTATATATCTTGAGCTTTCTGATCTCAGCCTTTATTCATGTTATTCTGCCCACCTGTGATGTTCCACCCCACCATCTCTGCCTAACCAATTCCTTTTCCTCCTTCAAGATTCAACTTAGATCCTATTTCCTCCTTGAATTCTGCCCTTACTACCTCTGGCCACAAAGTTATCCTCTGAATTCTTATAGGAAAGAAGGAATGAAATAATAATTTATTAAGTATCTATTATGTGCCACACATTTTACAAATATTATATCATAAGATATTCACAATAACTCTGCAAGTAGGTGATACTATTATCCCCATTTTATAGTTTAGAAAACCATTTCCCTCTCACTGGAGTTCTCTATCCATTTTTCAGGTATGTTGTAGAGGGGATGTTATTTCAGGATTAGATGACCTGAGGCCCTTTCCAATTCTGGCATTCAGTAATCTTAAAAGCTTAGTTTTTGGGAGCATTGGAGTTTTAAATGAACTTTAAATCTTGAAGCTATGCCTCCTCTGGCTCCAAATGATTTGACCCAATGTTCTAACCTGTAAAGATGTTTTTGTAATTATCCATACAATCAATATTTGTGTTTCTTTTACAAATTTTGCAAGCATACCAATTATTCTTTTAACCAAGTTACTAATAAAAACGTTAAGCAGCTTGGGACCAAATACCAATCTCTGGTGGAATATTTCTAGCAATATATTAACAGTAATATATTATCATACTGTTTGGTAAAAACATGCATGTAGATATAAAAGTGAATGGTCCTGGAACATCTCAGCATAGGCTAAGGCTACCCAATTCCTCCTAACTTTCCTCGGCATGACATGTTTATCATACTGTGAAGAATATGTTCCTTTCTACCCTTCATGTCATAAAACAAAGTAAAGGGTGTAGCATTTTATGCACTGAATTCTGGGTAGTCTAATCCTGTGATAAAGTATAGGTTGGTTCAAGTCTCTCCTCATTCCAGTCCTTCCTCCACTCATCTGTCAGTGATCTTTTTTTAATTTTTTAATTTTAAAAATATTTATTTATTTTAATTTATAGAATAAAACAAACATTTTCATAACATAGTATAATAAAAATATGATTATACACAAAACTGCAAATCTGCTATGTACAACCTGCTATTCCTTTTAAACATATAATAAAGTTATAATGTACATTTCTTTTTTTCCCTTTTTTCTTCCCTCCTACCCCACTACTTTAGAGATAACTACCATTAGAAACAAATAGTACAGGTCTGATATGGTCATCTCCTCTTCTCCCCTACCCAATAAACTCCATTGGCTCCCTATTACCTCCAGTATCAATCATAATACTCCCTATTTGACATTCAAAGTCCTTCATATATTGCCCCCTCTCTTGTACTTTCTGGTCTTCTTATGAGTTACAACTTTTCCCCCAAACCCCAGGTATTCTGGGATCCAGTGGTAACAGCCTTCTTACTATTCCTCAAACAAGATGCACCATTTCTCAGCTCCTGGCATTTTCAACGACTGCCCCCCTTGTTTCAAGTGTTCCCCCTCCTAGTCACTGTCTTAAAAACTTTGGAATTGGTTGTGTGACATGGGAGATGCTGGCACAGGACCATTCAGCGTGGTGTACCCACATCAGAGAAGGTGCTGTGCTCTATGAGCAAAGCAGAATTGAAACAACTCAAAGGAAACATTATCATGTGCAAATTTAGAGAATCCACCCCAAATGTTCACATAGATTTTTTATGCCTGACCTGTGGTAGAATATTCCGAGCTCATATTGGTCTGATCAGCCACAGTTGGACACACTGAAACTTTACTTTAGCACAGTGATGCCATTTTCGTCCCCTTCGAGAACAGAGGACAAAAACCAACCAACCAAAACCCTAATTTCCACTGGAAGCCTTTCCTTGCTCCCCTTGATTCTTGCGCCTTCTCTCTCTCTCTTGATCATCTCCAGTTTATTCTATATGTGGCTTGTTTGTACACAATTGTTTGCATGTTATCTCACCATTAGACTATAAGCTCCTTGAATACTACTACAGCCTTTTGCCGTGTTGTTCATCCTTCATTCTTGAAGGGACCAGTGATATCACAAGAATAATGTCTTCACTTGCGTGTGAATTGGATTAAGTGAGGCAGAGCTGCGCAAAGTCTTTTGCCTTATCTTGTATCCCAAGCACTTGGCATTGTTCCTGGCCCATAATGCATATATAATTAATATTTACTGATACAGTGAGCTAAGACTGAAATCGAATCTTCTGACTCCAATTCCAGATATTTCCCCCCTTAATCTGGAGAGCATCTGAAGAGTCCAGACCTTACTTGAGCAGGAATTGCTGAACAATCTTCCCAAGCAGCGATCTTAGTCTCCAGTAGAAGACTCTAGCCATGGGTAGCTCAATACTTCTTAAAGCAGCCAATTTCACTTTGGAATATGTCAAATGGTTGACCAAATTTTCCTTATGTTCAGGTCTAATCCATCTCTCTAGATCTTCTGTCCCCTAACTTCTGGAATGAAGAGTGGGTGAATCTAATTCCTCTTCTGTAAGGCATTCCTTCAAATACTTGAAGACCACTTTCATGGTCCCCTCTCTCATCTTTAGGGCACTGATCATTTTTTTTTTTTTTTGGCTTCTCACAGGTGTCACAGAATGAGATCTCCTCATGGAAAGGTCTCATATTTCTGGCTTCAACAACCTTCATGGAGATCATCAAACTTTCTAAATGGTGATTCTCAGAACTAAGAATATTATATTTGTGCGCAGGGTGCTGGTCTAGATGCTGCACCCAGTACCTCTGGGAACTTCCTAAGACAGATACACTGACATGAAGAGTCAGATAGAGGATAATATAAAAACATCAATAATAAACATAAGCCTTTTAAAATCAATACAAAATCAGAGAAGAACTAATTTCAACTCTCCATCAGAGAGAAACAAAATCTGGGTTGAGGGGAAAAGAGAAATGGTTACTATCATCTCAGCTCCCATGCTAGTGAAAGAGAAGGGACTGTACAGATAATTCAGATTAGAGGGAAATACAAAAATCATTGTTATCATTAATATTATAATTAAAATTATCTTTATTTCATTTGCATTTTGCTTTAATTGAAGCCAAAAGCAGCCTTGGTGTACTATTGAACTTGGTATCTGAAGATTCAGGTCCTCTTATTTATTAAATGTATGATAAAATCACTTAACTCTCCTGGGCCTCAGTTTCCTTATCTATAAAAATAGACTGGATGTTCCATAAGGCACTTTTCAACTTAAACTAGATTGTGTCTAGACTTGGGATTCTTAATTTAGGATCCTTTTTTGTTTGTTTAAATATTTTGATAAGTTGCTTTTCAGTATAATTGACTTTCTTTGTAATCTTCAGCATTTTATCTTCTTCATTTAAAAAGATGATTTTGTGAAGGGGTCCAGAGGCTTCACTAGACTGTGAACAGGAGTTCACGACACACACACACAAATTCAGGAACCCTGGATCCAGCCTTACATAAACAGTTGATAATTTTTTGTCACTGTTGAATGTCAAAATGAGTTTATATTCCCTGAGTTTACAATCCAATTCAACAAACGTGTTAATTACCTCCTATGCATAAAATACCATGCTAGACATACAGTGAATGATTTGGGTGGAAAGGTGTCCAGGTGCATGGTGGATGGAAGGAAAGAAGTCATCTTGGAATTAAGGACTGGTCACAGCTAATATACAAAGAGGACTATCAGTCATCAAGCATTGAGTGTGACCTTCCCCCCGCCCCTACCCTACTGGCAGGCCTAGGGCCAACAGCAATTAAAGTGCTATCATTGAAAGGAAAGGTAATTATCTCCCATTTCCTGTAAGAAGGAAAAGAAGAGAATAAAGAAGTTAAGGCCCTGCAAGAGTGTGGAGTAGGTGGAAATTAGATGACAGGGTGCTGGTGGGAGGAGTTGTGGAGGAGGGAGGGAAGGTGTTGGCAGATGGATGCCAATGACTAATAATACAGGGTATATAGGTCACACAGACTTCTAGGTAAAAGAGTGCTCTCTCTCTCTCTCTCTCTCTCTCTCTCTCTCTCTCTCTCTCTCTCTCTCTCTCTCTCTCTCTCTCTCTCTCTCTCTCTCTCCCCCTCTGTCTCTGTTTGTATCTCTGTCTCTTCCTCTGTCCCATTCTGTTTCTGTGTCTGTCTGTCCATCTGTTTGCTTGTTTGACACAGCCCTGGGTCTACCTGTTGCTCTTTGGGCTCTTTTCTCAGGCACAGGCCCTGAAAGGGGCAGGGGCAGCCACCATAACCATATCACCAGAGCTCTCAAATTGGGGTAAGAATGAGAACAGGGGTGAAAAAGTGTGGGAGTATAACAACAGGAAACCAGGTTTCCATGATGGGTTGGCTCCCAGGGCCTGAACCACACCCTTCTTTCTCCTCATCCACTTCACAGTGCCATTGACACCTGAAAAATGCTCAATATATTCCCCAATTCCTCTTCCTTCCCTTGCCTCAAGGCCGGTGGGCCCCTTACCCTGGGCCACGCTGACCACCCAACCTCTTTTCTCAAAAGTCTTTAGCAATGAATATCTCATAGTCTCCTTTAGTCACCAACATAGCAGGGTCCTCACACTTCTTAGAAATAAGGGAATTCTTCCTAGTGTCTAATAATCTACCATGCTGTTAGTTGAATAGTACTAAGGATAATGACAACCAGCATTTACATGTCACCTACTAAGTGTCAGGCATAGCTAAATGCTTTGCAAAAATTACCCTATTTGATCCTCGAAATCACCCTGAAACACAGGTGCTATTATTACCCCCATTTTAGGAAACTGAGGCACATAGTTTAAATGATTTGCCCAAGGTGTTGAAGACTAATTATCAATCTTCAAGTAGATTCCTCCAGGGTTCTGTGAGGTCTTTGTGGCTTGAGAGGATAACTGAGACCCAGGGACTAAGGAACAAACCCCCAACCCAAATATCCAATCCCTTCATACACTCACTAAACCAAACTTTGTCCTGCACTTACTGAAATCGTGACCATTTTAGACTTCTCTCAGTTTTCATTTCTTTCTCTTTTCCTTTTCCTTTTTCCCCTCTCTCTTTCCCTTTCTTTCTAATTATCCTTAGCTCTTGCCTTTCCCTGGTTCAGGCTTGCTGAATGGAAGCCCCCAGTGTCTCCAGGGCCATTTTGCTCTACGTGGATGGGTGCAAAGCAGGGGTGAGGAGGGCTGGAAATCTCACTGTGGGGCCCCTATTTCCTGAATGGAAAGCAGGACAAATATCAGGTGCCTGAAAGAAATAGGTCCTCCTCCTTCCCCCTCCACCCCAGGAGTAACTCATTTTCCTCTTCATTTCTGCCATACCGGTTAGAAGCTAATTCAATTGACCTTGAAGGTGCTCTGAGATATAGATACTACTCCCTGGCAAGATTTTGCTTCTACTATTCCAGGGAGAAGAAAGGATATAGCCTATAGTTACCACCTTTGGAAAAAGAGATTCCTTATATCTCAAGTGGGGAGGGGAAAGAAGAGTAAATGAACTCTAAAATCCCTTCCAATTTTAAATCTTATGATTCCTCAAGCAGCTTTGGTTACCTGTACTTCACAACACTGGGGGTGAGGAAGCATTGCTCATGCCTTACCTCTGGCACTCTTGCTATAGTCTCAGAATTTATCAGTGGTCATGGATGATGACATGGATGCTCTTTCCCCTTATTGAATAATCCTTTTTGACAGTTGGAGATCCTCAAGTAGCCTGGCATGGGGGCACAAAGCATGTGCCATCAGAAGCCAGCGGACTTTCACCTCAGGCATTCTTTTGTAGAGGGATGCCTTCTTTGGCCAAATGGGGCAAACCCTTTTCTCCACTATGAGGAGCTACATTTGTTAGGCAGAAGCAGTAGGGCTTTCTGGGGTCTCCCCTCTGTGCCCACAAACTCTTCAAGCCACCCCTAGGAATCTCCCTGGTCATTTATCTTCCCTTTATTCACTCCTAGAGCTTTCATTTTCCTCCACTCCCCAGAGTCACAGCTGGGGCTCTGGGAAACTCCAGCGGGCAGATATTTCCACCTCCCCCAATCTCTCCCCCTGACCGCCACCTCTAAGTTAAAGTGCTCACAACCTAGTCCAGACAAGTTCAGATAATCTTAAACCTCTCTGCAATCCATTCAACATTTTGGTCTTTTCTACACCTCCCCCAACATAAAACTCCAACATCTCTTGTTCTGTTTTACTCTTATGTCCAAACACTCAGATCTGAGGCTCACTAGCTGTGTGACCACAACCAGTCACTTTGCTTCTCTAAGACCCAGTTCTCTCACCTGTGAAGTATAGACATGTAGACAACAGTGCATACACTACTGAACTCCCCAGGTCTTTGCAAGAAGAACACTTCATAAATCTTATAGTGACAGCTGGAATAGGGACTTAATATTCTCAAAATCTCTCTGAAATCATTTCAGAGTGAATAGTTTTGATGACTCTAAAACGAAAGAAATCTCATTTTACTTTTTCCAATAGTTTTGAGGTCAAATTTGGGAATCTGTACCCCTTAGAGGCCTTTCATTATGGATAATGACCATAAGTGGCCAAATTCAAAGAAACAACCAGCTGAGGGGAGTGCTAAATGCCAGTGAGTCCATGAGATCTCTCATGGTACGGCAGATAAAGAATCTGGAGTCAGGAAAACCTTAGTTTAAATCCAGCCTCAGCCAGTTACTATCTCTGTGACCCTAGGCAAGTCACCTAACTTATGTTTGCTTCAATTTCTTCAACTATAAAACTGTGATTATAAATAGCACCCACATAACGAGGTTGTTGTGAGAGTCAAATGAGAAAATATTTGTTTAAAGAAAAAAGCACTTAGCATGGTATCTGACACATAGAAGGCACCACGTTTATTCCTTCTTTACTTCTTCCTTCCTTGAAGATCTTGAAGAGTCAGAGAAATCATTTTCCATTGATGATAGTCCTTAGAGAAAAGGGAATAAATAAAATAGCGTCTCAAGATTCCAATCAATTCTAAGGACCATGGTAATGATGATAATAGCTAGCATTTCTGTAGTACTTTAAGCTTTGTAATGTACTTTACAATATTATCTTATTATTTCCTCACAACAGCCCTGGAAGGTAGGTGCTATTATTATCCCATTTTATAGACAAGGGAACAGAGGTTAAAATGAAGTGTCTGGGATCACACAGCTACTAAGCATCTGAGATCAGGTTTGAATTCAAGTCTTTGTGATTTTAGGTCCAGTACTCTATCCACTCACTGAATCACCTAACTGCCTAGATAATTCAGGAGACAGAATGGGGGATAGGGTTGTTTATCTTGATCCTCTCCCTTTTCATCAAGAATGCCTTAAAATTCAGATCCCTTCTTCCTCCATAATCGATCTTACCCAGTTCAACATGGATAGTACCACAAATGGCCTTTCATAAAGACTGCACTCACCTGTCCTCTGCAAGGGAACTTGATCAGAGAGAAGGGGATGTAGGGAGGAGGGTCCCACACCTTCCCCAGGGTAGGTGCCGAGTTCAAGACAGCAGTTGAAGGTCATGTTATGTATAGTGCCTGTATGTCTGTCCTCATTCAGCAGCTGTCACCAGTGCCACTGAGAAGGGGAAGCGGAAATGAGAGAAGTCATACACATATGTGCTCACAGACCCCACCTCCCCCACCTCTGCCACATCCTTTGCCCTAGTGCAGGAGACCAGAGAGGTAAAAAAAAGCAGTTACTTGAGTCCCTATGCTCAGAGCAACTGTATGTATCTGGCCCCGCTGGGGCTTCATCTTGGTCAGCCCAGACAGATGGTGGGTCTCTCCTATGGGGAGGTGGATTACCTAATGAGCAGTTTTCTAGGCTCATAGGATTCAAGAACTGAAAGGAACCTTAGAGATCATTTAGGACCATCTTTTTGTTTTGTGGACAAAGAAACTGAGAACCAGAGAAAGAAAAATACTTCTGCCAAGGTCACACAGAAATGACTTATCTCTTCTATGTTAATCATGGCTTTTAATAATGGAATAAGAAGACAGGAGACAGAGAGAAGATTTCAATAGAATGTAAAACTCTCAAAGGCAGGAACTGTTTTGGTTTTCATCTTTGTAACTTTGACTTCTACATGTGACTTACATACAGTAGGCACTTAATAAATGTTTATGGAATGTCATGAAATGGAATATTGGCAGTGCAGAAATTAGAACCCAGGTCTCCTGATTTCAAATTTAGGACTCTTTTCTGCTGTGCAGCACTGTCTTGCCTATACTAATCCTGCCCCATGGGAATACCTCCCTAGTGTCTAACCTGAATTTCTCCTACTGCAAATGAAGTTGTTGGCATCCCACCCTCAGCTGGGGCAGAGAAAAACTTGCTTGCTGAGTCTCTAGTTAAAAAGTTAAATTAAGTATAGCATCTCCTCTGGGGCTGACTCCTAGCTCCCAATCAAATGTTTGGTTACCAGGGGAGCAATTACATTAGGTTCAAAGGACTCTGTGGTTCCACACAGCTAAAAACTATGTCTCATGATACCCCACAAGTGCATTTACTTTTAATTGTCAGTCAGTAGACACAATTAACTCAAAGCAAAGGCATTTATTGGAATGATACAATAAGAACAACTAGCTGTACCCTATATGGAAGGCAAATCAAGCAAGTCAAGCTACCATCATTATGGTAACCACCACCCTCCCTTAGACCCTAATGGACATAGCCTATGGTTTTGAATAGAAGAGCCTTGGGAAGAGCAATGCCCTCCAGACTACCAACCTTACTTATAGCCTACAGTTAATATGGAAGGGATTAATCACTATAGAACATGGACTTGTGTTTCTTCCTTTTTTGATGTTGGTAAAATCAAAGTCAAATTCTAATCCATTAAACCAATGGGCAACTGAATCAAAGAACTCTGGAAATAGCAGTCGATCAACCCTACCAACTGTCTACAAACTGTGGCCTCTGGAGAAGATAAGACAATTCAGTCATGATATCTTAGTGAGATATCTTAAAGGAGAGGTGGGAGGTGACTGGCTAGATTTCTTCCTTAAAGACCATGCCTTAAAGCTAATTCACTCTGTCTCTCATTGATTGGAAAATAGATCCCTGCCCAAGCACCCCTTCATGGTTATTTTTGGGGTCCATGGCTCATAGTGACTGTAAATAGAAATTGTTTCTCTTTTGGCCAGAAAACCTGAGGGTCTTCCCCTCCCAGTCTGATTTTTCTTTGAATTAAAGGGATCATCTCTAGGTTCACTTCTTAATCAGCCCTAGTCACTGAGGTGTTGCCTCAGACAAAGTGAGAACTTGAAAAGACCTAAGCTCAAAAAGTCCAAGGTCTCCTGCTGCATTCTGGGCCATCTCTAGTCTTCCTGATCTGTATCTGGCCACTGGACTCAGATGGCTCTAGAGGAGAAAGTGAGGTTAGTGACTCTGCACAGTCCTCCCTGACTTAAAAGCAATTCATTTGCAAATCATGGCATCATCTTCCTGATATCATGGTCCTCTTCAAATGAAGGACAAACCACAACACAAGCAAGTGCCAAGCTCATCAACCATGACCATCACTTCTACTACCGCTTCCTCTCATATTTCCATAGAGATAATTCAGGAACCTGAGATAATAATAGCCCTCAAACTATCCATCTTCCTTATAGCCCATGTCCTGTAGACATCAGTGAAGGGATCAATTATTGTGGAGAAGACCCTAACTTCCTTGTGGCCACCACAACCTACTGTCAATAAACTTCCACTGCTGAGTATCAAAGCTTAAGAGCTCCAGGAGTGACAACATTCTATACACCACAGGACCTGCTTCCATCATAGCCTCTTTGACTATTATCTGGGTAAAGGACTCTGTGGGTACTTTGTCTCATCAGTAGCCACAATGATGTAAATACCCAGAATAGAAAGCTCTTGGCACTGTCGAATGGTTCAACATCAGAAACAGATATAGAAATGAAATTAAAGTAGATATATATTGCTATCTTTTCTGTAGATTATATATTATGTTAGCATAATGTGATATCATAAACAATTTTATATACGTATATATGTGTTATTTATGCCATTGGAACTGATTGTGACATATGTTGTGAGTTGTTGGTCTAAACTTAATTTATGCCAAACTATTTTCCAATTTTTCCGGTGGTTTTTGCCAAGTAATTATGACTTGTTTGTATAGTTGTGTTCTTTGTGTTCATCAAACATTATGTTACTACATTCATTTGTTTCTGGATCTTACATTCCTAATTTAGCCCATTGATTAATTTCCCATTTTTTAAAGCTAGTAGCAAAATAGCTCTAATAATTACTACTTCAGAAATTGCTTTCTCCCTCCCACCTCCTTTTCATTATTTCTCTTGAGATTCTTGATCCTCCAGATTCATTTTGTTATTATTTTTTCAAGCTCTGTAAAATAAATCTTTGGTAGTTTGATATGGTACTAAAATTAAGTAAATTTATTTAGATAGTATTGTTTTAAAATTACTTTAGCACAACTAAGCCACAAGTAATTAATATCTCCAATTATGTAGGCCTGTCTTTATTTTCATAAAAAGTTGTATTTGTGTAATTCCTATGTGTATCATGGTAAGTAGACTCACACATATTTCCCACATTATAGTTATTGTCAATGGAATTTATCTTTCTATCTCTTCTTTTTGGGTTTTATTGGTAATACACAGAAAGGCTGATTATTCTTGTAGGTTTATTTTCTATTCTAATACTCTGCTGAGGTTATTGACTGTTTCAATGAATTTTAGTTGAATCTCTAGGGTTTTCTTTGTATACCATCATATCATATGAAAAAGTGATAATTTTGTTTCTTCTTAACCCATCTCTCAAGTTTCTTTTTCTTGTCTTAATGCTATATCTAACATTACTAGAATTATATGAATTAGTTGTGATGAGAATGGGTATCTTAGCTTTAATTTTTCTTAATGGAAAGGCCTTTAGCGTTTTTCTATTATATCTAAAGCTTTCTTTTTCAGGGAGGAATAGGTTTAGGGATTGATTTTATTGGTATAGGGAACTCCCAAATGATAAAATTTCTTTTTATAGGCAGTCACTACTTTGCAATTTTTTGCTTTAAAAAGGAAGCAGCTAGCTTTTAAACACCCATTTTGCCCTCTGTGGTAGATGGTATGTATCACAAGTGAGATGAACATTTTTTTGACAGCATGCACATTATTATTACTCTTTGAACAGTACTAGGCAATGGTCACAGCACCAGAGCTCCCCCTTCCTGTCTCAGGATCACTTTTGAAAATAAATTTATTATTCCTGAGCACACACATGAGAGGTATGAGGGAAAAAAAATCACTGATCATCCATGCAACATTGGAATCATTCAGTCTATATGCCAGAAACTCATAGCACCTAGAGAATCCTCAGAGGTAAGTTTTATCCTGACCCCCTTCCTGAAGTCATGTCTTCATTGGGACATAGTGACATAGAATCACAAGGTTTGGAGATGGAAGAGACCCTAGAAGTCATATATGTTTGCCTTATTTTAGAGATGAAGACACTGAAATTAAGAGTTGTGGTGTTCGAGACATTTGAGAGATATAGTTTCTGATAATAATATGCTAACATATTATTAATAAAAGGATGGTCATTTGGCCATCTTTTTTAGACCAAAGACCCTTCATGGGACTCTTTCACCACTTATATGACCCATGAAGAATGGGTGTTCCTGAGGGTGGAAATCAACTCTAATTTGTTAATAAGTAATGAGAAGGAAGACTATTATAATGAGAGGTGGGTTTATTCTAATGAGGGCTTGGGAGCTAAGACTGGGATCACTCAGTTTTGTGTCCATATTACTTGGGAGACAAAAGGGAAAATCCACATTTTCCCAGACCTGTCTGAGTAAAACACAGTGAGTCAGAATCTATCAATTCACCTAACTTCGTCTTTTGAACAGATCTGAGTTCTTCCACCCCTTGTGCCCCCTGCATTTCAACATCTGCCTGAATTACCTACTCTGATTTCTGAATGAGGAAGTAGGAAAGGGGAAAAACCTTGGTTCAAATTCAATAACTAGGTATTAAACAGAGAAATAATCATTTTTCTCCCAGTGATTAAGTGACTTGTTCAAGCAATATAGTAGTAACAGATATGATTTGAACCCAAAATTTCTCACTTCAAATGTAGTTTTCTTTCAAACAGCTTCTTATTAAGACATCCTTGGGAAACTATCTATTGTAAAAACAAACATCAAGCATGTTTTAAATTCTGAAGTGTATAAGAAATAGACTTTTCCTGATACCTTGCTTGGCAGTTAGGTGGTATAATGGATATAGCACTGGAGCTGGAGTAGGAAGACACCTGAGTTTCAATTCTGCCTTAGACAGTATAAGTGTGACCCTAGAAAGCTCAATTAACTTCTCATTTTCCTCATGTGTAATGTGGGGATGATAACAACACTTACCTCCCAGGATTGTTTTAAGGATCAAATGAAATAACATAAGTAAAACACTTGGCAGATGTTAAAGAACTAACATTTAAACACTAGCTATTGCTGTCCCTTTCTTACCTTTACTCTGGGGGTAGAAAGTAGCCCAGATAATTGAGACTATTAGCTGTGGGGTGTGGTTTAGTCCAGTAGCCAAGTTACAAAGACTCTTCCGGCAACTTTCCAAAGGGTTATGGCACTGCCAATGCAGCTGCCCACTAAAGCTTCCAAGAGATAGAAAGGCTGATGCTGGCAACCCTCTGCCCCAAGTCCAACAGCTGGGTCCTTATGCTTTGGAACAGGGACAGGTTAATCATTGCAATATCTATTTCCAACCACTTTTCAGGGAACTCAAAGGTACTATAAAAATGTGAGTTGCTATTTCCCATGTGCACACAGTGGGGGCTCCAGTCTTTAAACAATCAATACATATTTAGGAATGCTAGGTTTTCTCCAGCTCTATGATGACAGCTCAAGATCTTATACCCTTTCCCCTACCTCCACTCTGAGCTCCTCTGAAACCATCTCAGACTTATTTTGAACTTAAAGAATTCTGACAGGCGTTCTATAGTTCTTCAAGTCTTTTCTTCCATTATCTCATTATTCCCACTTTCGAAGAATTTGCTCTTTTTGTCTGACCTCAAGTCCTGTTGCCGCATCTGCAAAATAAATTTTTTGTTTATTTCTTTCACCATTGAGAACATAGAAAATCTCTAGAGTTCCACTGAGCAAGAACCTCACCTCCAAGCACACAGGCAACACTTTTGTTTTTGAGAGGCCAAGAAGGATAGGACAAAGAGATAGAGACAGACAGCACAAGGGAGGACAAGGTAGAACTAGATATGAGGCAGGAGGGAGAGAGAGAGGGAGAAAGAGAGCACAGACAGAGACAGATAAAGAGAGACAGACAAAAGCAGAGAGATACAGAGACAAAGACAGAGAGAACTATAGGCAGAATGAGAAAGAGACAGAGAGATAGAGACAAACAGAGAGAAAGCAAGGAAAAGAGAAAATAGAAATGGAAAGAGGAGATAGAGAGACAGAAAGACAGAGAGAAGAGACAGAGGAGAGGAGAGGAGAGGAGAGGAGAGGAGAGGAGAGGAGAGGAGAGGAGAGAGAGGGAAGGAGGGAGAGAGAGTGAGAGAGAGAGAGGCAGGCAGAGATGCACAGTTGCAGGGAGGGAGAAGGAGAGAAACACAAAGAAAGATTAACAGAAACAAAGGAGAAAGACCATGTAGGAGAAAGTGAAACTGGATTGTGGTTGAAAAGTGCCTTGCTCCACTCCCACTCATCGGAGAGAGGATTTCTTCCTGAAATGTCTATCATGAGTTTCATCCAGTGAGCTTCCCACCCACACAGCCTGTCCTCAAAGCACCCTTCCTTCTAAAGCCTCAACGTCCAAATAGGGTGTAACCATCCCCTCAGCTCAGAGGAGACCAGCCAGCCCTCCTCCACTCCTCTTCCTGTCTCTCCTCTCGCCTGCCCCCTTTCCCCTCTGAAAACCATTTCGTTGCTGGCATCCAGGCATCAGCATATCTCTATTTCCCCTTGACCAAGACAGCCTCTTCTTTCTGCCCATCTACTTTTGCCCCTCCTTACTTTTGAAAGGCAAGTGAAAACCACGCCTACCTTCCCTACCCCCGCCTTCAGGACCTCCTCCCTAATCATGTTTAAGCAGCCGGAACAAAATCCCTGCAACAATGAATAAATATCTTCCCCTCTCGCAGTCTGAGTTTCTTCACCAGTAAAACAGGAATGATAATTCCTGGTCCACCCCATCCCTCCCCACTACCTCATAGTGCTGTGAAAGGCAAATGAGACTGTGGATGTGAAAGGTGTTTGATAAGTAACCAGAGCTATACCCGAATACAAAATTATTTTTTTAAAATGCTGCTTTGTTCTTGTTCTGCAGTCGTTCGCTTGGTTCAAGGATCTGGCTGGCTGGTTGTCGCAGAAATGATCGAAGAAAAGGGGGCGTACTAAAGAGGTATAGGCGGCTCCAGAGAGTTCAGCGGGGAGCCCTGCTCTGAACTTGAACTCCAACGGACAGCACTTGGTTCTTGGCCCCTGAAGTGGAAGCTACAATACTTCAAGAAAACCCTGAATCAAAAGCTGATGTGGGATTGGGCGAAGGAAGTTTAGAAATCGTTCAGCAAAGGAGTAACGGTGATTATTTTTGGTCTGGGACAGGCTTTCCATTGAGGCGTGAGAATCTGATTTTATCTTATGCCCATGGTCCCTCCAAATTGCGTCAGCAAAGAGTTACTTGGCTCTAAGCCCCTACCCTGTGTGATCATGATTAAACCACATAAACAGGTTGTCTATGATGACTGACTGCCTATGGAAAGTCAAGTCTCTTCCTGTCCCCCCATTTAGGGTGGTGGTGGAATGCTGTTCTGACCTGCAAAGTTCTGAATTCGTGCCACTCCCAAGTCACTAAGCCCACATCTTTGCAAAAGATGGTGGTACACACAATTATCTGCTCCATTGTGCCTCTGAGGGCAATGAGTGGCCTTCCTCATCACCAACATCCTCAGAATCTTTTCTATGACAGTTCAAAAAAATTTTTACAAAACTTTGGCAATGACATGGCTATTGAGGATCTGTATGGAGCATTAGAGGTCTTTTGGGAGTGAGGGGAAAGAATCTACTAGTTTTCATAAGATGTATACTCATGTCAACAGTGTGTGTGTGTGTGTGTGTGTGTGTGTGTGTGTGAGAGAGAGAGAGAGAGAGAGAGAGAGAGAGAGAGAGAGAGAGGGAATTGAAAACACCATACAATTCCCCAATCATACGTGCTCACTTGTTAAACTCTAGACCTAGTTCATTGTCCATTTTCTGTGCCTATTAAAGAGACAGACCCTGATGGATCAATTCATCATGTGCTATTCATCCCAGTAATTGTTATAACATAATTAATATTCATTTTTCATCCACTTGTTTTGCAGATTTCTAGGCCAATCTGTTTTAAATAGACATATAATTCACTGAAGTTCTGAATTAATTGAACTATCATTGTTAAACACACATTTCTCCATCTTGTCTATTAGACAGATATGAGGGATTTGTCTAAAGTCTTGTTGAAATCAAGATATACCATGTCTGTGGTAATGCCCTGAACTACTAGTGTAGCAATGTTAACAGAAAAGAAAATGATGTTAGATTCCCCAATTTACTTTTCCCCCTCAATTAGCTATCTATGCTTTTTAAAAACTTAAAAAAAACTCTTTAAAATTTTGAACTTGACAAATGATAACAAACATGGACATTTTCACATATAAAGAAGACCAAAATGATATTCACTATATTGGAGACAAATATAATGCTTCCAACTGTAGCTGATCAGACCAGCATAAGCTTGAAAGGCTGTACCACAGGTAGGGCACAAATAATCTGTATGAACATTTAGAGTGGAGATGACTAAATTTGCACATCTCACATTTCTTTTGAACTACTATGATTCTGCTTTACTCGTAGAGCACAGTGTCTTTTTTCATGTGGGCACACTATCCTGGGTGGTTCTTTGCCAGTGTCTACCATGTCACACAACCAATTGCAAAGTTCTTCAGGGAGACCTCGAAAGTGTTCTTGTATGGCTTTTGACCTCCATGTGAGTACCTGTCTTGCATGTGCTCTCTGTCTTGTCTTTTAGGCATGTGCTCTCCCTCTCTTGTCTTTTAGGCAAACATACGTTTTTGTTCTCGTCAAAGCTGTCTGACAACATTGCTAAAAACATCATGCTAAAAAACATGGGAATAAGCTCACAGCCTTATTTCACTCCATTGGTGACAGGGAAAATGTGAGAGCATTGTCTGTTATATAGAACCCAGGCAAGCATACCATCATGAAACTGATGCACAATATTGACACATTTCTCCAGGCAACCAGATTTTGCCATAATTCTCTACAAGCCCTCATGACTGACGGTATCAAAGACCTTGGTCAGATAGATAACTGTTGTGTACAGACTTCTGTTCAGCTCTTGATACTTCTCCTGGAGTTGTCGGGCAGCAAACACCATACTGACCATTCCTCAGCTGGATCTTGAGTATATAACCATCTTCCAGGTGAGTGATTAGCCTAATAAAAAGGACTCTGGCAAGAGTCTTGCCAGCAATGACTAAGAGACATTCTCGCCCCCCCATTCACCCCCCACTGTGATTGTCACAGGACAAATCTATTTCCCTTTACCTTTAAAAAGATAGACATCCTTGTCATATAACTCAGAAAATTTTATTCACCTTTTGTATGGGCAGTGGACTCTGCCTTATGAATCTCAGTGGGAACAGAATCAACACTGGGAACTTTGCCACATGGTAGTAGCCTAATGGCATTCAACCTCTTTAGTTGAAGTTAAGCTAGAAAGGGATTGATTTCAACCTGAGATATATGTATAGTCAATGACTTCCGTATTGACTAATGATGATCTGTTGAGGACTCTATGGAAGTGTTCAGACCATCTTTCCAGGATCATGTCCTCATCACTAATCAATATGGCTCCATCAGTACTGAGTAGTTGAAATGCACTATGGATCTTTGACCCATATTTAGTGGTCAGGGCATCATAAAAATAATTTAGATTGCTACTATAAGCATCTGCCTTCTTACTGAACCTGACTCTCTCTGAGCTCTGTTTGCATTTTACTTTTGATTGAATTAAATACTGCCTTTGTAGAGCCAGATGAACTATCTTGCTGGTAAACCCTGTGGAGTTCTCGTTCTTTTAGTAGCTTCTAAATTTCCCCATTATTTTCATTAAAACAATCTTGATGTTTGTGAGTGTTCTGGCCCAGATGAATAAATGCAGTGCTGTATACCAAATCTCTGAAAGCTTCCCACTACTTTTCTGCTCCGTTGTTGCCAACTCTGTGTTGGCTCAGCTTTCCCTCCAAGTTAGCAACCAACTTTCCCTTTTAGAGAAGGACTGTAATCTGTTGACATAAAATCTTCCAGTAGTTGTCTTTCCTTGGGACTGTACTTTTTGCTGAATGTGGGTATTTAGCTTGGAGAGGATGTCTATGATCAATATAGTACTCTGCCTTTTTCACTCTCACATCCTATCTGTCTCTTCTCCTTACAATGACATAGTCTATTAAATGCCAATATTTACCCACGAAGTTTTACTATGTTTAGGTAAATGGAAGATAGTATTGTTGATAAGAAGGGCATGAGACACACAAGTCTTCACTAGTAAGTGACCGTTGCTGTTGCTGTTTCCGACTCCACTCCTCTCAAGGACTCTCTGCCATACCCAGTAGTCTATACCTACATTAAAGTCATCCAGAATTATAAGCATGTCCTCTTTTGGCATATTGATGATAAAGGGCTTCCAGTCTTCATAATTTTTTTTCTTTGACCTCATCAGGGTTCATCATGGTAGGAGCATACACACTGATGATGGTAGTGTGATACTTTCTTGCAAGTGACACTCACATTGTCTTGAGCCTGTCATTCACTCCTTTTACTCCTTTTAGTAAGTATACGAGCTTGTTGATTAGAGAATTTGTGGTGGAGAAATCTATACCAGCTTCACAGTGCTTCCCTTTGCTGCAGCGACTCCAGAAAAATGTGTATCCAGCTCCAACTTCCGTAAACTGGCTTTCATTTGCCAGCGTTGTTTCACTCAAGGATGTGCTTTAGATGCAATACTCATAAGTTCTCTCACAACAAAAGTTATTTGTCTTTTGGATCTACTGGACTTCATGTTGTCTGTAAGTGTGTGAACATTGACACAGTGATGGTGAATGAAATCATCTTTGCAAAAGCTTTTGTACATTTTTTTGTGTTTTGACTATAAGATGGAATTCTCCCCTGTCATGGCAAGCAAGCCAGCACTGAGTGAAGCAGACAATTTTTAGGGCACCTTTTCTAGTCCCTTCCTCAACATCATGAGGTGAGCAGTGCAGTCCTTCAATAAAGGTGCTCACACATCCAGGGAGCTGCTAAACCTCACTGCTGTTTTCAGTGAGAAGATGAATCTATGGCCTAGATTGCTTGTGTGCAGGGTTGTGACTTAAAGCTCCCAGGGTGTCCACCTGCTGCTTCATCACTTGCCTGTCACCATAGGACTTTGAGATAGGTAAAAATGGTATAATATATATATATATATATATATATATATATATATATATATATATGTGTGTGTGTGACTTTTGACTTGTACATAAATTGGGTTTAAATGAGGCAGAGTTGTGTCAAGTAAATGGCCTCACTCTCTCAGTTACTGAAGTCTAGTGGCAAGACAAAGTCAGGATGGCAATGACTGGGGTTGCAGTGGATGGCACTGGCATCTTCGATGTCTAACCAAGCCCTCAGTTGTCCACAGCACCTGCTTTAACTGCTTTCATGGGTATTGGAACAAATCGTTCTCATTCACCCATTCCATCAGGGAAAGTCTCCACATGTTTGAGGTAGACACCTGTCTAACTCATGGATTAGTCTGAGGCCCTTCAGTTACCCTCAACCTGGTTTAGCCCATCTTCTGAGATGGTTTACCATCTACTGTGAATGCTACAGCTTCTTGGAGCCATAGGTGAGAGTTGGGGGAGTCAGTTGAACACCAAAGGTGGATGAACAACCCTCACACCAGAGGTGCTAATTTTCTCTGAACACACTCTACACCATATAAAGAAGTACAGAAAAAAGAGGATTATACACAAATGGAGATTCTATCTTATATACAGTTTATTTTTTTTAAAGTATATAATAAATTCAACATGTTAGTTCCAATGCTGCCCTACTTGTCAGTTCCCCTCCTCCCTGAACTCTTCTCAACCTTTAAAAAAATGTTTTATGGACACTTTTCTTCCCTTTTTTTCTTTTTTGGCACTACTATCAGTATCCTCCTATGATTTCCACCCTCTTACCACTCCTCCATCCCATACAGTAAAGCTTTCCTCAGAACAAATAAGGTAATCTCATACAGTCCATTTATCATGACTGGAAATGGATGTGTCCTTTCTGCACCTCTAGTCTATCACTTTTCTATCATCATGTCTTCTGAAGTCCTGCTTGGTCACTGCATTGATCAGTATTCCTAAGCTTTTCAAGGTTATTTTTCTTTATAATATCATGGATATTGTACCAATTGTTCATTCACCCTGCCTCTATTCCCCCTCCCACATCTCTCTGAAAACATCCCTGTCACCATTTCTTAGACAACAATAATGTTCTTTCACATTTATAGATCATGTTTTCTTCAGCCATCCCCTAACTGATCGGAAACCCCTTAATTTTCAATTCTTTGTTACAACCAAAAACATTGCTGAGAATATTATTGTACTTGTAGGGAGCATGCTGTGACTCTCTTCCATCTACCCCTCAAGGTTTTAGGGTACCCTGAGGGGTCAAGGTGCTGTTGCCATCAGTCTGATACCCAACCAGATATTTTCCCCCTGTTTTGAGGAGCTAATGAGCAACCTTCGGTTACATTTAACCACTTTACATTAATTAGCTTTTACAAAGAGACTTTTGCTTTGAACACACAGACAAGAACAATATATAAAACATTTACTCCAATACCTTGAGAACATACTCTCCTCCATGCCGCCAGGTCTCTAGGGGATAAGGCTCATTTCATTTCGCATAGTTCCTACACAATGTTAGTTCCACCAAGTTCCTATCTAGATGTGGCTGGACTGCCAGATGAATCCTTGTCTCAACTACCACTGACCTAGGATCCCTAAGGTCATTCCCCAAAGTCACTCCCTGGTCCTTGAGGCACTAATACTGAGCTGGTTGCCAAACCTGGATATTGGGAATGCACCAAAATGCCTTCTGACCTTTCAAAACTTGGAAAGATGGAGACTCTTTCATCTAAAAAGGAAAAGAAGCAAAGAAGCCAAGACCCATGGCCCATTTTACAAAGCCCCATGTGTCAGAGGGAGAAGGACCCAAGGCCTCTCACCTTAAAGCATTGCCTCTCATTGTACACTGTTACTGAAGGAGTCCAACAGTCTCCCTAAGAGCATGGCTAAAGAGGGTGTTACTGAGGCCCACAAGTATTTTTGAACACCTCTGCATCCCAGTCAAGGTGCCTCTTCTTCACTACGTGGTTGGACAGCCAGAACCAATTACAGAATTATCTATGCTGCAATGCCTTTCCATTGCATTTCCATTACTTGCCATCATAACTCACCTGTAAGTGGACATTCCTCTGAGAATCACTGGAGTGGCTCCAGGGAACACATCCCACAATGTAGCACAACTGAACTGATGCTGATTGAAGATCCAGGATCTCCCAACCTTGTGAACTCATGAGTTTGCCTCTCCGGCTAGAAATGTCCACTTCAAGATCTCTGTCCAGTCACTTCTGCTTAAGGGAAGAAAGACATAGAAAAAGAGGCATCCAAGGTGTTAATAGCCCAATTTGGCTTCATCTTCATTTGAATCCACATTCGAACCAACATTTGAGAGCAGCCATCATAGTTGAAGTCCCTCTTTATACGGTGGGGGGGTGGTGGAGGGGGAGGGAAGAATGGAAAGAGAGAGAGGGAAAGGGAGAGGGAAAGAAGGAAGGAGAGAGAGAGGGAGAGAGAGAGAGAAGAGGGAGGGAAGGAGAGAGTTCTATGTTACATATTCCAGATGTAAGAAGAAGAGAAACCATCAGAGGGCAGAATCACTTTTTTCCAGGCTCCACTGAATGGTCTGATCTTTCTGTGTCAGTTACCCACCCTCTTTGATATAGCATCCCCTCATGGGACAAGGGAAGACACATGGGAACAGAAAATTTATTATTTCACAGAACAAATCCTTCAGTACTGAGCTGAGCATGTGTCCCCATAAGTGGCTGGGGGTTTGGTATATCTCTAGGCAGTGATCTCCCAAAGGCCTATCCCTATACATGCTCCAATGCAGTATACTCTAGCTCTAACAGATCATGCATAGCAAAGAGATAGTGATTCCACCCATTGCATGAAAAAATGGAAATAATAGAGGGAAAAAAATCTTGTGGAAGAGACCTCAGATCAGAAACTACTTTGAAGCACAGAGGGCAGATGATAAATGTTGGAGAAGATGTGGGAAATTTAGGACATGAATTCATTATTGGTGGAGCTGTGAGCTGATCCAACCATTCTGGAGAGCAATTTGGGATTGTGTCCAAAGGGCTACAAAAATTTGCATACCCTTTGACCCAGCAATATCGTTTCAGGACTGTATCCCAAAGACATCATAAAAATGGGAAAAGGTCCCACATGTACAAAAATATTTATAGCAGCTCTCTTTGTGGTGACTAAGAACTGGAAATCAAGGGGATGCCCATCAACTGGGGAATGACTGAACAAGTTATAGTATATGAATGTCATGGAATACTATTGTGCTATAAGAAATGACGAGGACTTTAGAAAAACCTGGAAAGACTTATGTAACTGATGTTGAGTGAAATGAACAGAACCAGGAGAACATTGTCCACAGTAACAGCCACAGTGTGTGAGGACTGTTTCTGATAAACTTAGCCCTTCACAGCAATGCAAGGACCTAAAACATGCCCAAAGGACTCTTGAGGCAAAATGCCATCCACATCCAGAGAAAGAACTATAGAATCAAAACGTAGAATGAAGCAGACTGTTTTCCCTTGTCTTATGTTTTGTTTTATTTTGGTTTTTCTCACGGTTGCTCCCATTCATTTTAATCCTCTATTCGACATGACTAATGTGAAAATGTGTTTAATAAAAATTTATTGTACAACACATATAAGATAGCATGATGTTTCAGGGAGGGAGGGGGAGAGAATTTAAGACATATGGAAGTGATTGTTGAAAACTGAAAATAAATAATTTAATAAAAAATGAAAGAAACTTAGGGGGCAATGAGAGGTCACATTGCCAGTACCTGTCAGGACTTGAACCCAGGTTTGTCTGATTCAGAGGCCAGCTTGCTATTCAATCCACCGTTCTACTTCTTCAGTTGCCAATTGTTGCATCTCATTATCCATAGGTATTACTGTTACATGAAGGCTGGTAATTCACAAGGATTTGGGATACACAGGAAGGTAGGAAAGTAACTCATGAACTCATTCAATAAATATCCATTTATTTAATAAATGTTTAATACACATCTAGAATACTGTGCTAACTGTCGCAGTAGGTATTAAGTTTAGCTAAGACAGTACCTCAATGATCTCCTTGCCCTCAATGATCTCAAATTCTAGTAGGAAGATAAGATACAAACACCAATAACTATTTTTTTTAAGTAAAAAGAAATGAGTAACCTTGGCCTTGGAGTCAGCCACCATGGGTTTGAGTGCCAGCATTGAAATTTACTACCTGTATGACCAATGGCTCTGAGCCTCAGTATTCCCTCTAAAATAAGTTCTCAAGGACCTATCTCCAGGCTCTATCATGAAGGATACATTAAAGTTTTATTATAAAGTGACTTATTTATTATCCTGCTTCTTTTCTGAAGATATGCTCTGAAACCCAATGAAGGGTTTGATGGAATAATGCAATCTCTTTTGGCCTTCCTCTCTTGATTTATCATGGACTGAAGATGGTCTATTCCCTTCCTCCCAAGTTTCCCATCATTTCTAGTGCCAGGAGATGGCTAGCCTATTCCTGGACTTAAAATCAAGAAGACCTGGGTTTGAATCTTGCCTCAGATGCTTATTTAGCTGTGTTATTTTTCTTCAGTCCTTTCTGACTCTTGGTGACTCCAATGAGGGTTTTCTTGGCAAAGACACTGAAGTGGTTTGTCATTTCCTTCTCCAGCTCATTTTACAGATGAGGAAACTGAAGGAAACAGGGTTAAGTGCCCAGGGTCACACAGATGGTAAGTATCTGAGGTTGGATTTGAACTCTGCTCTTCCTGACTTCAGGCTTGGTGCTCTAACCACTGTACCATCTACTACCTCTGGGTAAATCATTTTATCCTTCATGACCTCAACCTCTTCATCTGTGAAATGGGGATAATCATGCCTACCCTCACAAGGCTTTTTTGAAGGTCAAATGACATAACATATGTAGTTGTGCTTTGCAAATCCTGGAATCCTATATAAATGCTAGTCACCGTCGTTATCATTAATTTAGCAGTCCCAATTCTAGAGTAATTGACAAGTCACTTCTCCTCCTTAATCCTCAGTTTCTTTCATCTAGAAATGAAGGAGTCACACTAGATAATCCCTAGGATCCCTTGGACCTCTTGAATAATAATAACCTCCGTTGTGCTTGGCATCGGGCTAAGCCCTTTGCAAATATTATCTCATTTGATCCTGACTACAAACCTGGGTGGTAGATGACATTTTTACCCCCATTTTAGTGATATGGAAACTGGGTGAAACAAAGTTTATGTGACTTGCCCAGGGTCACCCAGCTAGTAAACATCTGAAAGCAGATTTGAACTTGGGTCTTCTTGACTTCAGGCCCAGTGCTCCATCCGTGAGGCCACCTTTTGAATTCTATGTAGCCTCCATCTTTATTTTATTTGTCATCTTGTAAATCTTATTGTCCTGAATGCAGGGGCAATGACTTCATCAATGACCAGAAAAAAGCTCAGGACAATGGTTTGCTTTGGCATCTATACTTTCAGGGTAGAGAAGCTGAGCTGCCACCAGGGGGCAGCATGCATCAATATTTCTGGCCGTGGCTCAAGTCTGACACTGGGCAAACTCCCAGAAAGTCATTTCATCCTCACTGACCGCCATGGCAGTGCTGAACCAAAACAGATGCTCAGACACTGTTTCGGAAGATCAGAGGCAACTCAAGGGACTTTGTTTGACTCAGACCAGTGGTGTTTAGGTGAGAGAGAATATGGTGTAGTGAAGGGAGCACTGGTCTTGGAAGACAAAATCTTCGATTCAAATCTGGAATCTACAAATTTATAAGCTGGGCAAGAAACAATTGCTCCACCTGTCTGAGCCTCAGTTTCCTCACTTCTAAGATGTGGGCAAGAAAAGTTTCAAGGCTTTCCTCATAGGGTTTTTGGAAACTGAATAAACTGTATGCATCTTGTGTTTAAACATCAAGGGCTTGCCAGCATGATTCCATAGAAAGATTCTTGTGTTTGTTCTTTGTTTTTGAGGAGGACCATAACATCAGAGTAAGGATGACATGACTTGCACTTGACTTTGTTCTGAGTGAGGAAGGGCTGTGCAGGTCACCAGCCTCACTTTCTCCTCCTGAGCCATCTGGATTCAGTGACCAGATATTCATCAGGATGACTAGAGGTGGCCCAGGATGCAACGGGAGACCTTGGCCTTTTAGGATAAGGCCTTTTCAGCTACTTAAAGTGAAATAATGCCCATTCAGGGAATAGTACTCTTTAAAAGGTAGTCAGAGGGATGGCCCTTTTAATAGAAAAGGGAAAATAAATAGATAATCACTCTGGGAGGGGCAGGAGTCTCAGGGTTGTTGGTTTGAAGAGAAACTGTTACTATTGACATTCACTCTAAGCCAAGAGGGTCCAAAACCAACCACTGAGTGGAGGTTGGGCAGGGATCTTTCACTGTTCATTCCATGGGCTTCAGAGTGCACAGGGTCCAAGATTCCAGGGGAGACAAGAAAGAAGGCTGGATTTGGAGCAGAAAGAACCTGGTTCAGTTTTTGGTTCTTCCATTTTCTGTCTGGGTGATCTTGGGGAAGTCACAACTTTTGGAGACTTCAGTTTCCTTATCTTTAAATGAGGAAGTTGAACTATATGATCTTTACTATTTTCCAACTCATTTAATTCCATGATTCTTTGACTCTATAATTTTAAACTCTTAATTGATTTCCCTGCCTTAAATGTCTCCATTCTTTCATCTAGCCTCCATGAAGCTACTGAATTAATATTATTCCTAATATTATATTCCTAATAATATCAGGTCTGACCACATCACTCCCAAGCTCAAGAAAGTCTAGTGACTCCCTATTGCCTTTAGGGGAAAAGAACAAAACAAACACAAACAAGTAACAAACTCCTGTGCTTGGCACTTAAAGGCGTTTACAACTAGCTTGCCTTAATAGCTTGTTACATGTTGACTTCCATCACACACTCTTATAGCTTGCCTGTTGTTCCTCATCCATGGTATGCTTTCATCTTCCTCCTTGCCTTGGCATAGACTGTCTCTCATGCCTGGAATTCACTCTCTCTTCATACTTTCAAGAAATTAATTTCTATCAGTGCTCAAAATACATACCATTTCCTATATAAGGCTTTTTCTGAACACCCCACCTCTCAGGTACTCAAAAAATTACTTTGTATTTATTTATGTGTGTACATGTGGATCATCCCCAATTCCCCCCAAATCCCTGTTCTTAAAGGACTTGGGTTGTTGGATTTTTGTCTCCAAATCCTCAGCATCTAGCAGAGTCTGATACATAAAGGGCACTTCACAAATATTGCTGAACTGATATCTTCTTCTTTTGAGTAAGGCTGAAGTCACCTTCATCCCCTCACCAAAAGTCATGGGATCTTTCCTAGGGAGGAGAATAGATCAAATCAGGGATCAGATCAGTTCCTAAGGCAGTCAGAGTAGGGGGAGGGGAGGATCATATGTCCTCAGCTGAATCCTGAACACCAAAGTCTTCCTAAGGGTATGCCTACATATCACGTATGTGGAAGCATGAGTGTATCAGGAGCACTGTCCAGAATGAGGGAGCTAAAAGTCCCATTGGATTCTTCCCTGGACAGACAATATTTGGATAATTATATTCTAGTCATCATGTTGTAGGAAGGCTATTGAGAAACTTCAGAGTACTCAGAGAAAGGGCTGGAAACCAAATCATATGACTCAATAGTGTCAAACTCAAATAAAAATAGGGGCCACTTAACCATACATAAGGATTTCTGCCACTGCATATTGACTTAGAAAACCACAAATTAACATTATCTATATTTTATTACATTTTTGTTTATTTTATTAAATATTTTCCAATTACATTTTAGTCTGATCCTCCCCTATGATCCCCCAATTTGGAAGTGTTGAGGATGCATATGATCCACAGGTAGTATGTTTGACATCTCTGATATTGTCGTTTGTTCTTTATTTTTGCAGAGGACCAATGATGTCATAGAGTGATGTCTTGACTCATGCATGAAGTGGATTTAATCTAGACAAAGTTTCACGAAGTGTTCACCCTCGCTTTCTCTTCTGAAGTCATCAAAATCCAGTGGCAAGACAAAAGTCAAGATGACTGATGATAGTCCAAGGTGTAGTCAATGACCTTAGCATCTTTAATATCTCACATGCTTGAGGCAGACACCCTTCTATCTCACTGATGGGTCTGAGGCTCTTTGGCTGCCCTTAACCTGGCTTAGCCTGTCTGCTGAGATGAAGTTTGGTCATTGAACATACTACTGCTTCTTGGAGCCGCAGGTAAGAGTTGAGTGATAGTGGACACCAAAGGCAGATGAGCAGCCCTGAAAAGAACTTGGCAAGCCATCACACCAGAGGCGCTAGTCCTCCCTGAACCCCCACACACTCCATCTCTGATATAAAGGATAGTTGAAGGACTCTGAAATACTTAGCCTGGAAAAGAGAAGGCTTAAGGGAAGCATAACTGTTCTGAAGCTTTTCAAGGCTTGTCATGTAGAAAAGAGAAGATAGACCTGTTATGTTTGTTTTCAAGTTATTTTTCTCTTCCTTTTCTCAGCTAAACTCCTTGAAAAAGCTGTCTGTAATTGTTGCTTACACTTCATCTTCTCTCAATCACTCCTTAGGCCTCTGGCTTCTGACCTCATCAGATTTCTTAATTGCCAAATCTGATGATCTTAATTCAGTCTTCATCCTTCTTGACTTCCTGGTTGCCTCTGACACTGGTGGCTGTCCACTCTTCCTGTATGTTCTTCTGGGGTTTTTGTGACACTGCTCTCTCAAGACTCTCATCCTGTCTTTCTGATTGCTTCTTCTCAATCTCCTTTGCTTATTCTTTAACCAAATCTCATCTCCCAACTCTGTTGATGTTCCCCAAGACTCATAGGCCCTCTTCTCTCTCTTCCTTTTGGTGACCTTATTAGCTCCCATGGAATTAATTATTATCTGTATGCAGATGATACATGAATCTATAGATCTACACAGTCTCTCTTGAGTTTCAGTCTCACATCACTAATTGCCTATTGGACATTTCAGACTGTATATCCCAGAGACATTTCAAACTCCACCTGTTCAAAAGTGATTCACTATCTTTCCCCTCAAACCTACCACCCTTTCAAGCTTACCCTATTTCTACCAAAGATACCATCATTCAACCCATCTCCTAGGTTTATAATATCCATGTTATCAAAAACCCTTCCCTATCTCTCCTCCTACATATCCATCTAGTTCCCATAACTTCCCATTTCTACTTCCACAACATCTCTCAAGTCCCATCCCTTCTCTCTATTTACAGTCACCACGTTTGTCCTTACTCTCATCATCTCTTGCCTAAATCAGTGGTTCTCACACTTTCTTGGTCTTAAAAAAAGTTACACTTAAAATTTTTTGAGGATCCCAAAAAGCTTCTGTTTATGTGTACTCCATCTGTTGATATTCACCCTATTAGAAATTAAATCATCTTAGCCTTATTATGAAAATAGTTTTGACCTCATGAGAGTGTGGGAACCCTCAAGTGTCCCTGGGCCATACTGCAAGAAATATTTGCTTAGACTACGAAATAGCCTCCTAATTGTTTTCCATGCCTTCATGCTGTCTCTATTCCAGGACGTATTTCATACTCCTGCCAAAGGGATTTTCCTTCATTAAGTGCAGATCTGGTTATGTCACTCTCGACTCAATAAATTCCAGTACATTTCTAATGCTTCTGGGATAAAGAAGCATGATATTCTGGCTAGAGAACTAGTCTTAAAGTCAGGAAGACCTTGTTTGAGTCCTGCCTCTTGCACATGCTGGCTATGTGACCCTGGGTAAGTCACTTACTAACTTTTCAGTGCCCTAGTTATGTCTAGTAAATTCCCTAACACTAAATCTCAGGGGGCAGCTACATAGTACAGTGGATAGAACACTAGATCTGGAGTCAGGAAGACTCATCTTTTGGAGTTCAAATCCTGTCTCAGACACTTATTAGCTGTGTGATCCTGAGCAAGTCACTTAACACTGTTTGCCTCAGTTTCCTCCTCTGTCAAATGAGTTGGAGAAGGAAATGGCAAACCGCTTCAGTATCTTTGCCAAGAAAACCCCAAATGCAGTCATGAGGAAACAGAAATGACTGAAAACAAGCAAGTAACAAAACAAATAAATTGCAGAGAAAGTAGATGATAGAGGGAGCTACTCATGGGATTGTCTCTACACCAGTGAAATCTCAGGTCCGGTCCATGTCCCTGTCCTTCTCATTGTTTTAAATGCCTGTCTGTAACCTATTTTTCTATTTTCATTGTACATTACTCTCTCTTCCTCATTCTTGGACCCAGACAAACTGGCCTTTGTTACACTCATACAAAACTCCATTTCTGTTTCATTGACTTTGTACTGAGTATCTACCAGGCCCTCTCTCCTCACCTCTGCCTCATAGAATCCGTCCCCTATTTCAAGAAGTAAGAGAGAGATTCACCTTCTACTGGAAGCCTTTGCATAGTGCCTTCTCTCCCAACCTACTTTCTATGTTCTGTACACACACACACACACACACACACACACACACACACACACACACACACACACTCACTCACTTATCTCCTTGTTTAAATGTCGGTTTCTTGGGAGCAGGGACTCCTTCATTCTTTATCTTTTTATCCCCAGAGCCTGACTAGCACAATCCCTGACACACAGTAGGCGCTCAACCAATGCTTATTGAGGAGTTGATTGGCCCCAGAGGGCAAAACTAAGAATGGTGACTGGAAATTGTAGAGGCAGAGGCAGGGGCAGATTTTAGTTTAATGTAAGGAAAAGTTTCCTTTAAAACTACAGCTATGACTCCACATGTATAATAGTTTGCCTCTGCAAGGGGGGGTGTGGAGAGGGTCTGGGGGAAGGGAAAAAGTTTGAAACTGAAAATAAACATTCAAAAATAAAATGAAAATGAGAAATAGCCCTAAGTGGAATGAGATTTCCTGGCAAGGCAATTGCTTCTCTGTTGCTCAGTGTCTTCAAGGAGAAGCCCAATGTATTCTTGTTGGGGCTATATCATGGGAAGGATTCCTTTTCAGGTATGAGTGAACTTTAAGTCCCTTCTAACTGATATGTTGTGATTCTGTGACTGAGACCTGTGAAAAACTGGAAGCAGATAGAAGAATGATAGACACTAATGTGTATCACAGCGAGAATTGGGGTAGAGGGGAACAATATTTTATGTAACCTATTTATAAATACACATATTTTTGGATGCCACAAGATATCATTTTGCAGGACAGGTAGGTATTTTGGCCTCAAAGAATTTCATGGAAGTTTCTGAGGAGAGTAACACACAGGAAAATATCCAATTCAAATCAATTAAACAAACTGAGTAAGAGCCTACTGTATATAGATACAGCACTATGATAGGTCTTGGGGGAAATACTAAAGTATTTCATCTCACAGCATTTGAGAGGGTTATACCCTAAATACAGATAACTTAGACACAAATAGTTCATGCTGAATACAGCAGAGTGGTAGAAGTAAAAGGCTGTTTTAGGTGTGAGAGGAATGGTGTTCAAACTTATCCTGGGGAAGAGTAATGCTTTTTCCTGACTCTCCCTGAGGGTAAAACAAAGCAGCCAGGGCACAGAAGGCTCTTCTTAAAATTCAGTGAGAAGAGCCCTGGGTTTCAGAGTCAAAAGGTTCAAATCCAAGATTCAAATCCAAACTTTGGCAGTTCTTAGCAGGGTGACTTAGGATAAATCAATTCCTTTCTCTGGGTTTTGATTTCCTCATCCCTAAAATGAAGAGGCTAGATTGGATAATCTGTAAAGTCTTTTCAGATTTAAATATTAGGGTTTTATGGGATGGGTTTAAGGCTTAGAAGGAAAAGTTAGTGGGAGGGGAATTTCAGAGGGTAGGTTGTGGGGCAAAGGGATAGGGAGAGAATCAGCTTGGCTAGAAAAAAAGGGAAGTAGTTGGGAGTAAAAGTTAATTGATGAGATGTCCTGTTGGAGTATTAAGCTTAGAGTCCAGAAGACTCAACTCCCTGAGTTCAAATCTACCCTCAGATACTTATTAGCTATGTGGCCCTGGGCAAGTCACTTAATCCTGTTTGCCTCAGTTTCCTCATGTGTAAAAAGAGCTGGGGAAGGAAATGGCACTCCAGTATCTCTGCCAAGAAAATACCAAATGGGATCACAAAAAGTTGGACACGACTGAAACAATTGAACTACAACATCTGATGTAGTGACCTAATCAGTTCCCGTGGATTCAATTATAAATATTTATACTGATGATTCTCAGATCTTCTTATCCAGTCCTAACCTCCAGGCTAACATCTCCAGTTGCCTATTAGACACCTAGAGCTGGATATCTTATAGACATCTAAAATGCACATGTCTAAAGCTAAACTCATTGCCTTTTCCCCTAACTTCTTCCTCCCCCCTGCCTAATTTCCCTAACTTATCATCATGTCTCTGATGTCATGATCTTCCTCAAAAACTAAGGATGAATACAGATTATTGTCAGTATCTTCTCCAGTGACCCAATCTCACAACTAGATGTCACCTCCGAACAATCATTACTCTCTCTTACTCTGTTGCATCACATCTGTTACCAAGTTCTGTTGATTCCATCCTTTCCAACATTTCTTTTGCACACCTCCTTTGACATTGTTCTGACATGGAACAACTTTGGTGCAAGCCCTGTTGAGTTATCAATGGAACACTTGGGTGAAAAAGCTCTCCTGAAGGCCATGGGAGAAGTGAACCTACAGCTCAGATGTGTCAAGACAGCAGATGTTAACAGAGTTGAGAATTATATGCATGTATATAATAGTCAATATGGGAATGAATGAAATTGTCGATTGAAGCAGAAGGACAAAGAGTACTCATATTTAGGCACTAGGGAAAAGAAAGATATAATGAATAAGCAAACAATATTAAGTGACTTGCCCAGGGTCACATAAATAGTAAGTATCTAAGGTTGGATTTCAACTCAGGACTATGTGCCAGGCACTATGCTAAGTGATTTTTTGCAAAGGTGATCTCATCTGATGCTTGCAACAGCTCTGTGAAGTAGATATTATTATTAGCCTTATTTTACAGTTGAGGAAACTGAGGTAAAAAGAGGTTAAGAGACTTATCCAGGTTCACACACTTATTAAGTATCTGATGCCGCATTTGAACTCAGGTATACCAATTCTCTATACACTAAGATGTCAGTTGACGGGGATAATGACTTAGAGTAGTGACTGTAAAACAAAAAAAGTAGAATATTTCTGAGTACAAAAGAAAAAGAGAATATCTAGGAAGAGAGAATGGTCAATAGCTGAAGAAAGAACAAACAGAGTGAGAATTTTTTTTTACAAAAGGATTTTGGATTTGATGCTTAGGAATTTATTTGTTATTCAATTTGTTCTTTTTTTTTTTCCCTTCCTTCTTAAAGAGGACCAATGACATTGAGAGGGTGATGTCTTGACTTGCAAGCAAATTGGATTTAAGGGAGGCAGAACTGGGCAAAGTCATCCCAAAAGTCAAGATGACTGACCATGGCCCACGGTCTTTCCCATGCCTCAGTTTGTCTGAGGAAATGCCCATTCAATATCTAAGGGCTAGGTATGAACTGAAGAAAAGGAGGGTCTAACTTGCTATCACAAAAATATTGATCTGGGAGGGGAAAAGTCACTGGCTGGTACAGAAAACAATTGCTATCTACAATCATTCTAAGCCATCAAAAACTAAAAAAAAAATGAGCCATGGAGGCCTGGATTCGGGGTTGAAAGTAAGTTCATTTGGATGGTGGGATTGAAAGCTAGGTTTCTAGGACAGCATAGGTATAGGTGAAGTGCATTGTGTCAAGCAAGAGATTTTTCCCCCAAAAAAGTTTAGTAGTGAAAGTAAGGAAAGTGATAGGACAGTGTTTGTGTTAAAAATTTAGTAGTGAAAGTGATAGGACAGTGTTTGTAAGTGTTAAAAGTTTAGTAGTGAAAGTGATAGGACAGTGTGTCAAAAGTTTAGTAGTGAAAGTAAGGAAAGTGATAGCACAGTATTTGTAAGTGTTAAAAGGGTGAAGGGATGTTTGTTTTGCTTTTTTTTTTTAAAGAATTGTGGAGACCTAAGGATCACTATGAAAAGAAAAGAAGGAGTCAGTGGTTGAAAGAGATCTAAAGATGCATGAGAGAGAGGGCTGACTCATAAAATAATATTCTAGAGCAAGCAGGAGGGAATAGACTTAAAGTTTAGGTCACAGTTTTAAAAAACATTATTACAAACTATAAGAAAATGTGTTTCTTCCTCTCTATCCTTTCCTCTATTATCCTTTTATCTTATTTCCTGTCTTGTTGCTCAGTTTTTAATTCTGGACCTCAGAATTTCTAACTGGTCTGAGTTGAGATATTAAGGTTTGCAGTATTGTTTGGACTGGGAAAGAATCTGGACCTGGGGTTCTGGGATTACCAGAATCTAATCCAAATTCTGCACTGACTGCATGATGTTGGAAAAATCACTTCAGTTCTCTGGACATCATTGTTCTCTTATCATTCTCAAATATTTGTTAAATATGAATCTGTAAATTAGGAAGTAGAACACCTTCTGTAAGTATTTCAAGTAATTATTTGGAGGCATTTTTAGGAGACAACCTCTGACTAAGTGCCCAGTGAATGAGATAATAGATATGAAAATGTTTTCCAAACTTTGAAAATTTAAGTCATAATTGTGAGTCCTTTCAGTGTAGATGAGCTGTGGGGCTCTTAAAAAAGGTCGTAAAGAAAGGGTCCCTCCCAATCCCCAAACCCCTTTTTCTCCCCCTTCAGCTTCAGACTGGTCAGATCCATGGGGACCCATCCATCAATGCTCACCTTTGTCATGCAGAGTGGCCCAACTCTCCCCAATCCCTGCTTCCTCCCACCCCAAATCAGACATACAATTGTCCAACTGCCAAATCTGAGGCATTGCTCACTGCTAGAGACCCCATCGCTGCCTCCCTCTCCCAACTCTGATCCCCTATTCTCTGGGGTACCCTCCACCCCCCACTTGCCAGCACTTCCTACTCCACCCCCACCAAACTCCTGATTGCCCAGTAATTGCATTCTCCACCCCCCAGTGTCATGCTAATGGACCTGCTCCTGGCACAGCTGCCCAGATTAAATTAGGACCCAGGAAGGCCAGCCTCCTAATTGTATTTTCTAGGCTAGGATTGTCTCCCCCTTTAGGGGTGCTAGTCTAGGGGAGGCCCAGAGAGGGGATAAATTAGCCCTGCCAATATTTACCAAAGACATTTGACTTTGTTGGTCTGGGATGGTTTTGTCTTCTCCTCCCAAACCAGGCCCCTGAAACCTGATTAACTTGGTTAGAGTGAGAAAGAAGTTTGGGGGAATCATCCATGACCTCCAGAGGCCTTGTGCCTTTCCTTCATATTGAGATAGATGGGAATTATGAAAATCTCTTAAGGAAGAGTTTCTAACACCTGCCTCTGGGCTTCTGTCAGTTCTTCCTGCTGGGAAACCTTCCTGCCACATCTATGTTTTGTCTGTCCTAGAGGCTGAAGTTTTGCCTTGTATCCCCTTGATCTGTCTTCTGTGTAGAAGAAAATCAGAAATTCGGAAACCATCCCCAGATCCAGTCCTACTGTCTCTTGCAAGTTCTAGTTTTACATTACCCAATGCCCTTTGGATATTTTGAACTGGATGTCCTTATTATCTTCCTCTGCCCCCAGATCTCTCCACTCCTTCAAGCTTCCCTCTTCCTGTCAAGGACACTGCCATCATCCCAATCTCTCCCTTCTAATTTCCCTATCACCATTGATCCTGCCATCTTCCCAGTTCCTCAGGTTCACAACATGGGTGTCATCCTGGATTCCTCATTCTCTTTAACCCCCATACCCAATCTGTTGCCAAGGCCTGTCAATTTTGTCTTTGCAGAATCTCTTTCATATACTCCCCTCTCTCTTCTGACTCTCAGACCACCCTGCTGTAGGCCTTCATTACCTCAAGTCAGGCTATTTTGAAAGGCTGTTGGTTGGTCTCAAGCCTCTTCCCATTGTAATCGACCCTGCTTTTAGTTGTCAAAGTGATTTTCCTAAAACACAGATCTGATCATGCCATGTCACCCTCCTTTTGTTGATAAACTCCAGTAGCTCCCTATCACCTCTAGGGTCAAATTGAAAATCTACCGGCATTCTAAGCCTGGAGTTCATAAAACTTCCTGATCCCCCTCCCCCATCCCAGTCTTCTTACACCTTAGTCATACATATTCTGTGCTCTAATGACATTGGTTTCCTTGCTGTTTCTCAAAAGGGACATTTTTTCTCCAGACTCCAGGCATTTTTAATGACTGTCCTTCATGCCAGAAATTCTCTCACTCTTCATCCCTGCTTCTTGGCTTTCCTAGTTTTCTTCAAGTTCCAGAAAAAATGCCATCTTCTATAGAAAGCCTTTCCTGACCTCTCTTAATTCTAGTGCCTTCTTAGTGTCTTTTGCCTTCCTTTGTATCCTCAGTGTTTAGCACAGTGCCTACTATTTTGTAAGTACTTAACAAATGTTTATTGACTGACTGCTTTCAGTTTCTCAATTCTACTTTCCAAGCAGCTGCCATAGTGGTATTCATATAGTACAAATCTGATTATGCCTCCCAATAAATGCCAGCAGCTCCTTAGGACCTCTGAAGAAATACAGACTCCTCCATCTGGTGTTTAAAAGCCTACGCAACTTGGAGCCTACCTGTCTCTTCAAGCATTACACCAATTCACACACTCACTCTATAGTCCAACACAACTGGTCTTCATTTTGACCTCATGTCACCCTCTAGGCTTCATTTCTGCGCCTTTACATAGAGTGTTCCCAAATAACACCTCCCCCATGAAGTCTCTCCTGATTCCCTCCCAGATATTAGTGCTCCACCCACAATTATTGCACCCTCATGCACAATAATTGCAATCAATTTGTAATTAAGTTTGTGTGTGATTTGTATTTCCTTATATAAGTGTATCTTATTCAGTAGAACACAAAACTTGTTGAGGATAGGGACTGTTTTATTTTTGGTTTTGTATCTTTGGATCTTGCAAATAATAAATACACCTTGTGATTGATTGATAGATTCGTATGTAGCACCTGGGGGCACTCAGGTAGCTATTGGACTAGTCCTGTAAGGGAATGTTTCTATTTAATTTAATCTAATTAATTTAATTAAATTGATTAATTTGCCTTCAAGGTACTATATGAGTCCACATCTCTATATTCTTATCTCCTATGTCCCCTCTGGTGTGCTTATCTTTAACAGTAAGCCAAAGGACATAATTAGTTCAAAATAATGGCATTTAAAGAAATGACACACCAAGGAAAAAAGCAGCAAAAGATTTTTCTCACAAATCTGGGCAAGTTTCTCACACAAACACCTATAATCAAGATATGAATGTAGAGGGATACACATTGTTCTAATGCTGTAAGGTCACTCATGTCTTTGAAAGATGACCTGAGAGATGACTTGTTCAGTATACTGCCCACTGGTTTCATACCCTGCATTTCCTGGCCATATAATCTCCATTGATGTGTCCGACGTAATGGCTGTAGTTTTTGGCTAGATACTGCCCTGTCAAATGATGCTTCGTTGCATTCTGTTTGACTACATATATCTTCTCCCAGATTTGTCTTCTCAAGCTTTGGACCGTCTGAATCCTTGATTATCTTTCTTAAGAAAAAAAAAAAAAACAGCAGGTGCCATTGCATCAGCTACAGTTTATGTGTTTTTTCTAGCTCATTCAGAAAAGGCAGAAATCTTTACCTGGGACTTGACCAAAAAGCTTCCCCTTTGGTTCTTGTTCCCTCAGAGCTGTTGCTACTGAAGCACCTCATCTCCCTTGCAGGAGATTCTCAGGGGCTGGTACCAAGCTCCTTAGAACAAAGGATAAATTTCTTCCAGATAACTAAGCCTTTTATTTGGATTCTAGATGTAGGAGCTGGGCTCCCTCTGTCAGAGACCTCAGCCTACCTTATGGCAACCATTTCATTGAATCCCAATTTTCAGTATCTGAAGGCTAGACTATAAACCAGGTAAGAATCATTTGTCCAATAACTTCCTAACAATTTTGGGATTTGGGGGTTCCCAGTCTTCAAATTTGAGGCTTCTGCCTTTCTCCCATATAGATGAGTACTTGGAAACATCCACAGATAGACTAAATTCAGGGATAAGGTCGTTGCTTCCTTTATAAGCACACTCCTTACTTTTTCATATGCATATGTAGCCAGAAAAGACTGAAAAAGTGTTGCCTCACTCATAAACTGCAGGGGAAAGGGAGTAGTTTCCAGGGAGACTGGAAAGAAAGGTTGTGTAGGGCCTTAAAATGTAAAAGGAGAAGTTTATGTTTTATCAAAGAAAAAACAGCAACTATGGTGCCTTCCATGGCTCTGTCATGGGCTTTCTTTTCTCTCTCTCTGCTTTTTAACCTTGTGATCCCACCAACTCTTACAGATTCAATGAGCATCTCTTTGTAGATGATCCTCCGAGCTATTTATCTACCCATAACCTCTCTCCTGATCTTCAGTCTCATTTTCAACTGCATTTTGGACATTTCAGATTGGTTGTCCTGTTGACATCTTAAACTCATATCCAAAACTGAACTAATGAACTTCTCCCCTAAAAAAGAAACTCCTTTCTCCCAAGCTCTCCTTTGATTGACAAGGATATCATCATCTTCCCAGTCACCCAGGTTCAAAATCTAGTTATTATCCGCAACTCCTCAGTCTTTCTCACTCCATCCTATTCAATTAGTGGCCAAGTGCTCACAATTCTGACAAGCAACTTCTCTCATATATGCTCTCTTTTCTTGTCTTATATTGCTACTACCCTTGAGCAGATTTTCATTTCCTCATATCTGATTTTTTTCTTCTACTTGATCTCCCTGCCTCAAATTCTCCCTAATTCAGTCCATTCTCCACTAATTTATTAAAATGATCTTCCTAAACCACAGATCTGACCATGCTACCTTGTCAGTAAGCTCCAATGGCTCCCTATTACCTCTAGGATGAAATATAAAACCTTCTTTGGCTTTTTAAACCCTTCATAACCTGGAGACCAGGACATATCTTTCCACTCTCCTTATACTTTACTTCCCTCCATGTACTCTGTGATCTATCAATATTGACTTCCTTGCTATTCCTTGCACATGATACTCCATTTCCTAACTTTAGGCATTTCTATTGACTGTCCACCCCCTTTAGATTTCTCTCTCTTTCTTCATCTCTGTCTCCTAGTTTCTCTGGCTTCCTTCAAATCCCAGCTAAAATTCCATCTTCTACAAGAAGCCTTTCCTGATCCCCCTTAATGCTAGTGTCTTCCCTCTACAATTTTCTCCAATTTTGTATACATGTGTATGTATGTATACATATATATGTATTTCTCTATATATGTATATATGCACATATATGTGTGTATGTATGTATGTATGCATATACACATATATACACACATCTGCCATATACAGTATTTTGCATATTTTTTCTCCCATCAGATTGTGATCTCCATGATAGCAGGGCACTTTTATGGCTCTTTTGTATCCTCGGCTCTTGGCACATTGTCTGGCACATAGTAGTATGTCCTTAAAGGCTTGTTGACTTGACTTGTTGACTTATAGGGGTGTGATACAGTCATATCTGTGCTTAAGGAAAACTATTTTTGCTTCAATGTTTTAGGATAGAGTGCAGCAGGGAGAGACTTGAGGCAAAGAAATTAATTAGGAGGCTGTTGAAATGATCTGGGTAAGATGTGATGAGGGCCTGATGTGAATGGAGAGAAGATGTCAGATGTGTTGCTGTTTTTCCTTCATTCTCATTCTCCAAGAGGACCATGATATCAGGACATCAGGAAGGTGATGCCATGACTTGCAGGTGAATTGAATTTAAGTGAGGGAGGGCTGTGCAAGGTAACCAGTCTCACTTTTTTCTCCAGAGGCGAAATAGATCAGAATGACTGGAGGTGGCCCCTGGTCAGAGGTGACAGATGTTGTGAATGTAGAAATGGCAGGATTTGCTATTTGATTACACATGTGAAGTAAATGAGACTAAAAAGTAGAAGATAATGCCAAAGTTATGAAGCTGAGAGACTGAAAGGATGGTGGTACCCTTGATAGTAACAGGGGAGTCTGAAAGAAGGGAGGGCTAAGGGACAAATATAATGAGATTGGTTTTTGGACATGTTGAATTTAAGATGTCTCTAGGATATCAGATTTCGTAATTGGTGATATAAGACTAAAGTTCAGAGGAGAGACCAAGGAGTGCATATATGGATCTGGGAGTAAAAATATAATTAAACCTGCGTGTCCTGATGAGGTTACCAAGAAAGAACATGAGAAGGGAGAAGAGAACAGTGCCTCAGAAATACCTAAATTTACGGAACATGGTATGGATAGAGCCAGAAAATAAAACTCAGAGACAGTGTTCACATAGGTAGAAAGTAGGGTCACAAACCTCCAGTATCCAGGTGGAGAGAGTGATCAACAGCACCAATTATGACAGATAAATTGAGATGGATTATACTGAGAAAGTATCATTAAGTAACTTTTCAGAGAGCAATTCTCTCCAAATGATGACAAAGTCAGACCATATTGCAAAGGATTGAAGATAGATCAGAGGAGAGGAAGTAGTAGTGTAGACAACAAGTATAGACAGCTTTTTCAAGGAATTTAAGAAAGTGAGAAGAGATATTGGATGAGAACTTGAGGCCATACTATAGTCTAGTGAAAGTTTTTTTTTTTTTTTTTTTTTTTTTTTTAGAATGAGACAGACCTGGCTATGCATAAAAGAAGTAGAGAAAAAAAATGAGATTGAAGGCTCAAGAGGGGATGATGGTGGTTTCAATTTTCTGGAGAAGACGAGGGGTTACGATCAAGTTCACAGGTAGCATAGGTTGACTTTGGCAAGGAGAAGGATTACTTCTTTGTCAGCAAATGGTACCAAAAAGAGAGCGTGGGAGACAATGTCAAAGAGTTTTGAGATGAAGACAACAGGAAAAGAAAGTTATATTAAATGGTCCCAATATTGTCTGGATAACCCTCGCTATCCCTCTTCTGCAGCATTCGAGCCCTGAGAATATGGCATGAGGGGGCATGAAAGCTTCCCCTGTTAGATACCGAGGCATCTCTGCCCACAGGCCTTTCTGTTGTCAGCCCACCATGCCTAAGGTCTCCTCTTTTAGTCTAATCATGATGAAGAAAGTTCCTAGGGCTTAGTTATTGCTTTTTGTTGTTTTAAAATATATTTTTATTGTTATCTTTTGGTGTTTTTACATCATCAAAATTTCAATACTCCTTTGGGATGGTAATGGGAAGCTCTTTTCTCCCAGAAAGTCATAGGATGTAATTATAATATTTTTAAAGAAAAGAAACAATAATTAATATAATGAAAAAAATTTGAAAATACATACAATGCCCTATACTTGTGGAACTCCCACCTCCACAAAAGGAGTAGGCCAAAGCTTGCTCTTCATAATTTTGTAAAAGATGAGGGCTGGACAAGTAGATCTGAGAATGACTCACTTGGAGATGATAATTAAATCCATGGGAATTGATTAGTTTGCCAAGTAAAACAGTATAGAAGGAGAAGAGGAGGGGATTGAGGACAAAGCTTTGGGGGACACCTATGGTTACTTGGCCTGACTTAGATGAGGAGATAGCAAAGGAGACTGAGGAGTAGTGAGATAGGAAGGAGGAGAGCGGGGAGAGAGCAATATCAAAAATTGAAAGAGAAAAGAGTTTTCATGGATGATCAACATTGACAAGGGTGCAGAGAGGTAAAGAGGAATACAGATTGAGAAAAGGTCATTGAATTTGGCAATTAAGAGATCACAGGTGATGTTGAACAAGAGCAGTTTAGGTAGAATGATGAGGGTGGAAACTAGACCACAGACAGAGAAGAAGAGAGGGAGAGAAAGGAAAATGGAGGCACCAATTGTAGAGGGCTTTCTCAATGGGGTTAGTCATTTCTACTTTCTCAACATCTCAGCATTGACAGTCATTGACCTAATTCAGACCCATGTCCAGACTACTGCACTGGTCTCCTTAGCTCAAACATCTCCCTACTTCAAGTCATTGTTCAGTTGTGGCAAAGTGATTTTTATAAAGTGCAGTTCATCACATTCCCTCCCGCCTACCAAAGAGCCCCAGTGGCTCCCCATTGTCTTTATGACTAAATATAAAATCTTCTCAGACTGTACAAAATTGATTCCTTATCTTTCTCTTTAAGCCTTACTATTCCTCCCCCCTCTCCCTCCCCAACCTGACCCTTTTCTACCTTCACAGCCTTTTTCCTTGGTACTTCCCTCCACACACTCTACATATGGTCCCGTTGTCTCTATGATGCCGTTAAAGTGAGTGACCTGCTTGCAGCTGCATTTCCTGCCTCCGCCTTTGCAGTGGCTGTGACTCATTTCTAGAAAGCTCTGCCCCCTCAATTCTACCTCCTAGTTTCCCTGTCTTCTTTCAAGAATCAGATAAAATACCAACTTTGGGAGGATAACTTTTCTGGTCCCCCCCAGGTCCTAGTGCCTTTCCAATTTAAATGAACTTTATCCACTCGACGTATTATGTACAGCCTAGTTATTGCCTCCTCTATTACATGGAATGATCCTTGAGGTCATGGACTTCTACTTATTTTATTCTTTTTTTATTTTTGGACTTTATTTGTATCCCCAGACACCTCTCCTGGCACATAGTAAGTGCTTAATAAATGTCTGTTGCCTGACTGAAGGCTTTTTACTTAAATCTCCCTCATGCACAGAGCTGGGAAGAAGACTTAGTGACAGTCCTCTTACTTGCCTCCACTACCTGCAGACCCTTCCTCTGCCATTAACACCAGAAACCACTTATCCTTTAAGTTCATTTCCAGTTACCTCCATGGGGCAGCTAAGTAGTACAGTACATAAGGCAACTTCCCTGGAGTCAGGATGGACCTAATTTCAAATTCTGTCTCAGACATTTACCAGCTGTGTGACTCTGGGCAAGTCACTTAACTCCAATTGCCTAAAAAAAAAGTTCTGTCCAGACCACTTTTGCTCATGGACTTCCAGGCTACTCTTCTTCTTCTTCAGTAAGTTCAGTCTCTGACTCAGTCTTCTTCACCTCAACCACTGCCCCTCTGGTATTTCAAAAGTTCTTCAACTTTTCTATCTTCCACATCTATAATCTCCAGACTATCTCTCTACCACATAAGGAGTCATATCTTAGACCATCTTCTTCTCCATTTTCAAGTGAATTTGCCCCAACTGCCAGAATTCCTCATTAGAGCTGATTTCCAAATCACTAGAGGGTCTTGAGGGATACAAGTGGAATCATGAGTATGGAAATGGCTATGCTTTCACCTGGTTCTTAAGGCCATCCAGGAGAAGGAATCTTAGTATTTACAGTATAGTGGATGCTCCTAGTGGACACTAGGAAATGCAAAAGGAAACTGGGTAAGGTTAGAGGTTTGGGATGTGTGTGTGTGTGTGTGTGTGTGTGTATGTGTGTGTGTGTGTGTGTAACTGGGAGAGGCCTGAAGCTGAATGGTATGAGGGCTCTGCTGGAAACTGTCCCAGCAGAGGGAGGGGGAGGGTGCTGGGTATTGGGGGTGGGGGTGTGGAAAGGCTGAATGCTGACAGATGGAGCTCTCTCTTTCAGGTCCCTCTGAGGACCGTTGCAAACCACACAATGTAGAGAAGTAAATTAAATCCAGGAACATGTGCACCAAACTGGGGAAGAAGGGAGGAGGAATCTCACATGGGGGCTAGAGAGCCCCCCAGAGACTGGGGGAGGAGAGGCCAAAGGCAGTAGATGGGCCCGCTTATGGAATGGAGGTCAGGGCTCATTTATTGAAGCAGTTGGTGAAGTGTAGGTGGAGACACAGAGACATAGACCCCTAACATCCTCAGATAGACAAGGGACTTTGAGAAGTCAAGCAAAGCCTTCTAGCTTTATTCCGATCTAGGCCCCTTGCATTCATTCTGCTTTTTAGACAAATTGGACACCTAAGCCAAGTTGTCCTGAGCTTGGGTAACTTTCTCCAAACACTTTACTTCAGATCCTAGTGATGAGAAAAGTGTATTACCTTGACAGCTAATTCCTATGTCATCTCGCTGAGATGAAAACAGCCTCCATGTTTTTGTTTGGGATGTGCTTAACTTTGGATCTCAGTCTTTCTTCATCTCTGCCATCTTCTTTCAAGGCCTAGCTCTTTGTCTGTATTTATCCTCATGTGGATGCATGTCATCTCTTACAATTTCATTGTGAACTTTCTTGGAGGGCAGAGCTCATCCCTGAGCATTTAAAAGAGTGACTTATATGATGACTTACTTAAGGAATATTTGTTAAATTGAATTGAATGGAAAGCATCCTAACTCACCCCTGAGTAGACTGCAATCCCCTCACTGCCTGCATTTCCTGCCCTTAATGATGACTTCAAACCTCTCCCAAATCCTAGTAAAAAAGCATCTCATGGAGAATCTCATCAATGCCTTTATCCACTGGTATAGAAAACATGTATCTAGGGTGGAGGTTCTTAATCTTGGGTCCACATATCCCCAATGAGTCAATGGATAGAATTCAGGGATATCAGAGGCTGGATGGGAAAAAAAAAGCATCTTTATTTTCACTAACCCCTAACTGAAATTAAACTTTTCCTCCAATTATTTAAAAACACTACTCTGAGAAGAGGTCTATAGGTTTCAAGTGAGATCATATTTATAGCACAGTGGCTAGTGCTTAATAAACGGCTTTTTTCCTTTCCCCCTCCCTCTTCATTGGACTGCAAAAGGGTCCATGACACAAGAAAGGCTAAGATCCCTTGACATAGAAAATCTCTTTTTTTTAATCAACTGCCACTTAGAGGAACTGAAGAAAGAAATGCTCTGGACCTAACTTGGGAATAGGAATAGGGTTTTTTGTTGTTTTGCCGATTAGTCATGTCTAACTCTTCATGACCCCATTTGAGGTTTACTTTGGCAAAGAACTCCGGTATCATTGCCAAGAAAACCCCAGATAGGGTCATGAAGGGTCAGGCATGACTAAAATCAAGAGTAAATATATGATTGCCATTTCTTTTTCCATCTTATTTTACAGATGAGGAAACTGAGACACATAGCGTTAAGTAACTTGCCCATGGTTACACAACTAGCCAATGTCTGAAGCTGGATTTGAACTCAGGTTCTCCTGACTCTATCTACTGTAGTACCTAGTTGCCCTACAGGAGTAGAGTAGTGGTTACCAATCTAATTCAAAGAGGAAGTATGGCATTCTCTCTGTTCTCTTGGCCTGGACAATGGCAGCATGGGTAAGTACTGTGATCTTCCTACAGTTAGAAAGCTCTACAGTCACAAAAAAGATCAAAAGTGGCATGAGAAATAGTCCAAGAAAGCTTATTGGAGCACTGATCTGAAGGCCACCCCATTTGTAGGAGCATCCCATGCAAAAGGATTTGTCTTGGGAAAAGTTGGTGTGGAAGCCAAGCAGCCAATTCTGTTGTGTCTATGTCCATCTAATTAAGAACAGTAAATAGTAATGATGCAAATGAAAATTTTAAAAAAATGTTTTTTTTCCAATGATAGCTGCTTGAACTTTACTGGGATCAATGATGAGGTTTTGGAGGTTGGATTTGGTCAGAAAGGTCATACTGCTGCTGATATTCCTCAAGTACACTTCAAGGTTGTAGAAGTTGCAAATGTTTTTCTTCTGGCCTTGTTCAAAGTCAAGAAAGAAAAAAAACAAGATCATAAAAATTATATGATCCCTTTATCATAGCAAAAGAGTTTCATGTAAAAAAAGGAAGTTTGGTGAAGTGGACAAAAAACTAGCACCCACGACAGTGCATTTCCTTGGCTAGTCAATAATGAGATTTTTATTGCTATTGTTTTCGAATTGTTGATCTGAATTGATTCAGAAAATCTAGGCTCAGAATCTTAACTAGGGCAGGATGTCATGGCTTTGTCTTAGGGTGCCAAATTTAGAGGGTGCTGAAAGTGCTTTTCAGACCTTCATCAGTGTAGATACAGCAGCAGAACACTCAGTAAGCAAGAAAATGTAAAATAGGAATCTACCCCATGGTGAACTGGGATCTAGGGTGCGCTGGAGGGGTTGTGAATATTTCTGACCAAGAAATCAGCCAGTGCTACAAATCAGAGTTAATGATTGATTGTTTTGTTGTTTAGACTTGAGAAAGTGATGGAGGGAGGGTTAATGATATAGATTAAGCTTAGAAATATGTCAGGGGGTTATTTCCTCCTCCCTTGTTCCTCTCTACCTTCTCTCCCCTTCCTTCTATACCCCATTCCCCCCACACCCCCAGAACTGTAGGTTAAACATTTATCATCATACCACTAGCTGGATGAGTTTATCCCTTCCTCTTGATCCCCTGGTAGGATGATCGCTAAGGCTACTTCCAGCTCCAACTTCTGTTTCCTATTGACTCAAGGCATCTAGCATTTGAATGACTTTCTTAGAATATTTCACTTTAAATGTGTGAGAACATGCTTCACACCATTTGTCTCAGGCCTGGTTTGTGGCACTTACTCTAGGCACAAAAAGAGTTCTGTTTGGTCTCTTGTTTTCCCAGGTACTCTTATAGCAGCTGTGACAGGCAGAATCTCGGTCTTGGCTCTTCCCAGGAGAACATAGAATGGCTCTGAAGCCTTGGGGAGTTGGAGCTGGATACTTCTGCCCCAGTAATCTGAATTCTAGCAAAGGGAGGATTCTCATGTCCATTTATTGCCAGAGCAATATTTCCATGAATACTTTTTCTATGGACAGATTCTGAAGTGAGTTGTTCTGAACAGGATGCCCAGTCTCTAGATTCCTTGGGTATGAAGATAGAATGTTAGAAGTGAGAGGAGCCATAGGGATCATCTGGTTAAACCTCTTGGTTTTATTTTGAAATTTATTGTTAACTCTGTTTTTCCCACATTTATTTTTTTTAATTTTATTTTTAAAATGTATATAAATTTATTTTCTCCCATTGGGAAAAAAAAGAAAAGTAATATCCTTGTAACAAATATGAATAGTCAAGCAAATCAACTTCCCATATTGGCCATGTCCTATGTACATACATACATACAGATAGATAGGTAATCATTTAATATCAATTTTATAGCCTCAATAAGAGTTAGAACCTGAACTAATCAACCAGAAGAACCTGAATCTAACAGTTTCTTTGTTCTCTGAGTAAACTCAGGGAATCTTTTCCTATGTCAACAAGGCCAGATAGGACTGACTTAAGAGTGTTTTTTTCCTCTGTTTAGGAACATTAAAAATGAGACCCTTAACCCAAGCACTATCTTGAACAATGGAACTTTTCCCTTATCTTAGTATTATATGGACATATATACTAAGTTATAGCATGTTAACAGTAAAGGAAACACAGATATCCTGGGTCGTAATTTCAACTGTCACTGTCAACTCTCATTGTATTTAGCACCTATTAAATTAAGAAATTCTTTTCTCATAAGGTGGTTAAATATATAGAGATCATAAATTTCAGTGATAAAGATTGGTATTATTCCAAAATATATTTAGGGCTAGTCATTCTTGTATCAGATAGTCAGAACTTACATTTTGGCATCATACAGCATGAATCTGCTACCTTTAAGGGAATAAACAATATGAATTTACATATCACCTAGCCTGTTTACTTCCTTTAACCAAACTTACAGGCCGACTGAATGTGTGTGTATAATATATTATATATAAAATATATTACGTATATGTAAAATTTTGTCCCCCTGGTCCTTCACCTTTCTGTTAGGGCATGCACAACATATTCCGTCTTGAATCACGGTTGATCATTACCCAGCTCACTTATTTTATAGGCAAGAAAACTGAGGCCTAGAAGAAGGGAGAGATTTGCCAAGGCTACACAGAAAATCAACATTAAAACTGGGGAATGAACCTATCTTCTGACTCCCTATCCATTGCTACTGTACCACACTGTCTTCACTGATTTTGACTGTTGGTCACCCAATGGATCACTGTTCAATCAGGTTAGTTGGGAAGGGAAGAGTAACAGAATTTTGGAGAAGAAGAAATAATATAGTATGCTGAAAAGATCACAAAACTTGGTACTTTGTAAAGCACAAAACACTACCTACATGAAATTAGTACCCTCTGTCCCAGCAATGGGGAAAAATTCGTGAAAAGTTGACAAATACACAAGGTAAGAGAAATGGCCTCAAGCCTTAATACCACCCTAGGGCTAGCAGAGACTCAGCTTAGGGGACTCAGCAGCCTAGGAAGAGTGTCTAGTTCATCTTCGCATGCCCAGACTGTACCCACCACCTTAGTAGAGTTTTAAATATGGGACAGAGGAGGAGCTCAATGGAAGTTTGCTAAACTGAATGGAAGGGAGTACTCTGAAACTAGAACAGAGATGCATGCAGATCCCTTGGGTACCTATCAGGGTACCTAAGCTTCAATCCCTGGTGAAGCCTATGGATCACTTCTCAGAATCATATTTTAAGTGATAAAATACATAGGATTACCAGGAAAACTAATTCTACTGAAATAGCCATATATGCCAATATACACATGCATACAAACATACAAATACGATGTGTGTATATAAATATAAATGTGTGTGTACATACACACTCCAAAATCACAAACCTCAAAAAACTGCAGAAAAAGAAATATTGATTAGTTCCTTAATTTGCAGAACTAAGGAATTTTTTTCCCTTTTTATATAAAAATTCATTCTTTTATCAATATCCTTGAGGTGGGATTGATCCTCACTTAGCTCCATTCCCTTCTTCCATTAAGAACCTGGAAAGATGTTTGATAATGGGATAATAGAGTGAATGACTGAAAACTTTAATTACATGCCCACCACATGCCAGGAACTAATGAAAAATTTGCGGGGATAGAAAAATACCAGCAAGAGAGTCCTTACCCTCAAGCAACTTACATTCCAGTAAGGGAAGACAATGCATATAGGAAAGACTCCTAGCCTTCTTCTAGATTGTCAGTCTCCTATGATGAAGGGAGTTGTGGCTATTAGCCCAGAACATTCAGAGAGCTATTAAAACTTCACAGTTACAGGATGCTTGGTCACAACAACCACATGAAAGAGACAGGACAGGAAGGTCCTGGCTTTACCTCCTTTGTGATATCTTTCCTCATATTCCAATTATTAGTACCCTCTTCCTTTCCTCAAATTAAACAAGGGAGGGGTGTCTTGCTCAGGAAACTCTAAAGAAATAGTGACTGGAGTCACAGGGACATTCTTTCTAGGAATGGTAGTGCTGATTAAAGTGGGGACTGAGGAGAGGGTATGAGTTTGTTAGCATAGCATAAAAGTGACTTAGAAGTTGAGTAGTGGTTCTGGGATCAAGGAAGGTAAGGTCATTATTCAGAAACCCTCAGAGTTTCAGGGGAAGGAACTTGAATTCCTGTATGAAGTGGAACTTAGTGGCATGATTTGAAGATGAATGGGAAGTGGTGGACCGACCTGTACAAAGACAGTGGGAACCCTGCAAATGACTTTCAGATGTTCTTCCACTCAATCACCTATTTCAGTCCCTAAGATCTCTCCTAGTCCAATCAAGAGTAGGACAAGACTGAATGAACACCTTGGAATGCAATGAGGAAAGTGGTTTGCTTCAGTGAAAAGAACACCGGACTTGGAATCAAAGTATCTAGGTTCCATTCCCGGGTCTTCCATTTCATGTTTCTGTTATTCAGAGCATCTCTCTTTTGGTTTCCATTTCCTCATCTGTCAAAGAGGATCAATCCTCTTTTAGAGGTGAGATGAGCTCTAAAATTCTTTCCAGCTATAAATTGATGATCTATCATGGTTCAAAATCCTTTAGGTTCATAAGTACACCAGAGAAGAGTGTATGAAAACACTCCCCAAAACACTCCAGTTGTGGGTCAGACAGGGAATTAGAAGTTTCTACCTTGACACTAAACTAGGTATGTGATTGTACGCAAGTCTCTGAACCACCATCTCTTCATCTGATGTATTGAAATAGTAATTCCTGTCGTGTCTCTTCATGTAGTTTTTGTGACCAAGTACCCCATAATTGTGAGGTTTTAATATTTCTCTAAATGTTCCGGGCCAATAGCCACAGCTCTCTTTATCATAGGAGACTGACATCTGTAAATTTCCTTTCATATAAATCCTCTTTTGAATGGAGGTGAAAAAGAAAACCCACTAATTCAGTTCTCTCCCTTAAAGGGACTCCCCTTAAATTTCTGTGAAGCTGTGATGGGGGAAATAGGGTAGAAGGCCGAAGTTCAGCATCTCCTATTTTTGATGGTCTCTTAACCACCTTTCATATGTATCTGTTCCAGAGCTTATTTACCTGTGTTGACAGGGTGTCTAACCTTAGTCTATCCTGTAGTTATTCCAGGTCATTTCTCCTGGCTGTGACCTGAGCAGAAGTGGGGATGGCCAAGAATGCCATTCTGTCAGAATGTCACTTCATATCAGCCTAATAGCATAGAATAATCAGTGTTGACCAATTAGAGAAGGCGGATGTAGTGTACTGTGGACCCAGAAAACCTGGGTTCAAATCCTAGTTCTTCTACTTTTTAACTGTGTAACCTTAGGCAAATCATTTTTCTGAGCCTGTTTCCTTACCTGTAAAGAGGGGGTAATTATCCTGGCACTGATATAACTTGTAGACATCTGATGATCTAATGAAATTTATATATATCAATGTATATGTCTATGCATACCTTCATACACACACAGAATATTATTTAATTGTTAATTGCTCTTGTTATTATTGGTTCCTTCCTTTCACCTACAAAGAAATCCTGCTGGGAAAACTTCCAGGCTTCTTGTCAATTTTTCTATGTTCACTTTTTAAATTCCCAGATGTGTTTCCTCTACCGAACAGTATAGACATAACCAGCTGGCATTAGCTCCAGGAAGGTAATTTACTATACCACCTTACTAAGTGAAACACACCTGGAAAGATGTCTGATAAGGTAGCCTAGTCTTTTCTGGTCAACTCAACCTCAAATTCAACCAACTTTAAGGGCCTACTATATATAAACCACTGTACTAGGTGCTCCAGGTGCAAAGAAAACAATGAAATGGCCTCTGTCCTCAAGGAATTTTCATTCCATCTGTTGAGCAGAATATAATATGTATACAGGTAAGAAAATAAATAGAAAGCAATTTGAGGAGCATGGAGGTCACTAAATAACACCGGTATCAAGAAAGGCTTCACGTAGAAAATGACACAATGGAAAGAACACTGGAACTGGGGTCAGGAAGACCTGAATTCAAATTCAAATGTAGACACTTGCTAGCTGTGTGACCCTGGGGAAGTCACTTAACATCTATTTCCCTCAATTTTCTCATCTGTAAACTATGGGTTGTTGTGAGGATAAAAGGAGATGATGATTGTGAAGCACTTAGCACAGTGCCTGGCACATAATAATAATTATATAAATGTTGACTATTAGTTGCCTTAGTTTCTTGTAAAATGAACTGGAGAAGGAAAAGGAAAACCTCTCTAGTATCTCTGCCAGGAAACATCCAAAAAGGTCACAGTGAGTTGGACACCACCGAAACAACTGAATAACAGTAAAAAAATTATCATTATCTTTATAAGAGATAAATCTGAGAGCCTCATAGGTCTTTAGAAAAATTACTTGGGAGAAGTTACATTACAAAGTTTTTTGTATGGATTCTGTAGATTTCTGTATGGAACCTGAGGGTTTTCAAAACTTGCATACCCATTATCTCATGTCTAATATTTATTATCTGATTTGTGTTTTACAATAAGTCAGTCTGATAGGTGGGGCAGCCATGAGGTAGTGTATAGAAAGCTGGAATGCTGCCAGAAAGACCCGAGTTCGAGCCTACCTCCTATACCTTATTACTGTGTGACCCTGGGCAGGTCACTTCAATTCTAGGCTACTCTCCAGGTCTATAAGTTTCAGAAAAGGTGCTAACCTGTATGTATAGTACAGTTCCCTATACCTATGAAAATCAGTTCCAGTTGGATCTCTATTTCAGATCTTAGTTACTTCACAGGCTCCATCCTAAGATAAATTTTTTTCAATTACATTGAACAAATCCAGTGGTGCTATTATTGTCCTTGATTGTTGCTATAATATGGTGTCTGCATTTTCCAAAACCCATATTTCTATGGGTTTTAATGTATCTAACATGAGTTCTAAGAAAAACCACCAATTTTATTAAGTAAAATTTACATTCTTCCTTCCTTCCTTCCTTTCTTCCTTCCTTCCTTCTTTCTTTCTTCTTTCCTTCCTTCCTTCCTTCTTTCCTTCCTTCCTTCCTTCTTTCCTTTCTCTCTCTCTTTCTTTCTTTCCTTCTTCTTCTTTCTCTCTTCTCTTTCTTTCTTTCTCTTTCTTTCTTTCTTTTCTTTCTTTCTTTCTTTCTTTCTTTCTTTCTTTCTTTCTTTCTTTCTTTCTTTCTTTCTTTCTTTCTTTCTTCTTTCTTTCTTTCTTTCTTTCTTCTTTCTTCCTTCCTCTCTCTCTCTCTCTCTCTCTCTCTCTCTCTCTCTCTCTCTCTCTCTCTCCTCTCTCTCTCTCTCTCTCTCTCTCTCTCTTTCTTTCTTTCCTTCTTTCTCTCTTTCTTTCTTTCTTCTGAGGCGATCAGGGTTAAGTGACTTGTCCAGGTGTATTAGCAACCACAATCGCCCACAGGGTGGGCTGCTAGGACAGATTCTTTGATCTGCTTTTCTAAAGAAAAGACGGCTTCAAAGGGGTCAACAATCTTGCTCTAATTACAGATAAGCAGAGAGAAGTGAGTATCCAAGACAGAATCCAGTAGACAGAGCTCCAACTATTTAAACAAAATAATACAACACCTAAATACACCACCAGATAAGAAGCACACCAACATCTGAATAGTCGGGGGTAGGGGGAGCTCTTAAATGGCTACTCAGAGTCCAGTCCAGGCAATCAAGGTCCTTCTCATGAGGAAGTCCCCAAAGCAAAATACCAACCTCCCAGTACATATAGTTTTCAACTAATAGGCTCAGAAAGCATCATAACCCACCACAGCTGAGAATTACCAAGGTTATCCTTCAGATTTTTACAATTTGGCATGAACCTAGGAAACTGAACTCTAGAAAACCACAACAAATCTCACTTTTCTTATGCTTACACCAGGGTAACACAGCTAGTAAGGCTAGAATCATTTTACTCCAGGCCCCGGTGCTTTATCTACTGTGCCACCTAGCTACCATGGAAACACTAACATTTCTAGAGCTATCTTAAGGCCAGATGAGCCATGTATGGTCCACTTTATAGTTCTGGAAATGAATATTAAAACTATTATCATGCCGGTATTAACATTTTAAATATGTTCTTCCCATTTAGCTTTGATTTCAGAATACTAATCAGTTTCTTAATGTTAATGCACTCAGTCACTACCTTCCCTTCAACATCTTTAAACTCAATGTGTATTGATTGGAGGAGACCAAAGTGTTTGTAAAGTATCATCTTCAACCATTAATTCCAAGTAATCTCCAGATTCACGCTTGAAGTCTTCAGTCTCTTTCCTAGGTATACCTTAATTATTTTACATTTGTTGGGTCTAAATGAACTTTTTACATAATTTGAGAAAAATTTTCTGAGATGAAGGAGTTTTTTGATTTGTCTTTGGTAGAATCAAATAATTTAATGTCACACATTTATTAAGATGATTTGGCACAATGCCACCTTTAATTTGGAAGCAATATTTAATTCTATTTAGGAAACATGATAGTGAATTTAAAGCTAGGTTAATCTACGCTAAAATGAAACTTTTCCCCAGAAAAATTCCACATTTTACATCGGCTGTGGTTGACATTATTGGGTTGATGGTATGTTCCAAATTGATGACAAGTAGACATCAAATACTTTGGTGCTCTTACTATAACTTATATATTTGAAGTGATTGAATAAATTATGAATGTGATTGGGTCAAAGACTTTTCATTAATCAATAAAATAAATATAAATATTATGGCAATTTTCAGCAACTTTGTTTCACAATCACCAAACTGATAATGTTGCTCTTTAAACTACTTGACTTTGTGACACTTCAACTCTTCATCTAATATATTTGTTTCTTCTGAGTGTTTATAGTTTTTTTTAAAATATGCAAACTGTGAATGTTTTGTATTAAATACACAAAAATGTATCTGGACAATATTTGAATGATTTTCTGGTGTTCTCATCTTGTGGTAATAGATATGTAATGCCTTCTGTTAAGAAAGCTAGGAGTTAGTTTCAGATCTGACAGGAAGCTGACAGAGTGCTTTACCAATAATTCATATGTTATTGTGAAGCGTTTGAGCCAAGAATTTTGGATCTTATCTGTCCCTACTGCTTTCCAGTTTGATGACATGTGTTCTGTCATTCATTATAATTAACAGTGTACAAACTGTTTTTCCTTTGATTTAGCTTGAATTTTCATTTTATTGGTCAAACAGAAAATTTCCACATCTTCTTTCAGGCATTCTCTCAATTTCTTGATTCCTGAAGCCTTTGGCATGAAGTTTTTTATCATTTTTTTTTTCAATTTATTTCTTTCCATTCATTACTTTTTGTTGCCTTTCACTGGGCGATGTGCCTGGTGTTCCAATTTTCTACTGAACAAGCCAGTTAGATATGGATGCAATCTTGCAATGCTTTTCCACAAACGTTCAACAGTTCCCTCTGGTCACTTCTGCCATAGTGGTGTTTGACACCTGTCAAATCACCTTGATAGCTTTACTTTTCTCTTATGATTTTTACCACATCAATTTCTGTCACATTACTGGCTCTCTGTGGGTTCTGAAACATTTTTATACTTTCTGTCAAGACTGTGGAGGAGGCTCTTTGTTCATGGCGGTGATAGTAGATACTAGCTTGTGTGAATTAATCTGTTTTGACACTATTGGTCTGCTAACGGGATTCATGTCATCAAATTTAATAGAAGGACTGTTTTTGAATTCCCAACTAATTATGTCCATATCCTTTTGAAAATTGTTTGGGATATCAGTCCTGTTTTTGCTCTAAGTTTTGATATTGAGTATGATTTCTGGAGTTTGCATTTAATGAAACATTTCAAAGACCTTGAAGTCTTCAACTTTTTCTTTTTCCCATTTTAGTAACTGCACAATTTTGTCATTTACTTAGTCTAAACTAGTCTTAGGATTAGTTGGCTACACATTGTTGTATGCCTTGGAGTTGAGAGTAACATCAGCAAGAAAGCAGTATGAAACTCTGGCTTGTAATTGGCGAAATCCATTTCCAGTTTTGTTATGATGTAGTATTTAAGTATAATGGAAGTATTCTAGTCTTCGGTACACTCCATACATAGTTGTGGTGGTGGTTTTCTACATCGGCTTCACAGAAGCCTTTTCAATAGGTGGGATATTGACATTCTTGATTTATTTGGAGTATCTTGTCTTTTTGTGATACCAGGATATAAAAGAGCACTACTTACTTCATGGACGTCCATGTTAAGCTTTTTAGTAGGACCAACCTGTGATTCTATGCTGCCTCATTTATTTCTTAGGTTCACAGGAGCCATTTTCTTCACACTGGCTGAGGTGCTTACATGATCAATGGGATTGCCAGTTACATTGCCAGTTGGTAAGTGTTATAGGACTCCTGCTTTTACTTAGCAGCTACTGTGGTGACATCAGGGCTAACAGAGTCCCTCCTGTACATCACATTAGTCAATATTCCCTTACTTGGGCTTTATCAACTCTTAAGACAGAAGATGGCTTGGGTTTTGAGGAAGTCATCCTCCTCATTATTGTTATTGTCAGAATATTAATATGAGTTTTCATTTGTCTCTTTTTGCCACCAATCCCCAACTCCTAGAAGTTTTGACTTGGCTTCTGAATTTCAAAGCGTAGATTTTTAAACGTTTTTGTGTCATGGGTCATTTTAACATTTGGAAACCTCTAAAACTCTAATGAAAAGAAATGCTAAATTTTAGTTAGAGGTTATTTAAAATAAAAATGTATTTTTCTCATCCAAATTTATTTATCCTCCTGAAATCATAGATTTGTAAGGGTCCATGGATCTCAGATGAAGAGCTCCTATCTTAGAATATTTCTAGTTCATAACTGGAAGGTCATTAGAGCAAGTGTGTGTGTATGTGTGTGTGTATAAACACACACAGAGGTATATACATACATATACATGTATATACGAATCTATATATAATACACAAACATATATGTGCACATTAATTTATACATATACGCACAGAGCGTGTATATACATAGACGTGTATGCATATGCATGTTTGCATGTGAATAGAAACATAAAAGAAGGAAAAAAGGAAAGAAGAAAGGAAAGATTTTAAAGTCTCTGGCCTAAAATCTTCTCGTATCCTGGAGGTCATCTTTGAACACAGTTTTAGCTGCAACTACTCAACTCTTGTGTGGCTCCCCCAAGGCATCTCCTGCTTCATCAGGCACACAAGCAGTTGTCCCCTTTGGGGGCCAGGATTACTGGGAATACTAATGAATTCATTAGTGGGGCTGATGGATTACCATTCTGTCTCTGGGCTAAGGGTGCTTTGGGGAGAACAGATTGCCACTCCATAAATCTGCCTGTTGCCTCCCTCCTCTCTGCTCCAGAGACTAATGGTGTCCGGCTGCAGGCAGAGCTATCCCTGGCCCCATTCACACCACCCAGCAGATGGTTCCAACAGGTTAGCTCAGAACCATACAAAGGCGATGGAGGCATAGAGGAGGGGAAAGAAATGGCCCTCCAGCCCAAGCAATGGATCCAAACCAAAGGGGTGGTGGAAAATAAATGCAAATAGCCTAGGGTCTTTTCTCAGAGAGCAGTTGGTTACAGCTAACACACCGCCCCCCACTCCCTCTCACTTACTGCCCTGATTTGCTCCCTGTGCCTAACTATCTGAGCTCACAGAACACAGCAGCAGACTGGACAACTCTTAGAAGACTTGGCGTGGCTGGGATTGACCCTATCTGTGCACCAGGCTCTTTCAGAGTTGGGCCTATGTACATATTTCTCTCTCTTCAGTCTCCAATGTCAACCCCACTTCCACCCCCCACGTGCCATGAGCTAATCCTATTGTGTTGAGGCTGTTACATCTGTTAGAGCTGAGAAGGCTCAGCAGGCAGCGCCTTGCTCATTGATTGGACTTTATCTCAGGGAAGGACTGTGTGGTATAGCCTATAGGCAGAAGGTGAGGCCTAGGATGCAATAAAAGTTGTTGTTCAGTTGTGTCTGACTCTCAAGGACCCCATTTGGGGTTATCTTAGCAAAGATACTGGAGTGGTTTGTCATTTCTTTCTCCAGCTCATTTTACAGGTGAAGAACTAAGGCAGACAGAGGTTAAGTGACTTGCCCAGGGTCACAGAGCTGGTAAGTGTCGGAGGATATATTTGAACTCCAGAAGATGACTCCAGGCCCAGCACTCTATCAACCACACCACCTCACTGCCCACGATTCAATAGAGCTGAACTTTATCTAATCCTGCCTCAAGTCTCTTCACACTCTAGTCCACCCTACATGCCCCTGCCGTAGTAATTTTGCTAAAGCCTAGATTTGACCACATATTTTCCTACTCAACCAACTCCACTAGCTTTCTATTAGCTCTAGGATAAAATATAAAATCCACGATTTAGCTTTTAAAACCCTGCACAACTTAGTCACAATCTTTCTTTCTAGTCTCATTAAATAATACTTGCCCTCCTAGACTCCGAAATCCAAACAAATTGCCTTCTCTCTGTTCCTCACACATAATGTTTTCCCCCATCCCTGTGCCTTTGCATTGGCCATTCACCATGCCTGAAATGCACTTCTTCCTTACCTCTGCCTCATAGAGTCTTTCTCTTCCTTTATAATGTAGCTCTAGCACCATCTTCTGCATGAAGTCTTTTTTTACCCCCTCCAACTTCCACCTTTCATTTGATGATTTTATAGTATTTATTTGAATATATATTTATTAACCTTATCTTTAAGCTGTACACATCTTCTATGTACTTTGCATCTCCCTCATTAGAGTGTAAACTCTTAGAGAGCAGGATATGTTTTCTTCTTTATACTTGCAATTCCAATGCCTCATGTAGTGCCAAACTCTTAATAAATATTTGTGGAAAATAGAAAATACTTGTTGAAATAATGAAAAGCCAAATGAGCAGAATCAAGAGAACACTGTATACAGTAACACCAATATTGCTTTAAGAAGGACTTTGAGTGAATAACCCATTTTGTCTGCTACAAATACCTTAATTAACAATAAAGGTCATTAGAAGAAAGATACAGAGAAAGAATTGACAAATAGATGTGTAAAATGATTTTACATATATGTGTAATACACACCTATGTTTGTCTAATGGTAGCCATCTCTAAGGCAGGGGAGGGGAGGGAAGAAAAAAAGGAGAAAAAAGTAAAATAGAAGACATTTACATGATAATTATTACATATTTAAAAGGAATAGCAAGTTGTACATAGCAGGTTTGCAGCTTCATATGTAATCATCTTTTTATTATATTATGATTTGGAAGTACTTGTTTTATTCTATAAATTAAAAATAAAATAAAATAAAAAAACCTTGCTCATTGACTAACTGATTGAGAATGTCTTTTATCAACTCGCTTCACTTGAACACCATTGTCCTCATTCAAAGACTTGGGTGCAGATCTCAGCTGTGCCCCTAACCAGCTCTGTGACCTCTGGCAATTTGTTTCCTTCAGGATTTCCATTGTTCTCATCTGTAAAATAAGGAGTTGAGACAAGTTGATCTATAAAACCCATTCCAGTTCTAACATTGTGTTTTCAAGTTTCAGCTCTTGAGACTTGGAGAAAGTTACTCAGTTTCATAAAATTTTCCATTGTAAGAGATAGCACAGACCTTGGAAAGCATCTAGTCTCAACTTCCTCCTTTTACAGATGAGGAAACTGAGCCCAGGGAGGTGGAGTGATTTGCCTAAGGTTGCTCATCTAGTTAGTGACAGAGTTGGGGGTGGAAGAAAAGTCTTTTGGTTCCTAGTCCATTGTCCTCTTTACCGTGCCAGGTTTCTTTGTGCATCTTGGTTCTCATTTTTCCCCATCATTGAAATGGATCCTTATGTGACTGCAGAGAGGGTGAGCTGTGCCCTGACCTGTTTGTGAAGGTAAGAGAAATGGTGCTGAGTGTTAGGAAGGGAGTTTTTGTGACAAGTCACAAAATGGAAGGAGAAACTTGGGTTGGAAATTATTCAAACTCCATAGAGTCAGGTTTTGAATGACTAGAAATCCTGAAAACCCATTGAAGTAAGAATTATTGCTATTTATGAATGTTGCCATACAGTAATGATTTGTAGTTTGATCTGTAGGTTTCTTAAGTTTTAGTCTAGTGCCCTTCAATGAAAGAATACTTTCCACCAAGCAGATCTCAACCCCTATAACTTAGTAGGTAGAAAGAGTCCAAGTTTGCATAGCTAGTGTTAGTGTGGTTGTCCTAATTTTGTAGTTATCTACACATTTTACTGACCTCCTGGTTTATCTACAGCAAATGGGTCATGTAGAACAACTCCTATTTCCATTTTACAAATTAAAAAACTGATTTCTATAGAGGTAAAATAACTTACCTAAAGTCACATAGTTATTGCTTTACTTCAGATAATACCACCACATCTTCCTGGGTTTCCCTATTGGGATCACAAGATCTCTGTGGTGGCAGACATTTATTGGTGAGGCATATACAGAATCCTCTTTCTGGCTCTCCCCCAACCCCACTGGTGATTATTATCCAACCTCACAGCACTTATATCTATGCACAAGACCTCTGGAACCTACGTACTGTATATTTGAAATTCCTCAGAAAGCAAAGATCACAGTTTCCTGTAGGGTCTTTGTTCTGGACAAACAAGTTGCCCTATCAGACAAGGCTTCCTTAACTCTTACCTTAATCACTCCATCTTCAGTCTCTCATTTTCTATTAAAATGATAATGAAGTTAAGTAATTAATAAAAAAATCAATCAATAAATTAAATGATTTAAAAATGATCACTCAGTTTTATTTATTTTGGACATTTTGTAAGCTTATTCTGTCTCTTCAAATGTTATTTTTGCTTCCCTCTTAAGGGCCTTATACTCCCCCTGTCTTTTAATCACAGGTAGCCACACTGAAACACTGACCTTAAACATTTAATCAAACCTACCCCTTATACATTAGTAAGTAAGGAAAATGACAACTTTAGAGATTTCAAATGACAAAAAACAGGTATGTAGTATTGTGGTGACATCACTAGACCTGGAAGCAGGAGCCCAGCAGTTAAATCGTGGTCCTAGCCCTTAGACCCAGGACAATGGACAGATTGACTGCTCAGTCTTAGCTTCCTCTTCTGTAAAATGGACAGAATGACTATCTACCTTGTAGACCTGTTGTGAGGAAAGTGATTTATTTTACATAAATGTGATCATTATTTAAAATGTTCATTTTCCATAGTCCACTAATTTACATGGTTGGGGAAATGATTGCACACAATTATTTAGCTCTTTTAGGTTTAGAAAGTATTATAATATACGTTAACTCACTTGATCCTCCCAAGAACTCCATGAAGAAGGTACTAGTGCGGTTACTACTATTGCTGTTTTAAAGATGAGGAAAATTAAATCCAGAAGGGTTAAGTAACTTGCCTGAAGCCCCTAACATTATCTCCTCTCTACATGGGAAGTTTCTTCAGACAGTTGACTTTGCCTACCCTCAGAAGCTTCCTAGGTCTTCATCCCCATATTTCCCTTCCCTCTTTTTGCAAGTGGACTCCAGGGAAGAAAGCCTACACTCTGCTCCTGCCCTCCTCTCCCCCCTCCCCTTCTCCCATGAAAGGCCAGCAGCGACCTGTCAGGAGGAGTTAGCAGAGGGGAGGGAAGAGGAGGGGATGCTTCTCAGCCAGTGCTCTCTGTAAGAGGAGGAGTCAGCCAGCCAGAAGGCAGGACCATCACCTCAGGCTGGGAGGAGGGGTGCTAGGGGTGGGGGAGGGGGGAAGTAATCAAAACTGCGGCCACTCTGAGCAGCTGACCAGAGAAGAGGAGCTGCCCAGAGGCAGTGGTCCTGAAATTCCAAGCTGAGGAGCTAACCAAGGCAGCAAGGTTCTGAAACCCAAGCAGTCCTCTAACACGGACAGAGGCCAGATCTCAGGCAAAGGGATTGTGAACCGGCACCAGGACCTGGGAGAAGGAGACAACAGAACCAAACCAGGGCAGAGGGTACAGCCAGGGAAGAAGGGGTGGCTTCCTAAGACACAGGAGCAGAGGGTTGATATGGAGAACTGAAGCCAATTGATGTAACCACGGACAGGATGCTTAGAGGAACTTGGATCCTGTAACCGCTCAAAGGACCAAGTGACCTGCCAGAAGCTGCCAGGCTGCTATTTGCAGACAGAGGTGAGGTGGGACTTAGGAAAGTTCTAAAGTATCTGTTGGGAAAACCTCCCACTGCCCACCAGGGACATAGGGGGCCCATGCACATCTAAAAGAGAAGTTGGGGTAAAGGGGTGTGTCCTATGAAGAACTAGATAGCATGGTGGATAGAGCATTGCAGAAGTCAGAAGAGTTCAAATCCAGCCTCAGACATTTACTAGTTAGGTGACCCTGGCAAGCCACTTAATCTCTCAGTTAGCTCATATGTAAAATGGGGATAATAATAGCATCTATCTTCCAAAGTGGTTGTGAGGATCAAATGACATAAAATTTGTAAAGTGTTCGCCACAGTACTTGGAACATTGTAGGTAATTAATAAATGCTTGTTTTCTTCCTTCCTTCCTCCCTTCCTCCCTGCTCCCTCTCTCTCTCCCTCTCTAATGTTAAGTGGGGAAGACAGAAGAGGGAAGAAGGTGACCAATCAGGAGTTTCATGTCAGCGTTAGAGATGAAAAGAGAGCTTGGAAATCATCTAATCCAATGTCCTTGTTTTTCAGAGAAGGAAACTGAGGCTAGGAGAAGAGCAGGAACTTGACTAAGGTCAAAGAGGTAGTAAGTGGCAGATCAGGAATTCTAACTGAAGTCTTTTGATCTCAAGTCCAATACTTTTTCTACCATTCTTCACTTGCCTCAACCATCTAGAGTTGGGGGGCGGGGTGGAGAGGGAGAGAAGGGAGAATGGAGAGTTTTCAGTCTCAAAGCCAGGAGTTCTAGTAAACTTTATTTTCTCAGATTCCTTCAGCATCCTTCCTCCACAGTGCCCTCACAGATGTAATTGTATAACCTCACAGCAACCACAGGAGGCAGATGGGGCTAGGACTCATTTCTGTGAGATAGTGGGAAAAGTGCTAGATTTAGAAACAGAATATCTGGATTAAAACCTTGGCTCTTCCCACTTAGAGGGAGTATAACTGCAGACAAGCCCCTCCGCTTATTTGAGGGTCGTTTCTCTCCTTTGTTAAAATGAGAATAATATTTTCACTTTCTATTTTACAAGACTATTTGAAAGATAGAATAAGACTATATATAGGAAATGATTTGTGAACCTGAAAATTCTTTGTGTGAGATATTATTATTTCACACCTTGGGAAATTAAGTCCAGGAGAGTCTTAGGCATTTTACAAAGTACAGTTGGAAAGTTAATAGCAGAGACTGGTACCCTAGACCCCCTTTTCAGGAATTTCTTTTCACTATACTTTTCCCATGGGCTATAGGACTATAGGACTAGCTAAGGTGTGGTTGTGAGGTGGAAGAGAGAGAAACGATTTAGAGAATAGAAAGTCCTTATTCTGTGTGTTTGTAAAAGACTACATTTCCTTGGGGGTGGGGTATTCCATTCCCAGGCTGAAGCAAGTGGAACATGACAGGGAAAATGGACAATTTCAGATGTTTCCCTTTCATTACCATTATTACTCTACCCCATCACCAGAACCAAGAAATACTCTCCAGTATCTCCAGGCTTAGTGCTGGTGTGTTATCTTTATTAAAGTTCCTTCCAGGTTTGGAAAGAAAATTGGAGACACTGAAGAAGGCATTTCTCTTGGAAAAAAAAATTTCCAGAACTCTCCGATGGTATGAAAGATAAAGCAGGGTCCAGTGGGACTGAAGCAAGTGTGTGTGTGTGTGTGTGTGTGTGTGTGTGTGTGTGTTTACATTATGGATGGATATGGGATGAGAGGAAGAAATCAAAATGAGCACCATCTAGAATTACTTAATCTTAAAGCTAGAAAAACACTCAATTTGGAGTCAGAAGATCTGGTTTAAAATATCAGCTCTGCTACTAACTGAGGTAATGATACTTATTCAACTAAGTTTGCAAGTTGGTAAATTTTAAATAGGTAAGTTATGTTCATCCTCCTCCTCATCCCCGTTATCATCATCATCATCATCATCATCACCATCTAGTCCAACTATTTCATTTACCTTACATTCCTCAGATCTCTAGACAATGTAATCCATCTAGCAGAACTCTGGGCTCCTCAGATATTTCCTTTTGTTTCACCATAGGAAGTGATTTTGATTTTCATACAGGTACAGGCCTATGGATCGATTGCATGACTCTAAAAGTCACTTAATTTTCCTGAGATTTGCTTTTTCAGTTAGGAAAACGAATGAGAATTTAAGAATGAGAGAGTGAACAGATGTGTGAAAGTTGATTCAGGTCATAAGATGACATCAGTCATACAAGATTCCCTTCTTTTTTGCCAACCTTTACACCCACCCCTGCCCCCTATCATGATTAATGTAAAAGCTTAGTGGTCCACTTGGGATTCAGATCTTTGGCCAAATCCCTGATTAAAGTTTCTTTCCTGAGATTCTGACAATGATCACAATCTTCTTAAGTTTAGTGATGAGTAAAAAACTTATTCCTATTTAAAATTCCCCCTTTCTTTCTTTCTGTGATAGAAAAACACAAACTTAAAAGGAGCACATAACTTTTTGTCTAGTAGAAAAACTGTCCTGGACTTATAGTCAGCTAGGAGGTGCAGTGTATAGAGTGCTGGGTCTGGAGTCAGGAAGACTTGAGTTTAAATCTGGCCTCAGATGCTTACAAGTTTGGTGACCCTGGGTAAGTCATTCAACCTCTGTTTGTCTCAATTTCTTCCTCTGTAAAATGAGTATAATTATGGAACCTACTTCTCGTGGTGGTTATGACGATCAGATGAGATAGCAATTGTAAAGTGCTTAGCACAGTGCCTGACACGTTGTAAGTGCTATATAAATCTTAGTTATTATTTAGGAGACCTGGCTTTGGATCCTGACTCTAGGCTTTACTATGTATATATACACATGAATATATATACATACCCTAGTGTGTGTATATGTTCTCATATATATACTTATATGTGTGTACATATAATGTATGTATATATGTACAATGTGTTTATAGGTAAATATGTATGTACAGGTGTATATGCACACATCACAGGTGTGTATATATGTATAATCTATGTACGTAAGCATAGGATGTATGTGCATTTAAACATGTCTATACACATACACATATATATACATGAGTGTGTGTACATATATACTTGTATATATACCCATATAATTAGATGAAAGCCTTATTAGCTTAAAGGAACAGACTAGGAGTAATGGGTGGCAATTACAGAGGGTGTAGTTCCAGCTTGATTTAAGGAAAAGTCTCCCAACAATTGGAGTTGTCCAAAACTGACATGGTCCCACTAGAAGAAAAAGCACTACTTATCCATGGGGGCCTGTAAACAGAAGATGGGTCAACCCCTTTTCATCTAGGATGCTGTAGAGCAGATTACTTTCTAGGTCTAGGTTGGATGAGGCGACCTCCAAGGTCCCTTCCAATTCTATATCTGTGTTTCTGTAGTAATGATAACAACTCAAAGACACACAGTGATATAAAGTTTATAAAGCACTTTCCTTACACCCAACCACCGTGTTGTGTAGGTGAACTCAAGAGATGAAAAGACTTGTCCATAGTCATACAGCTAATAAGACTGAAGGAAATATTCAAACCCAGGTGTCCTCCAAGCTCAGTATAATGTTGAGAGAGGGTGACTAAGTGGTCCCACTATGTTGTACTCTGACCCTGCCATGTAGAGAGTATTACCTCCAGTTCTAGGAGTCATACTTTAGGAAAGACAGTGAAAAATTGGAGCACATCCAGAGGAGAGTGACCCAGATAATGAGAGGCATGAAATCATGGGAAACATGGTGCTTGTCTTCAAATATTTAAACCTACCATATGGAAGGGAGATTAGACTTGTTTTATTTGTCTCCAGAGGGCAGACAGAGAACCAATGGATGTTAAGATATGATAAACATATATAACTACAATTAAAAGTCTTTCTAACAAATACAGATATCCCAAAGTAGATGGGCTTCCTTGGAAGGTAATGATTTCCCCCTTATTGGGGGGGTCAAGAAAAGATTGGATGTATATTTTCAAGAATGTTAGATAGGATTCATAATTTGGGCATAGGGTGGATTAGATATTCCCCAAGTTTGCTTCTGACCCTCTGATTCTATGATATTATTCAATATTATACTTTGTGTGTGATTATGCTCTGTCTTGATGCCCAGGTCCCTTTGTGTAATGGATAGACCATTAGGTGTGGGAGGGGAGGGGGTGAATGGGGGAGGTTGAGATGACACAGGAGAAACATCTAAGGTTATCCCTGGTAGGATTATTACCTGTTTGGCCTTGGGTCAACCAATTAGCCTTTCTAAATGTTACTTTCCTCAGGTAAAACAAGGACAAGGAACTAGTTATCTTTAAGATCCCTCCCAGTTCTAAATTCTATGAATCCTTTGATTCCGGTTATGTGCTGGCCTGGGAAGGACCTACTCTCCCCCAAGCCCCCTTGGCCTCCCACTAGACACACATACACACACACACACACACACAAGCTAGATAGGCTTCTGTGAATCAGTGTCAAATCTGGCCTCTATTACTTGCTAGGCTCCATATTAATTTCTTCTTCTATCAAATATGGGAAATGACTTACTATGCTTTGCTTTAGGGATGGAGTGAAAAGTGCTTTGTAAATTTTAGGGAGATCTGTCTATTTAACTTTGTAATAATTAGAATGATCATACAGAGCCTTGCACATAGTAAGGACTTTCAAATTTTTGTGGAATTAAAGTTTTTTTGTATTCTGTGAAGAGCCAGATGCACCCCAAAATGCACCTCTTCATCTCTGATTTCCAAAATCTTTGTCTCCCTATAATATTCTACTCAACCATTACTTCTTCAGTAAAGATACCTGTGTTTCCTCTCTTTTCTTTCCTTGAATTTTATTGTATTTTCTTATTCATGTACATGGAATATCCCCCAGTAATACATACACTTCATTGAGGACAGCAATTGTTTTGTTGTATTTACCTAACATGATAGAGCTAGGTTTCATTGGGCCTGGAGTCAGGAAGACTTGAGTTCAAAACCAGCTTCAACTAGAAAAGTCACTTAACCTTTTATCTCAGTTTCCTCAACTTTAAAATGAGATTAATAATAGACCTTAACCTCCCAGGGTTGTTTCCAGGATCAATAATATTTATAAAGAGCTTAGCACAGTGCCTGGAACATAGAAGATATTTAATAAATATTTGTTTCCTCCCTGTCTGGATGGACCTGTGATTTCATTGATATCAAGAACTCCCTGGTGAGGAAACTTTTTTTCTGATGTGGGTCATTACATTCTTGGCAATTTATAGTCTTAGAAGAGAATTACTAGATCATATATAGGTTAAATGACTTTCCCAGGGTCACATAGACATAATGCATCAGGGGCAGGACTTGAACTCTGAACCTTTTGGCTCCAAGGGAAACTCTTTGCTGCCTCTCAGTCTTGTGCAAAATAGGTGCTTGATAAAAGTATGCTAATTAAATTAAATTGAAATCATTTAGGCACACATGGGAGAGATTTTTCAATTCAATTCAATTCAAAATATTTATTGAGGGTCTACTAGGTGCTTGGCACTGTGCTAAGTACTGGAATAAAAATAAATACAGTCTCTGTCCTCAAGGAACTTAAAAGTTAATAGGGGAGGGGAAAGGGAGAAGAAAATACACACCAAAAGAAGCTGAAAAGCAAAAGGAATGGGATTGGGGCACCAGGGTGTACCCTACCTCTGAGGGCATGAAGTTCCCAGCTAATGCAAAGTGGAGAGTTACCAAGAGAGTTCTGAGCCCTCTCTAAAGGAATACTTTGAGAGTTTACTGCTGTGCCCTCAAGCTCTCCAGTTAGAAGGGAGAGTTGAGAAAGTTGAGGAAGTGTTGACTATCAGGTTGGCCACTGGTTAGGGGATGGTGATTCTGGATTCTCATGGGTGCCTGGATGATAATCTTTGCATTAATGGGTGACACAAATCTGGAGGGCACACTTGAAGACATGATACCTGTTGGGTCACCGTTCTTCCTCTCCCCCCAGTCATTGCTACAGTTCCTCGAGAATGGAATGAGATGTAAGGAGGAGCAGTCACAGTGGCAACTCCCATTTCTATGGCATTTCCACCTTTACAAATACTTTCCCTACGTTATTGATTCTGTGAGGGAGATAGTCCAAGTCTTTTTTTATCCCCAGTTGACAGATAAAGAAACAGATACTCCAAGAGTTTAAATGACTTGCCCATAGTTATGTAACTGGTGTTAGGACTAGGACAAAGACTTTCCTGAATTCAGAGCTTAGCACTTGGTAGGCACTAGATAAGTGCTAGTTATTATTATTTCAACATTCTTTCCACTAAATATGCCAGTTAATCAATATTTATTAAGTGCCTCCTATGTGTGAAGTGCTAGGGAAGGTCTCGTTTAGTGTCAGTAATGAATCCCATGAATTTGAATTTGTACTATTTGAATTATGTAAATGGTAATTGGTAATGGTAATTGCCAAAAATGGTAATTGGTTCCAATCCAATGGAAATATGAACTTGAATAATGTAGCCATTTCATGGGATTCATTATTCACACTAATATGTCTCATAAAAATCAAAAGAAGGACATTTCCTCTGTCTTGGGGAACACTAGTAGCTAGGGGAAAGAGATGCTGATTCCTATTTAAGAAGATTCATCTTTCTCCTCTAGCTTTCCTATATCCTAGATCAAGACTTTCATTAGCAAAATGTCCCTGAGCAAAGATCGAATGGGAGAAAGCTTGGAGTGAAACCAGTTTCTTTTGGGAGAAGGGGAGAGATAGAGTATCGAAGAAAGGAATGGAAAACAGTAGAAGTGAGGCTCTTATGTCTCCCTCTATAGAGCCCTTAAGGTAAAGCAATGAGTAGATGGAAGACTTCAACCATAGAGTACAACAGGGAAGTCCCTAGCATGGAAAGGGAAGCCTAGAATATCCTGTTAACTAAGGAAGAGACACCGATATCTCCACAGAGAAAAATGAGAGAGCTGTTGGGTTAGTGGAATAAAATACAGAGTGGTAATATTTGTTCACTAAAGGTGGTAGAAGAGGATGGCCCTGAAGGTATCCTCAAAGAGTAGACCATCAACTTTTGAAAGAGTCAGACCAGTACAACCCAGAGTCAAGATCTTCCCAATTGCTGGGACAAGTGGAATGTGTGTGTATGCACACACATATGTATATATGTACATATGTGTATGTGTTTGTGTATATGCATGTGCATATATAATTTATGTGTGTATATATGTGTATAAATATATGTGTGTGTATGTGTGTGTGTGTATATCAAGAGATGCACTGGCATGGAGATCATAGGATGTTTGAGCTGGAAAGGACTTAGAGGTCATGTAGAATGACTTTTTAATTGGAGAGTAAATGACTTTATAGGCTATTCTCATGTTTAAGCTGAATGTGTCAGTATATCTCTCTCTAATCTTCTGTTACTAAGGATGCCAAGACTTGTGGGTCACATCAATTGAGCTCTGAAGTTCTGAGCTACAATAGGGCTAAAGCCAATTGGATGCCCAAATAAATCTGACGCCAGTAGAGTCAGTTCCCCAGAGAGGAGGCTGCCTAAGCAGAATTGAAAATGAGTGCAGGTTGAAAAAATGGGAGAAAGTGGAAGTTTCCAGGCTGATCAGGTGGTTGGTAGCTGCTAGACTTCCAGAGATGAGAAGACCCCGTCTCTGAACAAACAGACAAATAAAAAACCATCTTAGCTTTAGTGCTAGAAAAGCCATTTAGTCCTATCCCCTAATTTTATAAGTAAGGAAACAGAGACCAAGACAGGCTAAAGGACTTGAATAGGCAGTGACTGAGATGGAATCGTAAAGGTGTTTCCATTTTAATGTACCCACCAAAGGTCACCTAGCAAGTTAGTGAGTAAATTGATTCTTAGATCAGTACTCTTTCCACTGCACTAGGGGTTTTTAACTTTGGTCTGTGAAATTTAGAAAACAAATATTTTGATAACTATTTCAATAGAATTGGTTTCCTTTGTAAATTCTGTGTATTTTATCTTGTACATTTAAAAATATGATTCTGTGAAGGGCTTCAGAGGCATCACAAGTCTGACTGCTGAAGGGGTCCGGGATACAAAGGTTAAGAATCTCTGTTCTACACCATGAGTGCTGCCTTCCTTTAGGGAGTATTACAAGCAAAAAAAAAATAGTCAAAGACTGGTTATTTCAAGAAGGAGACTGCAAAAAGGAAGAAAAATTAAGAGAAGTAAATGCTCAAGAATATACCAGGGCACTAGGTAGAATTTCCAGTGGTTCAGATCGTTGCTGCTTTCTCCGAAAGTTAAAAAAAAAACAAAAACCTGCAGATTTTTCTCAAATGTCACCTGGAAAAATCTACTGTCACTTTGCCAGTTCTATAAACATTTATTACACCTCTGCTATGTGCAAAACAATTTCCTGGTCATACAAAGATGAAAACAAAAATGGTTTCTTACTTCAGGAGGGTACAACTTATTGGAGGGGAGAAGACAAAGAGACACATTGTTGTTGTGGTATAGGATGGTGGCAAACGAGAAGGCAAGAAATAAAGTTCGCAGAGAAGTTGAGAAGAGACCAATGCCTTCTAATGAGCAAAGGCTTCAAGGAACAGGTTGAGCCTGGACTGCAGAGGATTTCTAAAGGCAGAAGCGACGATGGGTAGGGGAAGGGGAAAGCCTGCTTTGATGCATTGAGACTGGAGGGACAATTGTGAACTTCTATTTTCTTGTACCATGAACTGAGTGAAAGGGATTAGAATGAAATTAGGTAAAGAGGTAGATTGGAACCAGGTTGTGGGGGGAAGGGTGATTGGAGTACCAGATGAAGGCATTTATATTTTTATGGAGGCAGCGAGATGCTGAAGTGAGAAAAGATGTTGGAGTCAGGAGTAACTGAGTTCAAATCTAACCTCATACACTTAACAATTGTGTGACCCTAGGTAAGTCACTTAATCTTTCTCGGCCTCAGTTTCTTTATGAGATGGGAATGATAATATCACCTACGTCACAGGATTGTTGTGAATATCAAATGAGGTAACAAGAAAGCCTTTACAAATCTTAAGGTGCTACACAAATGTTTCTTCAGTTTTTTTCCTCCTCCTTCTAAAAACTAAAGGGAACCACTGAGGATTTTTTGGAAGATAGGGAAATAATGTTGTCAGACCCATGTGTTAGGAATCTTATGTAGACAGCAGTACAAAGGATAGATTAGAAAGGAGAGACTGGAGATACGGACTGTAGTTAGAGCTCTTTGAAGATAGTTTAGGGGAAACACAAGGAGGGTATGAACTTTCTCTGTAGACTTGAAAGCAATTTCTTCTGGTCAGGAGAGGAATGAGGTCATTGGTTTTGGTAGCCCAGCCCCTTTGGGATGACCTCTGGAGCCATTTAGGGCTGAGGGGCCCAGAAAGCATAGCATTAAAATGCCATGATACTTTCTACTAGCCCTATGTTACTAATATATAATTGGTGTCTCAGGAGATAGAGTACTGGACTTGGAGTTCAAATCCAGTCTTAGACACTTCCTGGCTATGTGACTTTGTGTAAGTCACTTAACTTCTGTTTGCTTGACAAAAGAATTCTGTGGATCCCCTGGAGAAGGAAATGGCTAACCATTCCAATATCTTTGCCCCATTGATACAAGCCATAGAGTCATGAAGAGTCAGACACTACTTAGGAGAGAACAACAAAAAATGTGTTCCTAAGGTGCTATCAGCCCCTTGCCTAGACTGTCGGGAGAGGATCTGGCTGGAGGGCCAAAAGGTTTCCCTTTCTCTTATCTTCTACCCATTTCTTTTTGCTTTAGCCCAGTCAGATGGCCTTCTGACAATGGCCAAAGATAATCTTAGAGAAAAGTTATGGTCATAGCTTGTACTAAATGTCTCTGGAAAGAAAGTTAGTCAATCAGTATTTATTAAGGGTTGATAATATGCCAGTCACTCTTCTAAGTGCTAGAAAGCAAATGCAGGCAGAAAAAGAGACCCTGCCTTCAAGGGGCTTATACTCTAAAGTGGAAAGAGAGTGCAGCATCACTGTCCTAATGATCCCAGTGCATGGCTAGGGTGCTGATGTTGGATCTGGGTAGGAAGGCAGGGAGGGAAAGGTAACTGAGAGCTGAAGTATTTTGGTGGGAGTGGGAGAACCAGAACAAGGTAGGGTTCTTATCTCCCATAATTTCTCCATTCTTTCCTCTTGGTATCTTTGTGAGGCTTTCAGTGAAGGGATGAATTAGGGATGACAAAATCGGAGGAAGCAAGGTAGAGAAAGATTAAGACAAGGAATGGTGACTAAAAAGAGTGTTCTAAATGCGTTACCCAGGACCATCTCCCATAGTCAGTGAGTCTTTTTATCTTTCCCAAAATCTGTGTCCAGAGGAAGCATGGCATCCTTTCTCTGCTCATCCAAAGTCCTCTTTGGCTCCAGAGGTGACCTTGCCTTTGAGAGATCCATGTTACTTTAACAGAAAGTTAATTAGGGCTTTTACCTTCCCCCTGGATATCTGCTGGAGTTAACAGTGTAGCTCAGCAAACCAGCTCCATCATCCATATTTAACATGGGATTTTCTGACTTGAACTGGGCAGCCAGTTGATCAATAGGTTCCAACGTGTGTTTTCAATAAAGCTGCTTACCCAGGAACTCTTATTAAATGAGTAAGTCAAGCTGACATGATTTCCGTGCTGATTAACATGAAACCTAGGCTGTTTTTGCAGCTCGGTGACATTAATTATTCATAGGAGGTAAATGAGGTTACAGGGAGAGAAAAAAAAAAAAGCTCTGATTACCAGGTACCTAGGGCAAAAATATGATGTGTGTGTATTAGGGGAAGCAAAACAGCTGAAGTCCCGGCATTCCCTGTTTTTAGCTTCAATGATGAAGTTTACATGTTCTCTTATTTCTTAAGTCCAGAGAAGAAGGAGAGGGGAAAGCAAGAGGAAAGAAGAGATGATTTCCTGAACTGTATGCCCAATTATCTTCTCCAGGGCCTACGCTGAGAGAGGTTCATCAGAACTCTTTATTTGGGAGATTAAACTCTTGTGATTTCTGATCTCCAAAACAAATTAGGCTCCTCTAGGTCAGACAGAAAGATGCAGCTCAAGCCCTCAGGCTTTTTTCTGTTAGTTTCATGATTTGTTTGCAATTTACCACTTACATAAGTGTAATCATTAATATGAATTGATTAATTAATTTCATTGTATAGCATTGGTTAATAACATTAATTAATATTAATCAATAAGAACTTCTGTTAGACCAGTGGTTGTGAGGCTGCCTAGCTCTGAAGTACCTTCTGGAGGGTGGTCAGTCAAGCGAAGAGGCTTTGGAGTGAGGGATCATGTAAACAAAAGTACAGTGAGAAAGCTGGCCCTGAAGCAAGGAAGACTTGAGTTCAAATGCTGCCTTTGATTCATAAGTGACTGTGTGACCCTAAGCTGTGAGACACTTTAGCCTGAAAGGCTTTAATCAACTCTCTAAGACTGAGTTGTAGAGGAGATGCTGACCTGAATTGGTAGAGAGAGTTTCCTCACTTGGGAGTTCCTAGACCATTAAAATGTCAGGTCCAGTTTGTATCCTTAATAAGAATAACGATTTACGTTTGTAATTCATGTTATGTTTAAAAGAGAACTTCACTTCCATTACCCAATTTGGTCAGCACAACAACCCAGTGAGGTAGAGAAGGGAAGGGAAAAGGGATAGAGATGAAGTATTTATTAAGTGCCCACTATCTCCTAGGCACTGTGTTAAGTGTTTTACAAGTATTAGGTCATTTGATTCTCACAATGACCCTGTGAATAAGTGCTTTTATTATTCCTATTTTACAGTTGAAGATACTGAGACAAAGGTTAAGTGATTTACCCAGGGTCACACAGCTATTAAGTGTTTGAAGCTGTATTTGAACTCAGGTCTTCCCGATTCTAGGCATGGCACTCTATCCACTGTATTATTTAGCTACCTCTAAAGGTAACTAGGGCAGTTATTATCATATTACATGGTGGCAGAGCAGAAAGAGCAATAGATTTAGAGATGCATCAATGAGTACTTATTAAAGACGTTGTGCTAAGCACTGAGTATACAAAGAAAGAGACATCTAGGTGCCACAGTGGATAGAGTGCTGGGTCTGGAGTCGGGAAAACCTGAGCTCAAATCTTGCCTCAGACATTTATTAGTTGTGTGATCCTGGGCAAGTCACCATGTTTGCCCCAGTTTCCTCATTTGTAAAATGAGTTGGAGAAAGAAATGGCAAATCACTCCAGTATCTTAGAAGACCCCAGATGAGGTCAGAAAGAGTTAGAAGTGATTGAGCAACAACAGATACAAAGAAAGGTAAAGCAGCCTCTGCCACAGAAGAGTTCACAATCTAATGCAAGCAGCTCTATACAAAACAAGATGCGTGCAGGATCCACTGGAAATTCTCTCAAGAGAAAACCACTAGCATTATGGGTCATTGGGGAAAAAGGAAAAGAAGTGTTGCAAAAGGTGGGGATTTTAGCTAAGATTTGAAGGAAGCATTCAGACAGAGGAGATGAGGAGGGAGACAATTGTAAGCATGGGAGACAGTGAAAATGCATGGAGTTGGGGGATGGAATGTCTTAAATAAGGAAAAACAAGAGTCCAGTTTAGATGTAAAATATGGGAAGAGAATGGTGTGAAAGATGACGGAGAGACCGGGTGGTCATAGTCATCCTCCACTGTAACCTCTGCCTCCTTGGATCATGCTGTGGCTAAGGCAAGCACTGTTAACATGTCAATAGGGAGAGAAATGTTCTCTCCTTCAGAAAGAACTGGCTTCATATCTTACCTGAGACACCTACTGGTTGTAAGACACTAATTTAGTCATTTAACATCTCTGAGCCTTAGTTTTTTCCTATATTAAATGGACATGATGGCAGCACTGACTTCACAGGATTATTGCATCAAATGAGATAATGCATATAAAACACTTTGCAAATCTTCAAGTGTTATTTTATAATTTTTATAGTGACTTTAAAGATGAAAAAACTAAGGATCATGGGAAGTAAGCAGCATGCCTATCTATGTCACAAACAGCAGAGCTAGGACTCTAGGGCTAATGCTTCCGTGGCTAGTCTTACTTGCCCATGCTTTTTAAAAGATAAGAAAGACTCTCTTGGCAATAAAGTAGCTAAGTTACTGGAATGAATGATCAAGAGAAATTGCACAATCCCTTTCTGGAGGTTCTTGTAACCAATGAGGTTCTTGTCTGTTGAGGGTTGGGTGTAGTCTTTTCTTGTGACAGTCAGAGATACAAAATGACCTTTCTAACATTTCTGTGCCTTTCCTTTGACAGTCTAATCTTTATGTAAAAATTCTAGACTTAAAACAATAAAACAGTTAGTCAGATATTAACCCTTACTCTTCCTTTTGTTTCAGAGTCTAGAGATGGCCAAGACATATATGAAACCCAAAGAGATGGTGGAACTGGCCAGCACCCCATCCTGGATGGACAAAGCCCTGACCTCTCAGGATGAGATAAAGGAGGAGGATGAAAGACAAGACAACTATAGGATGCTGAGTGGTTTAGCTGAAGAGCATGACAGCGTTGAAGAGGAAGAGGAAGAGGAAGAGGAGGAGGAGAATGGGGAGAAGCCCAAGAGGAGGGGTCCAAAGAAGAAGAAGATGACCAAGCACGCCTGGAAAGATTCAGGGCCCGAAGGGTAAAAGCTAATGCCAGGGAGCGGACTCGGATGCATGGCTTGAATGATGCTTTGGATAACCTGAGAAGAGTCATGCCATGCTACTCCAAAACCCAAAAGCTCTCCAAGATTGAGACACTGAGACTGGCCAGAAACTACATTTGGGCTTTGTCTGAGGTGCTTGAGACTGGCCAGACACCAGAAGGGAAGGGTTTTGTGGACATGCTTTGTAAAGGGCTCTCCCAGCCTACAAGTAACCTGGTGGCCGGATGCCTGCAGCTGGGGCCGCAGTCTCTCTTTCTGGAGAAGCGTGAGGAGAAAGCTGCTATTCATGATGCCTCCATCCCCAGTCACAGTTTCAGCTATCAGTCTCCTGGGCTCCCCAGCCCACCCTATGGCCACATGGAGACGCACCTTCTCCACCTTAAGCCACCTGCATTTAAGAGTATGGGGGAGTCATCCTTTAGTGGTCACCCACCTGACTGTACCACTCCACCCTATGAAGGTCCCCTTACTCCACCCCTGAGCATTAGTGGCAACTTCTCCTTAAAGCAAGATGGCTCTCCAGACCTAGATAAATCATATAGCTTCATGCCTCACTACCCGACAGTAAGTCTGAGTGGGGGACACGGGCATTCAGCTCATTTTCAGACAGCTACTCCCCGATATGAGATTCCCATTGACATGTCCTATGACCCTTACCCACATCATGGAGTTGGGGCCCAACTCAATGCCATCTTCAATGATTAATCATATGGCACCTGCCCCAGCACTCACAATCTTGGAAAAGTCCAGGTATAATGTGGTGATATTTCTTTGTGCTTGCGAGAGGTTCATTAGCTTCAAAGTTGTCATCTTTCAGTAACTTAGACCATGTAATACATGGTCCTAACTCTTTGGGGCATCTCTATTCTCTGAGACATTTTTTTTAACCATCCATTCCCATCAACTCTTGACAGTATATTGATCTACTGATTTAATTTGTAGCTGATAGCAGAAGGTGCTGTGTGCTTTGCTCCTCAGGATTTGGTGGGAAATCTCTGCAAAATTACTGTACCCAGGACAAGATAAGCAATAAAGCAAAACCAATTAAGATCACGAGTGGAATAACCAAAGGAAGCCACCAATTCGGCATGACAGAAGTTGCTCCTGATCATTGAAGCCTTGGTTTGGACATAAATTTCACAAATGTTTCCTTTCTTAGAAGTCTTCAAGGAAATTTGTGATAAGCAGGAAGCTCATATTGTCTGCCTTCTTGGAGAACCTGGAAGGGGTTTGGTGGTGTGTGTTTGAGGGGGTGATTCTCTTATGATCTAACTCTGATTAATAAGGAGGATAATTATCTGACCACTTCAGTTCCAAGAGTTGGCAGTCCAGGAATGAGCATTCCCATGCCAATGGGTAAGTCAACACTTTTCTTTCATCACTGGAGCTGAAATAAAGAATTCTGAGAACATCTTTGGAGAAAGAGGACCTAAAGAAGTCTTCTTCCCTCCCTTCAGTGATCTATAGAGATCTGATGGACTTGGGGGCCAACAGAGCATCCTGGTGGGAGCAATTAAATAGCCACCTCTTTCCCACTACAGGTTTCCTGCCTATTAGCTCTCTTTATAATGTCCCAGCAGATCGCTGAGTTCTCCAAGGGAAAGAGCATTTCATCTGACTTAAGTAAACCATATTGAAACCATTGACATCAGTCCCTTCAGCCATCACATTTCTTAGGTGCCCCACATGTGCTTTCGCATGGAAAATACTTGCTACTGTCTCTCCACGCAACTCCATTCAACTCCACACTATTTTAAATTTCCAGAACAGAACAAAGCAATGTGAGGATCGTGCTTATGCATATTCTGATTTACAGCTTGGATGGTAGAATTAGAGTGAAATTTAAGACCAGTCAATGGGTTCTTCTATTCTGAAGCTTTACTGTGAACAGTCTACTCTCCTGTTGCCCACAATTCCTTGTCATCTCCATTTTTATTAGCCCATCTGAAAAGGCCTTTCTCCCAAGACCTAAAAACTGAGCCCAATCCAAGCAGCCAAGGGCCAAATATACTCTGTATTCAGAACAAGAGTTCCATGATGTGGAGGGGTTAACCTTTTGGAAGCTTGGAGCACCAACAAACACCAGCCACCAACTTTCATGAGAGAGGAGGATCCCACTCACCAACCGGACCAGTGTGTGTGAGCAGGATCAGACTGGGGTGCATTTTATTTCCCAAAGGCCACACATTATAACAAACAGACAAACAAACAAACAAAAAAAAACACCTGCTGAAGTATATGTACCTTACCTCTTCCTCTCATTTACTTATTCATTCACAAGCCTAAGTTATTTTCTTTCAGCTTTGTGTAAAATGTGGAATGTGTTCCTTACGTGTCCTCTGGATTTGCAAATACCTTTAAGGCAGCCTTGCAGAAGAAGACCAGCCCAACATTATTCTATTAGCCCAGAAGGGAAGAAGTAAAGTGAATGGCTTATGGAGCCCCTGCTTGTCATAGGTTGTTACTTAGGATCTTAGCGCAGCTCAGCACTAGAAGGGACCTCAGAGGTCAGTTTTTCCAACCCATAGCCGAAACATGAATTCTGATTATTACACCCGTGAAAATGTTCATTGGAAGGTCTTGAGTAATTAAAAACTCACAACCTTCCACAGCAGTCTATGCCATTTGCAGTAGTATTTATTTGCTAGAATGTTTTCCTTATCTTGATTCAAAATCTGTCCCTTCACCCATTACATCTTACTTTGCCCTCGGTAGTCAGGTAGAACAAGTTTAATTTCAGTTCCACTTAACAATCCTTCAGAGATCATCATATTCACCATTGTCTTTTCTTCTTGTCCCAGATAAGTGCACGAATATATTGCTCTGAAAGGTTGGCTGCATTTGTGTTTAGGTTTATATATAATGTGTAATGTTCTGGATATTTATTAGATATTATTTATTTAATTTATTATTCCCTTTCCTCTTGTGCCCATTTTTCAGATTCTGCAGGTGTGGCATTCAGTGCCAGTCAATAGAGTAGCTGGGACCTTAGCTGGAAGATGGCTCATGACCTTAGTAGGGTGATCCCAGGTTGGGGGAGGGATTGTGAGGCAATGCCAAATTTCCCACCCCAAGCTATTTTATACAAAGCAGCAATAATGTGAATGGCTATGCAAGCTAATTGTTTTCTTGTGTTTTCCTACTAAGAAGAGCCAGATATATTTTTGGAATCTGTTTTCACATGCTAGTGGGCCAGGGCCGGTGTCCTCTGCCCGATGATTCTCCACAGGGATTTTGTAGAAAATTTGGATTTGGAGAATGTCATAGAATATAGATGGGCCCTGTCACAAGGTCCATGAGAGATATCTTACTCTTTTGAAGAGTTCATCTGGGTATCAAAAGCCAATGTTTGACCCCTTTGATAATATGAATAAAGGTGTGAATCTTGTTAAATGAGGTTTGTCAGTTTGTGAATCTTCCTTCCTTCTCTTCCTCCCTTATTTTCATCCCTCCTTTTCCTTCCTCCCTCCCTCCCTCCCTCCCTTCCTTCCTTCCTTCCTTCCTTCCTTCCTTCCTTCCTTCCTTCCTTCCTTCCTTCCTTCCTTCCTTCCTTCCTTCCTTCCTTCCTTCCTTCTTTCCATGTTCCTGAACTCACCGAACAGAAAATAAGGGGTACAATCACGCAGACAGGGTAGATTCACATGTTCTGGGGCAGAAGTATACAGAGAATATGTGGTGGGATCTGCTTGGTACTGCCATTTGGTGTAGCAGAGACCCAGGTACACATTTCACAGTGCTCATATTGCTCTACCTTCAGGAGTTGACTGGATCTAGAAAATCTTACAGTTGAATGTGTTCTCCTGCCTAAGGAAGCTCACCCATTTCCTAGGATTTTAGACAGTGCTAGTCAATGGCTAAGCAATTAACAAAACAGAGCTGACTGACTGTGGAAAATAGTGAAGTCAGTAAGATTTGTTTAAACATCGCTGCTCCTTACCTTCCAGGTCCAAAGACCTTTGCCATTGAGGAATTTTTTCCTTTTTTTTCAGTTCTTGCTTTATTCAATGAGCAAAGTTCTCATTTACTTCAGAATCTCTTGACATTAAATTGGCTTGCAATAAATGAGTTCATCAGATGTAGAAGTGGAATAGATGACAATCCTTTTCACAGTAAAGTGTTAGGGGCTTAATGCATTATGTCACTAAAGATTTATATTTTAAAAGAGAGAAGCCTAGAGAAGGCAATGTTTGACTCAAAGGAATGAATCTCTAAGGGGAGAATTTCAGGGAAAATTTGATGTTGATTGGAGTTGTGACTTCCCTCTCTCCCCCGATCCTACCATACATAGAATATGAAACTACTAATCCCTGAGGATGGCCCAGTTCCATTCTTCTGCTCCCAAATCAAATATAGGACAAGACACAGCCAATTCTCAGCTTCCTTAGACTAGAATTCTTGGTCTCATCAAATCATTTACTTAAGCAAATCACAGAATTCAAGGTTGGAAGAGAACTCATCAATCACCCAATCCAGCCCACAGTTGAACTGAAATGGAGAAATGCTGCATATAACATCCCTAACAAGTTGTCTTCTAACTACTGATTGAAAATCAGTCATGAAGGGGAGCCTACTATCCTTACCTCCCCTCAACTGGAGGTAGCCAGCTACACTTTTGTTAGATGGAAAATCTAAATTTTTGACTTTGTACACCAGACTCAGACTAAGGGTCCTTGGGTTCCTGGACTACTTTCCTTCCAAAGGACTCAAAATTTGTTCACAAGGGTTATCTTGTGCAGTCACAGTTTTTTATTCCGAAAAATCATTTAACAAGTGAAGGGTCATAAATAGAAATCTTACACAAACCCCTACATATATATATATATATATATATATATATATATATGTATATATATACACATACACATATAGACATCTCTTTCTCTCTGTATATAAACAATGTATAGATTATGTATATACATACATGTATATGTATATATACATACACATACACACACATATCCTGTACATTCATAATAACAACACCAGTTGCATCTGCCTTAGGTGTAGTGGATTGGGACTTGGACTTCAAGTCAAGAAGACCTGAGTTTGAATCCTGATTCAGACACTTGTTAATTGTATAACCCTGAGCAAGTCATTTATATCTTTTCTCAGCCTCAGTTTCTTTGTCTGTAAGATGAAAGGAAATATGAATTTTTAATCACCTACCATATATTCACTTTACAAATATGAATTCATTTAATTCTCAAAACAACCCTGGGAAGTAGGTACTAGTATCATCCCCATTTTACAATTGAGAAAACTGAGGCAAATATATTAACTGTCTTGACCAGAGTCACATAGCCAATAAGTGTCTGAGGTTGGATTTGAACTCTGGTCTTCCTAACTCAGTTGCTTCTAGGAATGGGATTAATAATATCACCTACTTCATGAAATTATTGTCGGTATCAAGTGAGATAACATACATACAGCTGCTTTGCAAATCTTAAAGTGTTGTTAAAAAGGCTAGCAATTATTAGCTATTCTTACTACCTCCCAGGATGTTATAAGACTCAAAGACAAAAATGTTGGGATAGTTCTTTGTAAACCTTAAATCCCTACATAAAAATCAGATATTGTCATCATCTAAAACTCTTCTCTCTCAACACTTCCCTCCCCCACTTAAAAAAACATTCTCACCATATTTGTTAGATGGTAGCTTCATCAATATTAGAGAGAAAGAGAGGGAAAGTGTTGGTGATTGATGGAGAAATTAAGAACTAGAAAGTGTCAAAAATCCTTTGAGGTTGCAGAATAAGTCAGTGTCTAATGAACTAGCTGACAATGTCTTAACCCTAGTCTGTCAACCAACCAGCTCTAGATAAAAAAACACAATGAATACTGGAAATTCAAACCACTTAGTCTCATTTTGAATTATAAGATCAGAGAATTATAGAAGAAACCAACCATAATGAAATTGTTATCTATCATTTTAATAATATTTTGTTTTTCCCAATTTCATGTAAAAACAATTTTGACATTAATTTTTAAAGATTTTAGCAATATATAATATTATATAATGTGATGTAATGTATATAGTATAACAGAACAATATAATTTAATTATTATGTTATGTTACATTATGTCACATTGTATTGTTATGTTATATTTCTCATATCATATCATATCATATTACATTATATTATTTTATAATTATATAGTGGGCTTTGTAGCCCATTAATTTTTGTATGGGCCTCAAGTTAAGAAGACCCACTCTTGGGTTGTAGCCTCAAAACTGGGAAGATCTAGATCTTTCTTGATGTCCCACTTCAGACACATACTGTTGGTAGGACCTTGACATACCAACCTTTTGACACCCACGCATGCCCCCATACTCTAATGCTATAACTTTCAGAGAAGGTGCTGTGCTAGCTTACACTGGTCAAGGGACTTTCCATACCTGGGCATTCTCTGTACCAAGGAAATCACTGCTCCAAGGTCCAGCGCCTTTTTCTTTCCCATTGTCTCCCTACTGGCATAGAGTCAAAAGGAGCTTCAGAAGTTTAATGATGTCTTTATTTGTGTGGCAAGATAGGGTTTATAAAATGTTTTCCTATACGTTATCTCATTTGGACTTCATAGCAGTACTGTGATGCAAGTAAGGCAGACCTTCCTATTTCAGTTTTCCAGATGAGGAATCAGGTGTAGAAAGCTGTCCACAGCCACCCAGCAGTAAGTGGTTGAGCTAGATTTACACTCAGATCTTCTAGGATCCATATCCCAGTGGATCTTTCCTTGTACTTCACTGAATTCCTGCATCTGGTTACGCAAGATTATGGGGACGATTTGGGGCCACCCCAGGTGACTGGTGATTCAGGGTACAACAGCTGCTGCAAGGCACTGAGGCCAAGCGAGGGAAATGTGGTTGGCGATGGATGGAGGAGAAGTGTGTGGTACCAGGGAAACGATAGAGCAGAGGTGGTACATTGGCCTCTGGGGATAAGATTAACAACCGAGATAATGGCGCATCTGATTATACATCAGGTGTGGGGTGACAAGTGGGTCAACACAGTACGGTCACAACGAACCAAAGAATGATTTATAAAATGATGCACTCACGTTGGAGCAATAATCATGTATTCAAAATAATGGGCCCTGAGGGCAGAATTTGGCACAATGGGTGGGAGGTGCACTGAGACAGCTTTTGCTTCATGGAAAGAAAAGAAACTTCTTAAAATAATTGGAACTGTCCCCAAACAAGGTGGGATACTTTGGAAGAAGGCAGTACCTCTTCATAACATATCTTCAAGCAAAGGCTGAGTAATCATTGGCCGGGGAGATTACTGAGGGTTCCCCTGTACAGGTTTGGAGCAGACTAGATAACCACCTTTTGTTGTTGGTCAGCTGCTTTCCTCAAGTCTGACTCTTTGTGACCCTATTTGGAGTTTTCTGGGCACAGATATTGGAGCAGTTTGCTGTTTTCCTTCTCCAGCTCATTTTAGAGAAGAGGAAACTTCACCATCACACAGCTAGTATGTTCCTGAGGCCAGATTTGAGCTCAGGAAGATGTCTTCCTGACTCCAAACCCAGAATCCTATTCACTGTGCCACCTCCTGCCTTAGAAAACCTCTTAGTCCCTTCCAATTCTAAGATTCTAGGAGCAGGTAAGCAAATAAACAAATCCTGGACTATGTGATGGGGGGATTCCTTTCTTTATATGCATTGTTATAATCTGCTCAGTTGCCTAAGTGGTTCAGTGGATAGAGTACTAGGTCTTGAGTTAGGAAGTTTGTTGTCCTTTGGTTATTTCAGTCAATGTCCAACTCTTTGTATTGCCATTTAAGGTTTCCTTGGCAAAGATACTGAAGTGATTTGCCATTTCCTTCTCCAGCTCATTTTACAGCTGAGGAAACTGAGGCAAAGAGGACTAAGTGACTCGCCCAGGGTCACACAGCTAATAAGTGTCTGAAGCCAGATTTGAACTCATGAAGATTATTCTTCCTGACTCTGTCCACTGCCACATCTAGTTGCCAGAGTGTTCAAATCTGGACTCAGACACTAGCTGTAGGATTTTGGGCAAGTCGCTTAACTTCTATTTGCATCACTTATAATTGCCTTCATTGTAAAATAGGGATGATAATAGGTCCTCTCTCACATGGTTGTTCTGAGGACCAAATGAGATAATGTAAAGAACTCAGCATAACATCTGGTATATAAATAAATTCTAACTAGTAGTAGTAGTAGTAGTAGTAGTAGTAGTAGTAGTAGTAGCAGCAGCAGCAGCAGCAGCAGCAGCGGTAGTAGTAGTAAAGTTCCAATTAGGTAAGAATAGATAATCTGTAGGTGAATCATAAGAAGTTCCTTGTCTGTAGGGATTGTTTCATTCTTGGTACTTGTATACTCAGTGCCTAGGATGGTGCCTGGAACATGGAAGGTACTTAAAAAATAATGAATTAATATAATGAATATGTACCAGTCCAGCTTCTTCTATGACTTCATCTTCAAGGATCCCTCCTACTTCTCCCCCAAAACACCCAGAGGCAAGACTACCTGATTTCAGCAGCTTCTGACGAGAGCTCTTAAGTAAATCTTCAGGTGCACCTTAATCAGAATTCTTTTCCCTATTCTGCTGTGCCTCAGCTAACCTCCCATGGAACACTGTGGTCCTTGTCAATAAAGCCATTACACCTGGTATTGATGCTTCAGACAACCCAGGCAGAAAGCATTAGCCTTGGCATCAGAATACTGGAGTGCCACCTCCAACTTGCTACCATATGATCTTGGCAACCCAGTCCCTCTGAGACTCAATTTTGTCATTTATAAAGGAGGCGTTTGGATTAGATGGTGTTTAAGGCCTCTTCTGGTCCTGATTCTTAGGAATCTAGGGATGAAAAATGTATTTTTCCTTTCTGTGAACTTTGGGATAAATAATGCAACTATCATTTGCCCTCCGAAATTTTTTTTGTGAGAAAATTGAGGCTTGGAAACACCACAGAGCTATTAAGTAGAAGAACTAGACTCTCAGCCAGTTCTACTGGCTCTCAATACACTTTCTACTGTGTCATATTGCCCCAGACATTTTATAGAGCTTGTCCAACAAAGGGCAAGGTCATTTGAATGAGTTAAAACCAATTCATCTGAGCTATCAGAAGAAATACACATCCTTAAGATATTAATATTAAGAAATGACATTTCCAGGAGTTTCTTGGTGCTGAGTCCCTCTCCTTCATCCCCATGTGGTCTGTGCTAAGCAAATGCAGACTCATTTCAACTCTTTCATAAGAAAAACATCATTAGAAAGCTAAAGTTTATTAGAGAAAAAAAATGACTGTATTCCAAAATGCAAAAAAAGATTTTAAAATTATCAATTGTTTTGAATTATTTGTACTATTGTGTTATTACCCCCCTTCCACAAAGAGAATTAAGTTATGTTTCCTGTTTTTGTTTTCTCTTCTCATAAGGCAAAACATAGGAGTTAGAAGCATGGGAATAATGGAAATGGGATCTGAACCCCTAAAAGGAAAAGCCCCTTGACTTTCCCATGTGACCCATGTCCCTGGAGTTCACTGGGGCACCCAGCCCTTCCAGGTCCTTCTCTATTACCTCCCTGTCACCCCAGACTACTTGGCCACTCCTAGATCCTTCCCATAGTCTTTCTGCATATGAGGACCATCTTTGCTCCTCTTTCCCCCCATTAAATTGCTCAGATTCCTTCAGAGTCTGGTCAATGCTCAGATTCAGTCTGGCCCTCTTGTTAATACAAGTGTCACAACAGGGCAGATTCTTAAAATCTCACCTACCCCCACTGAAATTCTTTCTAATAAACCTTGTTTTTGGCTGAAAGAAAACTTGGGTTGAATTCATTTGAGGCAGAACCTGGGTCACTTGCCCTTGAATTGTGGGGTCTGACCACCCTTAAATCTCAACTGAGACTCTAGTCCTTGATCTATCCTTTGGGAACTGCACCACACTAAGCAAATTACATTCTTGGGGTTTCAGTATTCTTACTTACAAAATGGAGCAACAATAACCACCCTTTAGATCCCACAAGGCCATTGTGAAGATCATGGGTGCCATAGGGTAATGGGCCTGAAATTGATTTGTAAGGTTTATGATGATATATAAATGTACGGCAGTAACAGCTAGGTAGTACTGTGGACAGCTTCAGGCTGGAAGTCAGGAAGACTCTTATTTGAGAGTTCAAATCTAGCTTCAGACAATTACTAGCTGTGTGATATCACTTAAACCTGTTTGCCTCAGTTTCCCCATGTGTAAAATGAGCTAGAGAAGGAAATGACAAAACACTTCGGTATCTTTGCCAAGAAAACCCAAAATGGGGTCATGAAAAATTGGACACAACTGAAAACAATAGTAAGTGTAAGATATAATTATCATCCTTATATAGCATTTTAAATTGCATTACAAATATTATTTCACTTTATCCTCACAAAAGTCATGGGAGGTAGTTCTTATTCTATTTCCATTTTACAGTTGAGGAAACTGAGGTTAAATGACTTGCCCAGGGTCAAACAGCTAGTAAATATTAAACTCAAGGATGAACCCAGGTTTTCCTGATTCCAGACCCAGTTACCAGCTGCCTTTATTCTTCTTCTTCTTACATTATTTGTTTTTAATAGACTTTGTAAGGTGGGGTGGGAATCCACCCTCTCTGCTGTCTTGCTGCTGGAAACATCCCCTTATTTAACTGGAGAGTTCAGCCTTAGGATCAGTTAAGGCTAGGTTGTGCAGGCACGTGGCTTTGCCCTCTGGTGACTGGGCACAGCCTGCAATCAGTTCTAAACCTTCTGGATAGATCCCAGGGTCCCTCTCAGTCTGTCTGCTGCCAGCCAGCCAGCAGTGGCTCCTTTGTGTCAATTCCCTGGGCACTGCCAGGGGGAATAGCGACATTACCTAATCTCTGCCCAGTGAGTTTTGCAAGGAAAGCAGGCAGGCAGATGGAGAGATGACTGGGGGTTTTATGAACTGTTTGGGGCTTGAGGCAGGAAGGAAAGAAGAGTTCAGGAGCGGCTTGGCTTATAATCGAGAAACAACCAACATGTCCCCAATTTCTCATTCTCTAAAAATACTTCAAGACAGCATTTTGTTCACCTGCATGGATGAAGGTGAGGAAAGTAGACTCAAGAAACCTTCCTTAGTCAGAGGTGATCAATCTGGTAAAGGGAAAGAGCAATGCAGAAAATCTGGGATATTTTCCAGAGAGGAGAAAGAATCACAGAGAAGCAAAGAAAAGAAGTAAAAGTAATGACAGAAACAGGGAGGGTCTGATATTGAGAGAGGCACAGAATGAACAATGAACAGAGCCAGAAAGAGCCCTCTGTAGAAAGAATGTATTTGTATAATGTCACACAAATAGATCAAAGCCAGACAAATCCATCTTCATTTTACTTTTTTTGGCTCATACATCATTATAATATGGATCATCATATATAATAAAAATATTTGAAAGCCTCCAGACAAGTGAATTATTCTTCTTTGTGAGGTATCATGCAAAGACAGCTAGAGAGACACCAGTGTAGCATACTGAGATTCAGAGAGAAATACATTCATAATAAGAAAGAAAAAAAAACCCAAAACAAAACCAGAAACGTTAAAAGGAAAAAAGATCCAAGAGACAAAAAAAGGGGAATGATGAAGACTAAAAAGGAAGAATGAGGAAACTGAGATGACTGTAGGGAAATAAAGGGGTTTTGAATAAAAAACTTCCCCTTCTCTTAGGTCTCCAGACTCCTTAATAAGAGGGACTCCACATATTCTTTCCCCTTGTACCAAACTGAAATCCAGATGGCTTCCAAGCTCCTGGGTCACACTAGAAAGAGATGCCCTGCAGCATGAAGGATTTAGGTTAATCTTTGGGAAAAGTTTTTGAATGATATAAAGAGATCACAAACCAGCATGATGGTTAGAGGAAGATTCCAACCTCTCATTTTCAAGTCTGGCCTAGGGAAAGGGCAGCATAGAGGTGGCCATGATCCCTGGATACAAAAGCAATAGAGCAATTAAGAAAAGAATGAAAGGGCTGTGAGCTGGAGTGGGTGACCCATTTGGAGGCTGAGCATAGTTTGGTTTGAGCAGAGGCACTCTAGACAGGCAGAAGAGGGAAGCGGGGTGGGGGGGAAGTGGGGGGGGGGGGAGTTGATCCCATGCCCACATTTGGCATGAACTGACCAAGATTTTTAGGGTGTGTTTTGGGGTGGGGGGAAATGCAACCGATCTCTTCTGTGATGGAGCATTGCTGAACCATGCTGCCCTGTTTCTGAGCTGCAGCTGCCCTCCGGGACTGTGGTCTGCAGCTGTTCCAAGAACCCTGGCTTCCCAGGGAAAGAGGACAGCAGCAAAGAGGGAGGGGGCAGAAAAGAAGGGGGAAGAGTGTGATGAGGTGTCAGGCAAGGGACCAGGGTATCCAATTTTGGAGATTCCATTACACAAAGAAAGGGATGCAATCTGGAAGGAATTACAGAAGGAAGAGAGATTGGAGATAGTGGGATGCTGCTCAGAGCTGAGATAAATGGATAGAAAGCAGAGAATCAGAGGGCAAAGGAAAACCTCTCAGAGTCGTCTCCTCCAGCTCCTTTCGCTTCCTATACCATCCTTGATAGCCTATAGCAATGTTGAACTATCAGCCACCAAGAAAACCAAAGGTATTTCATCTTAGTCTCCTCTTCTCCCTGTTCACATGGACAGCTACCAGTTTAGTTCAGATCCTAATAACTAATCTTCTAGATTTTTGTACCAGTTTCCTAATCAGTCCCCTTGCCTCAAATCTTCTGCCTTTCTAGTCTAACCTACCTATTTCTGTCAAAGTAATTTTCCTAATATAGATTGTACCATATGACTCCTTTGCCCAATCACCTCTAGTGGCTTCCTATTCTCAGCTATAGAATATTAACTCACTTTGTTCAGCTTTTAAAGCCCTAAACAACCGGGCTCCAAACTTTCTTGGCTCACTGGAAATTACTCCCTCTGTAATCTGTCTGTAATTTGTCAAAATTGACCTTCTCTCTGTGGACACTCTCTTCTCACAATGGACACTCCCTCTCCCTCCACAACTTTACATTATGGGTCTCCCAGCCTGGGAATGCACTTCTCTAACTCCACCTCAATGAATCTCTCAGCTTTAAGATGCAGCTCAGGCACCATCAATATGAAGGCTTTCTTGATTCCCCCAATGTCCTTCCCTCCCAAGCTGCCTTGTAATTAAATGCTTTGTTTATATCTGTATCAGTTAACTAAATGTTTTATATTTCTATATGTGCCTGTTGTCTCTCTCATCAGAATTTAAGCTCATTGACAGATGGCATTATAGTGACGGCCTCAAACCCATTGATGATTTAGGGGGATGTCTACCCCACACATGTATGGGCATATGAGAACAATCTGTTCCTACAGTCATGAAGGTGGATGAAGCAGACACTGTGGAGTGCTTAGACCTTGGTCAGACAGGAAAGATGCCAAGGTCATCCACTACATCCCTGGCCATTGCCAGTTGGCCTGACTTTAATCTTGCCACTGGACCTCAATGACTCTGGAAGAGAGTGAGGCTGATGACTTTGTGAAATTCTGCCTCACTTAAATCAAATTTGTTCTTAAGTCAAGACATTGCCTGTGATATCATTGATCATCCTCCAAAAATAAGAGAGATAGTATTCAATAATTGTTGAATGAATCACTGATAACCTTGATATGTGTAGGTTTGCATTCCGGCCCTGACTGTGCCACTGATTAGCTAATCGAGATCTTGGGTAGATAATTTCCCCTACCTGTACCTCAGTTTCCTCATCCGTAAAATGGGAATAATAACAGCCCCAACTCAGGGTTATTGTGAGGATAAAATGAGATAATGCAGGTACAGGACTTTGTCGTATTTAAAGTATTAAATAAACATTAGTTACTATTATTATCTCCAGATCATGACTACTCATCTCAGTTTTACTGCCAGAACTCTTATGTGGTAAGAGAGGAATGTGGAGTGCCCTCAGACTCTAAATAGAAGTGTAAATGTTGGCTTTAGCTAGCTGCAAAGTCCTCACTGATATCTACCAGCTGAAAACAATGGTGTCCTTCCTCTTTCTTTGTCCAATTTTCCTAGCTCATTTTGTCTGGCTCTCTCCTTCCCCTTTTCCAATCTAGCAATATCTTTGTACGCATGGCTTATCTCCCTCACTTCCCCAACAACTGTGTTGATTTTAAACATGCTCTGTGAAAGTTTGGGTGATGTTGTATTCCTAGCACCAAACACAATACTTTGCACATAGTAGGTGATTAATAAATATTTGTTTAATTAAATTGAAATGGATTGGATTAAAGACCTGGTGTTCAAATATCATCGAGGGTTAGCCTGCTTTGAGGACTGGCAAGGTGTCTCCCCAGGTTCTGAGGACAGCATTGAGACTAGGAAATAGGACTTTTGTAGACAGTCAGCATGCCATATTGGAAAGAATGCTGGAGGCGAGATAGGCAGAGCTGGATTTGGATGCTGACACTCTCACTTGTTGTCTGTGTGAGGAGAGTGAGGAAGGGCACTAAGAATTGTGGGAATCACAGAAGGGTGATCCAGTTGCCTGGAAGGGGTTATATGAGGTTGAGCTTAGGAAGTAGTGCGTTCCAGGAATGGGGTGGGAGACAACCAGTTCAAGAAAACTTCACTGGAGATGGAATGGCAAAGGCAGAATGGAAGTTTGGCTGCTCTGTAGAATGCAGGAAGGAGATTCATTTCCAACAAGGTGGGTTGGTGCCAACCTTTGTGAAGAGTTTTAAATGTCAAGCAGAGAAATTTCTTCTATCTTAGAGGCAAATGGGAAACCCTCTGACTCACTGAGTAGTGAGTGAACTGTCATGGGTCAGACCTTCCCTCGAGGAAAATCAGTTTGGATCTTTAGGGCTGGCTGCTTGAAATAATACTCCTATCTTTCTCATCTCCCATCTCCCTCTGTAAAATTCAAGCAGCAATTGCCCTCCTCTCAAATCCCAGGCACTTCCTCTGACAACTGTTGCCTTTCTCTCCCTCAGTCCCAAGCAGGGACAGCCCCATTTGTTCTCTCTAAAGCATCGGAATTTCATTGTCTTTCCTGCCCTCTTCCCTTGCTGACCTCTCACCCGGTATTGTCAGGAGCAGGGGAGTGGCAGCTGGGCCCCAGCGGGGCATGATGGGCTTCCCCAGGGCATCCTCTGGCAGGTGCTGGAGGGCTTGACAGCTGGCATTTAGTCTCTCCTCCCCCTCCCCACTATTTGTCCTCCCTGGGAAGCCAGGAGGGCTAGGAGAGGTCAGACAGTACAGAGGGAAGACTGTTGGCACAAACCAAGGGCAGTCGGGGCAGAAGCCGGGTACAGAGCCTGCCTTAGCCTTTGAAGACTTAGCCTTGTCTTTCTAGTCAGTAAAGCCAGGTCTGGGTCTCCCTGCAAAATATGGTGGTTCTACCCTACCTCCTCTCAGAATGGTGGAAAATGTCCTAGATTTAAAGTCAAAAGAGACTAGGGTTTGACCCTTGCATCTTATACTCAGCCTCTGCTACCCTGGAAGAGTTCTTTTAATTTCTCTGATTCATTTCCCTTTTGTGTAAAATGAGAGAAGTGAGTTAGATCATCTCTAAGCTACTTGGTATTTTTAAATCTGATGAGGCTATGAATCTGATTGTGTCTTTTTTACCCTCCCTCTTCTCTCCCTCCTTCCCTCCTCTCACCTTAATCCCTGGGCAGCTGTGCATGAAGGGATATGAAAAGGGAGGGACTAGAATGCAGAGTACACCAAAGGCCAGGGAGACCATCTCAAACAGATTAGAAGGAAGGAACAGGATTTCACTGTGGTGTGAGTAGATTTGAAGTGAGGCCCTGCTCCTTCTTAGCTCTGAATTTGGACAATTCATGCAACCTCTCCATGTCTCTATTTCTTCATCAGTATAATAGAAAATAATAGCAACAACAGGGCTGTTACAAGGATCAACTGAGATTGCAGAGTATTTTGTAAATTGTAAAAGGGCTATGTCATTATCTGTTCTGATGATGGTCATTTGTTCTAGTTTCTCTCTCTCTCTCTCTCTCTCTCTCTCTCTCTCTCTCTCTCTCTCTCTCTCTCTCTCTCTCTCTCTCTCTCTCTCTCTCTCTCTCTCCTCCCCTCCCTTCCCCTCCTCTCCCTCTCCTCTCCATCTCTGTCTGTCTCTATGTCTATCTCTGCTTCTCTATCTTTGTCTCTCTTTGTGTCCCTTTCCTTTTCTCCTCTCCTCTCCTCTCCTTTCCCCTCTGTCTGTCTCTATCTCTGTCTCTCTCTCTTTCTCTCTCCCCTAAGTCTGGGTCTCCCTAATTTGTCCAGAATTGAAGTGCTGAGGCTACTTACTGCTCAAAACTTCACTTCCAAGATGGGCCAGTTTCCCATCATTGGGCAGGTGCTCGCACCTCTCCTCTTGGAGGCCCTCCAAATCAATGCCAAACTTAGTTCTGACATTGTAAAAGTTTAGCCTACAACTCCCCAGAACTCTTAAGCATCAAATATCTGTAAAGTATTTAACACAATGTCAGACTCATAGGAAATGTTTTTAAAAAATTCTTGCTTTCTTCCCTTCCCCCTTGCTTTAAGCTTTCAGAGATCCACCAGCCTCAACCTTCCAGGCAGCAAAGACTCCAGTGAGGCTCCACCATGCCCTGCACTTTTCACCATTTTTTTTTTTGTAGAGGGGAAGGTAAGGCAATTGGGGTTAAGTGACTTGCCCAAGATCTTTCATCTTTTATGATGGCATATAGATAGAAAACCTGAGGGGCAAATCTCTATCCTAGTCTTAGTCTTGGATTTCCAGCCAACCTCAGAGCATTTTGCATGAGACTATCCTAGAAATTTACTTATATTTAAATGTCTGTGGATGATGATGCAAGTGAATAAAATTAGCAGTTTTTTGCAGTTTCTTATGTATATTAGGATGTAAGATCATCTTCTGCAGGCTGACTGAAAGCATCTTTGAAATAACATTAATAGCAGATCAGACAATATGGATGACCTGATTTTTGCCCTGCTCTCACATAGTTTTAATTTCTTCTACTCCATTTCTATATTTAAAAAAACCTTTTCATTCATGTCACCTGTAAATTATGAGTCTTAGATATGGTGGCACTCACCAAAAACTTTGTTCTTGAGTTATTATGGCAGTTGTGCTCAAAAGTTATGCCTATGACAATTTTCTGGGTCAGGTGATTTGCTGAATCCTTGAGGACATTTTGGGCTTGGTATTTGTAGAGTGGAGTGTGCCATTTGTGAGTGTGTAGATGAAAGTAAATTTCTGGGACCTAATTCTAGCCACTCAATTATGTCTTTCTAGGTGTGTAGTAGAAGCTAAATGTTTGCAAGTTATAGTAATATTCTGCAGTTTTCATTACTCCATTAAATATGTTTTATTTGTTAAGTTGAGGAATGTTCAAAATAATCTTTTTGTGATTTCTGATGGCAGTGACCTGATCTAGAATTGTTACCTTAATTCTCTCCATGTCTATTATCAAGTCTATATAACTCAACAGCCATTTTTGGAGTCTTCTTTGTGTACAAAGTATTTTTGGTTGAGTTCCTGTGGATTTTCTCCATAGGGAGATTCCACGTGTGGATCTTAACTGTTTCATAGGCTGTCTCCAGCGATAGATCATCTCTGATTGTATTCAACAAATCCAGTGCCATTTACCTTTGGTATAAGATGACAAGAGGTATTTACCAAGTATCTGTATTTACTATTGCTTTGCATTTTTAAGTTTGTTTGTTCAAAGGAAAATATGTTTATACATTTTTAAAGTGTTTATCACATAACCTGAGAACATCTGTAAATTCTCTTCCTCCTTGTGATGAGGAATTATTACATTTTCTATGACTGTCTTGGTGTGATAAAGTCCTGTATTTTTTAAACAATATCACTTGAGTTATTAGTTGGATGTCTTCTAAATCCTCTGCCTCATTTTACCTGGACACCATTCTACATTAAGACCGGTATTAGATCGATGTTAATCTTAATGGATAAAAGATTAACAGTTAGCAGATGTTAATTAGATAGATGTTAATCGCTGTAAATGTATTATTCTAATTAAATCTTGATTTCAAACAGTCTCTTAATATACATAGCCTTATATTTCTCATTGATAATCTTAATATGCCTTCCCAAGAGATCAAAATATTTGTAAATAATTCTTTTATCCACTGATTTAATTTGACCTCTGTACTCAAGCTTAGCACCATCAGTCTCTGTTTTGCCTTAGCATACATCAGAAATTTTTTACTTATCCAATCCAAAAGATATTTTTATATCCTTGGAGAAAGTCCCCATAGGATGAAGTGGCTATTTAATGTGCCTTTCAGTGGAGCCATAGGATTCGATGCCATATGTATGCATCATGTTATTAGGACGCTGTTTTGGTACAACTTCTTTGCCTTGAAAGTCATACTTAGCTCTACTTAGAAATCATCATAATGGATTTAAGATTAAGCACAACAATAGCAGGCTTAAAGGGCTATACTGTTTTATATCAATTTTATATCGCTTATTTTTGATATTATAGTATCAGTGGGTGTGATTAAATATGGAACAGGTTTCCATGTGGACACCCAAAACTCTAATATTCTCACTATATTTGGATCAAATACATACATATACACATATATTTATATGTACACACACATACATATACATGTACATATACCTAACTTTACCTGCCTAAGCAAGGGGAACTGTCCAAATTTTTGTGATAGTCAAGAAACATTTATTAAGTTCCTACTATGGGGAGGCACTGTGCTTAGCACTGGGAACACAAAAAGAGGTAATGAGTCCCCACTTTCAAAGAAGGTATCATCTCTAAATGGGGAACACAACATGCAAACAAGTATATACAAGATAAATAAGAAATAAACAAGAGAGGGGAGTCATTGGAGTTAAGAAGGGTTGTGAAAAGCTTCCTGGAGAAGGGAGGATTTTAGTGATGACTTGAAGGGAATTAGGGAAGCCTCACTTGGTAGAGATGAGGAGAGAGAGAATTCTAGGTATGAAGAACAACTAATAAAAACACATGAAGGTGGAAGATGAACTGTCTTGCATGAATAACAGAAAGGAGTTCAGTGTCACTGGACTGAAAAAGTATGCCGGTGTAAGTAAGATATACGAAAACTGGAAAGTTAGGAGGGAGATAGGTTATAAAGGGCTTTGAATGCAAATAGAGGATTCTATATCTCATTCTTGAATTGATAAAGAACCATTGCAGTTTACTGAGTGAATTGGGCAGTGATCTGATCTGATCTGTGTTTTAGGAAGATCACTTTGGTAGTTAAGTGAAAAATAGATTGAAATGGGGAAAGACTTGAGGCAGGCAGATCCACTAGCAGACTATTGCAATAATTCAGGTATGAGAACAGGAGAATCTACACCAGAATTGTAAGTGTGTCAGAGTGAAGAGTCAAAGATAATTGAAAGGTAAAATTGAATATTGAACTTTAGGAACTGAGTGGCTGGAGGTACCCTCTATGGTAATAGGGAAGTATAAATTTTAAGGTGTTTTTGAGTGGTTTGCTCAATAATCACCAAACTGAGAATGAGGGCTTTTTTTTCTTTTCCACAAAGGCTTTTTGGCACATCTTTTTGTGTTTATCAGCTAACAATATATTATTTTGTTTTAAGTGTTTGAAGATTTTTTTAAAAAAAGAAATACAAGCTCTTAATACTCTGTGTAAAGTACATAAATAGGCGCTTGGACTATATTTGTGGGGACTCTGGTGTTCTCATCTATTGGTAACAAATATGTGATAGTATAATGATGATTATTGCTATTCTAATATCTTAGAGTTAGAAGGAAACTCATAGTTGATCTTGAATAACCCCTTACCTGAAATATATCTAACTTGAGGGTAGATGTCATGAAGAACTTCTTAAATGGCAGAGAAAGTGATTAAAGGAGAGTGGAATCTTTGTCTCAGGTGATCTCTAAGAAGCAGGACCAGACCGCTATCTCTCTGGGTTGGCTCAAGAATGGAGTCATGATGAATCTGCTTGGACAAAGCCTCTGATCTTTAGCTTGCCTCAGAACATACCTTCACACTTATCTCACCTTCCAGTTTTGACCACACATGGCTCCTTTACCTTGTTTCAGATGCTTATGATCTACACAAATCCCTTAACCTCTTTAAATTACAATTTTCTCACTTGTAAAATGAAAGAAAAGAAGTCAGTGGCTTGGGAGAGTTCCTGAAGCTCTAAATCTTATGCCCCTTTGGAACTAGGTGATAGCCAAACCCCAAGGTTAAAGGAAAGCCTTTCTTGGATACAGTGGGCAGCATGTTCTCTGGCTTTGGAATCAGAAGACATAGATTCTGCTGTTTGTCCTTTGTTTTTGAGGAGGACCAATGGCATCATGAGGATGATGTCTTTATTTGTGAGTGAATTGGATTTAAGTGAGGCAGAGCCATTGCAAATTCATCTGCCTCACTGTCTCCTGCAGAGTCTTCAGAATCCAGTGGCAAGATGTAAGTCAAGATGACTAGCAATGACCCTACATAGATTCTAGTTTCAGGTCTGAAACTTACTTGTTCTTTGACCTTGAGCAAGTTACTTCACTTTTCTAGACTCAGTTTCCTCATCTACAGAAAGGAATATATTGTTACACATATATTATTATTACACACATATATATATTACACATATACTATCTACTTCATACTCTTGTTATGAGGAAGGTAGTTTGTAGACCTTAAAAATGATTTTAAATGAATTCTAAATTAAAATATTGCATTTATTAAAATTTTAATAATAAAGGGATTTTAAAATAATTTAAAGATTATTGCCTATGTCATGGCTTGTGTGAGAAAGGTGCTTTGCAAACTGTAAAGTGCTATAAAAATGTGATGTATCAATGACATTTTTGTTGGTATGATTAAAGGACAGGACCTTTTTAGCACAAAATAGATATTGCTTGTAAATTCGCATTAATAAACTTACCTCTTTTCTCCCCAAAGGATCCCCCAGCCTCAACCTCCTAAGCATCCTAGTCAGCTTGGCTTGAGTGGTATAATGACTAAACTGGACCTAATCCTCATTTTAAGAGCTCTAATTCAGTTCTGTTTGTAATCTGATCAAGCTAAAGGCCCCCAAAGCCCTAAGGGGCATGACTAGGAAAACTGAAGGGATTTGAATCAAAACAGAAAAAATAAAATCCTGGGAGGGAAACTTAAAGTCTCCTCTCTCTGCCCCCCCGCCCTTCAACATTAGATCATGATCACACGTTTTCCTGAATATATTTGCATTCTCTTTAGAAAGAAAACAGTTCTCATGCACTGATCATTTCTTGTTTCTTTGGAGAGAATTACCTGATCTCCTTTTCTTAGTGTGAGGCAGATAAACTAAAGAGTGTGTATGTGTGTGTGTGTGTGTGTGTGTGTGTGTGTGTGTGTGCATACACACGTGTGCGCACTCAGTTCCTAATCCATATGAAAACTGGCATAAGGATGCAGCCAGGGAATGAATAAGGTAATTCTACAATAATATGTTGTCCTGGGAAGGCCTCCACCCTGCTTTGGAGGCAGCAAATCAACCCTTTAGATTCCTCTCAGGGTCAGATTACACCCAGAGGGACAAAAATAGACAGGCTTCATTTCCCTGCGGAGGGAAGAAGAGTGGTCCTTGAAAAGAGGAAAGATTAGAAAGGATTCAGGACCCCTTCCCCCCACCTACCCCTCTCCCCTTTGGTAGAGTGGAACAAGACTCTGGATCCTGGATACTCTACTCTGAACGTTGCTCCCAATGTCTGCTTTGGACAGTGTTGGGGGCATAAACGTCATGCGCCCTTTTCCTATATTTGAGCCTAAAAAAACATGCAAAGCTTGCTGTCTCACAGATAACATATGCTCGCACTCCATAAGGCTTTACATTCTGAACTGAGTAATAATAATAACTGATATTTATATGATATTTTCATATTTGCAAAATACCTTACAAATGTGATTTCATTTGTACCTCACAAACGTATCGCTTGTTGGGTTAGTGAGTACGATTTAAATAAAGGACAGTTGACTTGTTCTCACAAAAACTTTGTCAAGTATCATACATTCGTCCCCTTCTTGCACTCTCTGGTGAGAGCAAATTGGCTTTCTTGCAGTTCACACACAGTATTCTCCCTCCCATGGCATGGGTCTTTGTACAGGGGTATACCCTTCCCATCTTCACCACTCAGAATCCCTGATTTCCTTCAAAGCCATTACAAAGGATTTTTTCTGATGGCCAGCTGCTGGACTTAACACCATTCACCTTGAGCAAACAAACCATTAACTTGCATTTATTTTGTGTTTTGTGTTGTGTATTATATGTGTTTACATTGTCTTCCTCAATAGAATGCAAGGTACAAAAACTACTTCCCTTTTGTCTTTGTATCTTCAGTACCTAGCAATGCCTGGGACATGGTGCTTAATAAATGCGGGTAGATTGAGTCTGACTTTAGCTCGTCTACTTTTCACTACATCGCGACTATCCTCCAGAGGTGCCAGCAGTGTCAGAGCTGGGAGTGAAATCCTTTCACTCCCCTCAAATTGTTTATTCACAGGACAGATGGTCCACTGCCTTCTGGAGGACTTAAACCCTGCCTGTGAGTCTCCCAGATGTTGGAACTAATTTCTCTGTAGATGTATCTTTTTGTGCAAAATATGGGTTACTAAATAGTGGGGTGCTCCCTCCCCAATTCACACTGTGGATAGATGATCGCTACCCAGGCTTCTAGGGAAACCTTGTGGGTTAATTTGAAGGACTACCCGTGCTTGCTTGCCAATGGGCAGCTAGAGTCTCTTCCAACTCTAACCTCATCTTTGTCTGGGTGTGTCTGTGTTTTTTCAGATAGTACTGTTTTCCTAACATTATTTTCTAATACTAGTACTATTCTGATTCTGTTTGGATTAGTACTAGTTCTGATTCTAGTGCTCTTTTCCACTCTCTCAGAAAGGTCAAAGACCCTTAGCTTAGGACAGGCAGAAGTCTCTTCAGTTATTCTCTCTCAGGTTTGTCACATCCCAACCAGGAGTTGGGACAGATACAACTCTTAATCAGCAATTCTTTATGGTTCAGAGTTTGGCTTCCTAAATGAGAGACCTCACTCTTAATTATGATGACCACCCCAGTACATTTCCCACATTCCTATTAGGTCTCATGCAAACTAGTGGACAGAGGACAAAGATATCTGGGCCGTGGGACAAGTTCATGGCCCAAGTGATCAGTATAGGACACCTAGTTACCTCTGGCTTCCCAGACCACAGGTTCATGAAAGTGCTGTCCTGCATCCCAAGCAGTGCATCCTGTAATCTGTTTACAGAGTTGTCCAGAGTATTTACCAGGCCATGGCTGGGGGCCAGGGGATTAAGGCCAGCTTTCCCAATAGCATCTGCTCTCTGCTGTTCCCAGCTGTGTGGAGCAGAGAGACTTCTGTTTTAGGATAGGGCATCAGGTGGCAGTCAGGAGGGAATGTGTATATGTGTGTGTGTAGGGTGGGGAGTAGGGGTTAGGGATGGGGGGTAGGATGGTCTGTGAGGAATGGGCATGTGTGTCATCCCTATTGATGTTGATATAAGATCACTTTCATAAGATCTCTTTCATAAACAGGCATGAATTTTATAATGCAAGTAGACTCTGAACATTTCTGAGACTGCATTATTTTTTTTCCAGACTCCAAAAGCTGCTTGTGCCTTTTCAACATTTTCTGATCTTATCACTCCTCACTTAGTCATATTCTCCCCCTCATTACCATTGTCATTTCACTAACAGGACATGTGGCTACAGCTTATAATAGAATCTTGGTGAGGAAGGGATTTTCAGACTTACCCAGAATTAGATGATAATAAAAAGGGTTAGTTTTTATATAACACTTTAAGGTTTGCAAAGTATTTTATGAATATCATTTTATCTTCAGAACAATCCCAGAAGGTAGGTGCTCTTATTATTTCCATTTTTTTTAAATGAGGAAACTGAGATTGATTAAGTGATTTGGCCAGGGTCACATAGCTAGTAAGTGTCTGAGGGTAGATTTGAACTCAGCTCTCCTGATACCAGGTCCAGCACTCTACCTATAGTATCACCTAGTGCCTACAGGGAAAGAATTCTGGTTGGGGATTCAGAAGATTCAAGTTTTAGGCTCAGATCTCCCATTCACTGGATAATCCAATGAGTCTAGTTCACAGACAGTAACAATGGATAGAGAACTGGCTTAGGAATAAAGACCTAAGATCAAATTCTAGCTCTTATACCTACTGGCTATGTGATCCTAGGCAAATCATTTAACCTTTCAGTGCCCCTTGACAATGCCCCTTTCTAAGATTGGGCCTTATAGAAGGCCTGCTAATATAGATAAGTAGAGGACATTTCCCCATACCAGTGAAAATACAGATTCTTTTCTGCTTTAAGCACATATCCCTATCCTTGGTGCTGGGAACACAAGGTTTCACTTGAGGTAGGCTATGCTCTTGAGAATTCAGAATGTAATGGGATTTAGGAGACTGATACACAAATAAATGTGATACAAAAGAGAATACAATGATGACATTAGAGAGGGCCAGCAAAAATAATATGTGAAATTTGAAAAAAAAAATGTGGATATCAGAAATCTAACATACTACATTGAGTGCTATTATGTGCATCAGGGAGAATTACATTTTATTGTTCTACAAATGACTAACTCCAAATGTGAGCAATATATACATTTTTCATCCATTTGGTTTTTCTTGTATGGATTGTTATGCAGATCTCTTCTAAATAATTATGAATTTTCCTGAGGAGTTTCTATAGTACTCTGGGGCTTGACACAATCTGTCCAATATCACCCACCAGGAGAAGCACCTAGAGAACTTTATATGCTGAATATCCTTTTCATAAAAGGCAAATTCTGTTGGTGCCCTTTGTTTGATGTTTCACATGAGATATATAGCTGGTAAAGTTAGCTGTGAGAATTTATCAAGGACCTTTCTGTGATTTTAACTTATGCATGAGAGATACTTGACTGGAAATGAAACTTTAAGGTTACTTTGCTAAAAAAAAAAGTCAATTAAAAATCAACCAAAAAGCAATGAACACAGTGGGATTTAATATTCTCTACACCTTCAGTCAGGTGAATGATTGTGAAGATATGGTATCTTCATATACAACATATTGCAAATGTAGAAAATAATCTGTGAAAGCCTGAATATTCATTTTTCATATTTTAGTCAAGAATATCCCACCTACCTTGGACAAGCACTGCAGTTGAATAATAAATTGGTCCTAGGAGTGAATAGGAGGCAAGAACAAGCTGACATACGTTTTAGAAATTATAGCATCCTTTTAAATTTCCCTGACTGCCTCTAATATACACGCATGCAAACTACTCATGTATGTGCTTTTCTTTAAGTGATATAATGTGACTGGAAATTGTGGAACAAAACAATATTTGAAATACAAAAACTACAAGTGATCCAAAAGGCAACAATGGTTGCCTGGTGGATGTACAATACATAGAAGCTGCAGTATATTAACAATGATGACTAATGCTTAAGAAGTAGCAAACAAGCTATCATTCAGAAAATACATTGTGGGAAAAGGAGGTGAATTGTTAATGTATCAATCAGTAAGTGTTTGTTAAGTGTTTACTATATGCCAGACATTGCTTATAGGTAACTAAGTGGTGTAGTAGATAGAATACTAAGCCTGTGAAAACAATAAAAAAAATTGACTTTAAAAATCTACTACAGTGGCAGGGAAGACCTTTAAGATAAACTTAGAAGACAACAAGGTGAAAATAACTATAAGCGTAGCCTCAAGGAAAAATGCTAATTGAACACAAGTCCAAGAAGAATCCCTGGAAGAGTTAAAGAAATAGATAAGCAAGGTAGAGGAAAAACTGGGAAAAAATGAGAAAGATGCAAGAAAATTATAAATGAGAATTAACAGCTTGGTAAGAGAGGCACAAAAAATACTAAAGGAAATAGCACCTTAAGTAAACAAAATTGGCCTAATGGCTTTAAAAGAGGCACAAAAATTCACTGAAGATAAAAATGCCTTTAAAAGCAGAATAAGTGAAATGGGAAAGGAGATACAAAAATTCAGGAAGAAAAGTAATTTCTTAAAACTTACTACTAGGCAAGTGGAAGCTAATGACTTCTGTGACATCAGGAAACAATAAAATAATGTCAAAAATTAAAAAAATATAGAAATGTGAAATATCTCATTGGAAAAACAACTGATCTGGAAAATAGCTGGGGGACACATCATTTAAGAATTATTGGACTACCTGAAAGCCACGAACAAATAAAAAGCCTAGACATCATATTTCAAGAAAATATCAAGAAAAAAGTACTTTGATATCTTAGATCCCAAAGGTAAAATAGAAATTGAAAGAATCTACCAATCACCTCTTGAAAGAGATCCTCAAATGAAAACTTTAAATATTATTATAACCAAATTTCAGAGCTCCCAAGTCAAGGAGAAAATAATTCTGGCAGTCAGAGAGAAACAATTCAAATATTATGGTGTCACAGTCAGGATTGATGGGGTACAGACTCTGGGAACCTCTTTGAACTCCCCTAGAATTTTCCCACCTAATCTGGCCTTTCATACTCCAATCTATTAACCTTAACCTAGCCTGGCCCATGTTTGATTACTTCCCACCCCAGCCCTCCATTGTCTGTTATCTCTCAATTGCCTCCAGATGTTTCCCACACTTGATTACATCACTAGTACCCCTTGTTCCAACTGAACTGCCAAGTATTCAAACTATGCTTCAGAGAGTGCAACTCTTATGGGCTGGCCATATTGTTTGAATGCAAAATGTACTCTTGCCAAAAAGACTATTTTATGGAGAACTCAAATGGAGCAGGAGATCACATGGTAGTCAGAAGAAGTGATACAAAGACACTCTCAAGGTCTCAAGAACTTTGGATTTGACTGTGCAACATAGGAGACACTGGCACAGGACCATTCAGCATGGCATACCCTCCTCAGAAAGGGTACTGTGCTCTGTGAGCAAAGCAGATTTGAGATAGCACAAAGTAAATGTAGATTGCACAAATTTGCAGCATCCACCCCAAATATTCACACAAACTATCTGTGCCCAACCTGTGGTAGAGTATTCCAAGCATGTATTGGTCTGATCAGCCGCAGTTGGACACACTGAAACCTTACTTTATCATGGTGATGTCATTTTGATCCTCTCTGAAAATGAAGGACAACAACCAACCAGTTACCCCAGAATCATCAAGACCCTCCTTAGATCCTCCTCCCAGATTATTAGACCACCTCTAGAAGTTTCCTATAGTCCTTCTGTATATAAGTTCCATCTCACCTCCCTGAAGGTGCTCAGATTCAATCCAGCTCTGACTCTGTCTAGTTGAGATTCTTTCTGGACTGCTAGTCAATAAGGGCAGCTAGGTGGTACAGTGGATAGAGCACCAGTGCAGGAGTCAGGAGGACCTGAGTTCAAATCTCACCTCAGACACTTGACACTCACAAGCTGTGTGACCTTGGGCAAGTCACTTAAACCCAATTGCCTCATCCTGGGTCATCTCCAGTCATCTTGATGAATATCTAGTCACTGGATTCAGATGGCTCTGGAGGAAAAGTGAGGCTGGTGACCTGCACAGCCCACCCTCACTCAAAACAAAGTCAAGTGCAAGTCCTGTCATCATTTCTCTGATGGTGTGGTCTTCTTCGGCATGAACACATGCTAGTCAATACAAGCATCACAAATGGTGAGGCTCCCTAAAAGTCAACTCAATAGGGTGAACTTTAATGAATTTTGTTTTACCTTGGCTAGAAGAAGTCATTCAGCAGGAACCGGCCCCAAGCACCCCAAACCTCCTATAGTTCCCAGACCTCAACAACAATCACAGAAGATTAAGCAGTTTCCACAATGAAGAGGTGGAGGGCTTGGAATACGATATTCCAGAAGGTAAAGAAGCTAAGATTACAACCAACTATAATTTACTCAGAAAAAGGTATAATCCTTCAAGGGGGATAATGTATGTTTAATGAAATAGAAGACTTTCAAATATTTCTAATTAGGAATGAATAGAAAGAATAAGGTTGAATAGAAAATTTGACATTCAAACACAGGACTCAAGAGAAGTACAAAAAAGGTAAACATGAAAGAGTGATAATAAAAGACTTAATAAAATCAAACTATTTATATTCCTATATAAGAAGATGATACATGTAACTCCTAAGAACTTTATCATTATTAGGACAATTAGAAGGAGTCCACGTAGACAGATTGTGTAGGTATGAGTTAATTGTGTCAAAAAAATGAAGACATGAGAAAGAGGGATGAACTGGGAAAAGGGAGGAGAGGAAAAGTGGGGAAAATTTTCTCACTAAAAAAAGAAAAAAGAGGCATAGGTGAAGAGTTTTTGTAGTAGAGGAGAAAATGGGGGTAAGGAGAGGTAAGAGGTAATCCTTGAACTTCAGTCACATTGGAATTTGTTTAAAGTGGAAGAGTATGTATGTATATATATATATATATATATGTACACACACATATGTATGTATATATGTATATACTGAGACCAGGACCCCTGCTTCTTAGTATATGAGTACACACACACACACACACACACACACACACACACACAGAGTTGGGTATAGAAATCTACCTGACCCAGTCTGTCTGTCTGTGTTCATCCTTCATTTTTGAAGAAGACCATGACATCAGAGAAATGATGACATGACTTACATTTGACTTTGTTCTGAGTGAGGGAGGGCTGTGCAGGTCACCAGCCTCATTTCTCCTCCTGGGCCATCTGGATCCAGTGACCAAATATTCTTTAGGATGACTGGAGATGGTCCAAGATGCACCGGGAGACCTTAGTCTATTCAGGTGCTCACTTACAGGGAAGTAATGCCCATTCAATGAATAGGCCTCTTTAAGAAGTAATAAGGAATGGTCCTTTTAATGAGCAAAAGAAAGAAAAAAAAATAATTGCAGCTGGGAGGGAAAGAACAACAGTTGCTACTGATAATCATTATGAAGCCAGCAGGAAAATAGGAGGGGAAGGGGATAAAAAGGTGGATTAAAGAAGGCAGTGGTCAGAATCAAATGAGAGTAAAGAATAAAAGTAGAAAATGGGATTGAGGGAAACACATAGCTGGTAATCATAACTGTGAAATGTAAATGGGATGCGTTCACCTATAAAAATGGAAGCAGATAGCATAATGGATTAGAAATCAGAATCTGATGACATGTTGTTCATCAGAGACACACTTACAACAGAAAGACACGCAGAGTTAAAACAAAGAGCTAATGCAGAATCTAATTTGCTTCAGGTGAAGCAAAGGTGAAAAGGCAGGGGTAGTAATCATGGCCTCAGAAAAAGCAAAATCAAAAAGAGACACGACTGAAAGAGATTAGCAAAACTACATTTTGCTAAAAGGTACCACAGATAATAAAGTAATATTTAAAAAAAAATGTTAAGGGCAAGTTTCTCTGATAAAGGCCTCATTTCTCAAATATATAGAGAACTGAGTCAAATTTATAAAAAAATTGAAAGCCATTCTTTAATGGTAAGTGGTCAAATGATACGAACAGGCTGTTTTCAAAAGAAGGAATCAAAGCTATGTATAACCATATAAAAAAAAATCTGTATATTCCTATTGATTAGAGAAATGCAAATTAAAACATCTCTGTGGTACCATTTTGCACCTATCAAAAATGGCAAATGTTGGAGGAGACAAGGAAATGAAAGAACACTAAAAAGCTTTCGGTAGAGTTGTGAACTGATCCAATTATTGTGGAGAACAATTTGGAATTATGCCCAAAGGGCTATAAAACTGTGCACACTCTTTGACTCAGTAATACCTATAGTAAGTTTGCATCCCATAGAGATCAAAAGAAAAGGACCTCTATGTATAAAAAATATTTATAGTAACTTTTTTTTTGTGGTGGCTAAGAATTGAAAATTGAGGATGTGACCATCATTTGGGAAATGTTTGAAAAAGCTGTGGCATATTATTGTGCTATAAGAATGATGAGGGATGTGGTTTCAGAAATAAACAAAACAAAACAAAATATGGCAAGACCTACATAAATTGATGCAAAGTGAAGTGAGATCATTGTGCCCATGACAGCAATGTTGTAATTATGATCAATTGTTAAAGAATAATGAGTTATGCTTTGAAAGAATAAAAATGACTGCCTCACTTCATTAAAGACCCTGTTTTGATGGGGTACAGGCTCTGGGAGCTCCCTTGAACTCTCCCTGAATCTTTCTCCTTGATCTGGTATTCTCCTGAGGCCATAAGTTTTCCATTATCACTATGCTGAAATCTCTGTTACCCTTAACCTAGCCTAGCTCTCCATTGTCTGTTACCTCCAGGTAGCCTTCAGTTACTTCCCCCACCCTTAATCCCATTCTCTTGGTTCCTGGAGTCTGATCTGGAGTCACCCCAGTCCCATCAAGATCCTCTTTAGACTCCTCATCAAGATCCTCCCTGGACTCCTCCCATTACCTCAGACTACTTGACTACCCCTAGATCCTTCCCACAGTCTTTCTGTATATAAATTCCATCTTGCCTCCATGAAGGTGCTCAGATTCAATCTAGCTCAGATTCTATCTAGCCCGCTTGTCACCACAAGCATCACAAATGCTCAGATTCCTTAAGAGTCTACCCAACATGGTAGATCTTAAATAAATTTTGTTTTTCTTTGGCTGAAAGAAGATTTGAGTTGAATTCATTCTGACAGAACCTCGTGTCCTGAGCATCTGAAAACCTCAATAGACATGGTTAATTTGGGGGTGTCATTACCTCCAGCTATTCTGGAGGATGCTCTTCCATCTCCTCTCTCTCTATCCTTATCTCTCTGTGCCTATCTTTCCTTTCTCTCTGTCTGTTTTCCAATCTCCTTCTGTCCCTCTTCTCGCTGTCTCTTTCTGTGTGTCAGTCTCTCTGTTTCTGTCACTCTCCTCTATCTGTCTCTCTCCAACTCTGGTTAAAGCTATATAACTAGAGTCATCTGGCTTAGCCATATGTGAAAACATTTTCCAAATGATGAAGTGCTACCTAAGGTGTGATCCCTTGCTAACCCTCATTAAATGCATGCTTTTTTTGCTTCAAGTGCAGTGGTCCTAGAAAATCTGATTATCAGATCCATGGCAGTCGCCCATCAGCTTATGGGTTTCTAGTCCTGATCTGATCTAGGAAATCAAGGGCACCTGGGTCAGGTTATGGAATGATCTGTGTTTTCTGTTTGTTTTGTTTATCGGTCTAGTATTTCTCTTGTTTTCATAACATGGCTACTACATAACATGGCTATTACATAACATGGCTGTGAAAATGTGACTTTAAAGAGTCTTTAAAAAAAATCTTTTCCAAGAGCTACCACATAGTCTATCACTTTTGGGAAGAACATTCGTTCCCTTTTTCTTCCTTTTGGGAGAATGGTCACTTACTGATAAAGCCCACAGTCAGCCCAAAAAACCAAGCATAGCAGTGAAATCCTCCCATCTTTCACCTTACCCTCTCCCCTCTTTCACTGCCCCCTACTCAGATCACCTGGAAACCTGATAGAGGTAGGGGAGCTGCTTTCCAAAGAAACTGGATTAGGGAAATGAGTTGAATGAGGGTAGGTGGAATAGGAATGCATCTAAGTACTGCTTCTCAAAACAGGCCCCTGTGCTCTTCTAGCCTGTTGGTTCTAATGCTGTCACAGCTAGATGGAAACAGGAAAAAGAAATGGATTGGTTTCTAGCCCCTGTCCTAAGAAAAAAGTGGTCATGAATTTATCCCCCTGAAGTTAGGTATAGGGTTTCCATGACTCTTCCCCCCAAATATATCCCTGTTGATCTAATTTGGGTAATCCCATTTACCCCCTCCTACTTTGAATTTATCTTCAATGCAAATACTTTACCATCTAGCCATAAAACTGATTAAGTATTACTATTCTGCCATTTTTATGTTGGACCCTTGTATCACTGTCTGAATTCATATGTCCAATTCAAAGGACAAAGGTCAGATCTGTTATAGCTCTCTATGGTTTATGGCAACATCCATAATAAGTGGCCTGATAGGGAATATTTGCTGATCACAGAGATTTAGAGTGGGAAAGAGACCCAAGAGACCATGTCCTTTATTGTACAAATGAAGAAACTGAGGACCAGAGAAGTTAATTGTTCCCCCACTAGTTGCTCTGCTGGGTCCAGAGCAACATCATGATTTCCACAGAATAAGCTCATCATCTGAAATCTCATCATAAGATGATGAGAGGTTCAGGGACAAAAGTAGCATCATTTGCAAGAACTGGAGATATTTAGGCTGGAGAAAAGAAAAGGGAATAAAGGGATTGATTCAGTTTTGATAATCATCACTCCTTCAGCACTGACACTTGTCTCTCCCCTCTGATTGGGGGACTGGAAGGAAGAACAATGAATTTTTCCCAAAGTCTCCCTTTGTAGAGGGGTTTAGATTTTTTTCAGGAATTTCCATCAGCTATTCTGCATGTTTTCGACTCCATGAACATCATGCCTCTGTGCCAGATGCCCCATACTCCCATCTACTTTTCAATTTTTCTTCTGTATTTTGTCTTCCTCCATTAGACTGTAAACTCCTTGAAGTCAGGAACTATCTTTGTTTTTCTCATTTATATGCCTAGCTCATAGCAGGAGCTTAAGAAATATTTATTGACAATCAACTAAATTGATATTCTAACCTCAATCAATAACTGGAAGACCCTGGTTTTCTATACTCTGAAGTTAGAACTTAGTTACCTCCATGAAATTGTCCATAATGGTGTTGTCATAAGAACAAGTGGGTGGAGTCTTTGAAAGAACAAGTTTTAGAGTTGGAATGGAACTTATCTAGTCCAACTAGCTCATTTCATAGGCAAACCAAGTCACCAAAGATAAAATGACTGTCCTTCTGTAGCATTTACCCAATGATACCAGTTTTTTCCTTTTTTTCCTCCAGTCTGAGTATCTCCAGTTCTTGTAAATGATGCTACTTTTGTCCCTGGACCTCTCATCATATTAGTCACCCTACCGTGGACACATTCCAGATGGAAACAGGAAAAAGAAATGGATTGGTTCTAGTCCCTGTCCTAAGATCCTGTCCAGGATGAGTTAAAGACTTTACTAAAAATTTGTCACCCAGAACTGAGAATACAGTTTTCCAGATGTGGTCTGAGCAGAGAAGAGCCCAATGGGGCTGTCATCTCCCTCCTTCTGGATGCTGTGGCTCTCACAGATTTAATGCCTGGTGTGCCATGTTGTCAATCCAACCTGATTCTGCAGCTCACTGAAACCCACAAATCCATGACACATGACCTGTGGTCCAGCCATACCTCCCCAGACCTGTACTTATCCTTCTTTAAAAAAAAAACCAACTAAGCATGGGACCATCCCCAAGGGCCACATCTCCTCTTTCTTTTTGTTATGCTAATAACGGTGACACTCACTTATCCATGTTTTATGGTCACAACCACTTTTTCATGCATTATAGCATTTGAGACTTACAGTGGTCTTTTTGGATATGTATTATGGTGTCTGTTTTACAATAGTGAAACTGAGAACTTGGAAAAGTTAAGGGACTCCCATTGAGGACAAGCAGCAGAGCTGACCTTACATTTCCAACTTTTCTGTGTTCTTTATTATGAAGCAACCTATTTCTTCACAGAACCTGACTTGGAGCACAGTCAGTATTAATGCTGTAACTGTCTGTCTTTCAGTGAAGAGGAGATCTCCAAGTCTTTGTGAGATCTAAGAGTTTTTGACTACGTTAACAGAGTTTTCACTTGCTCTCTGTTTCCCCTTTGCTTGGCTGTTGTTCTTACCTTAATCTCACAAATGACAGGGGATTCTGATTTACTGAGGTCCTGATGAGTTGTCTGAGGCATTCTGGGCAGGGTGACCCTGAACCTGATCTCAACAGACCCCTCTAGCTAATCCCTATCTCAGTCTTCTCCCTCCTCTGCCCGGACTCTAGAGGCTGGCTGCTGACGCTTTTGTGGGGGTGGGAGAGGGCTTTGGAGGCCTTCCTCCCTGTCAGCTGGTGTCAGTTTTCATAGCAGATGGTGGGTGGTGACGTTGGTGCTATTGTCCACCATTCCCTGCCCTGGAGGGAGAGTTTCTTTGCCAGAAAATCTCTTTTCCTTCTAGGGGAATTGGCATCTGCCCCCACAGGCAGTTTGAGAAGGGAAATGTTTTTTAGTTCTACCCCTCAACCTCCTAGATATTTGTTTTCTTTGGGGATCAGAAAAAAAACTAGGGGTGCTCAGGGCTCCTTCAGTAAACTTCCTATTCCTTTAAATGATGTGGCATCTGTATTTCTGCTAAGGACAGAAGCAGAGGAAATGGGCCCAAGCTACAGTCTGACAACACAAGTTAGATAACTGGAATAAATTCTTGGTACTCAGAGTTATAACACATTGGAACATGTGGCCAAGAATCTCTACAAGGAGGAAATATAGTCACCAAACCCTTAAGCCTAACCCATAAATTTCCAGCTGTAGCTCTGTAATCCAGCCTGAAGAGAGAGGGAGGGATACAAAGAGGACTGAATGGCTTTCACTGTTGGAGAAATCAATGACTGTGTGAACCTGCATCCCGATAAAAGTCTTTAATGGGGGGATTATGGCAGAAGGAAAGATAGGAGGAAGTGGGGGAAAAGGAGAGGGAAGAGAGAAAACTAGACAAGAAAAGAAAGAACCGAAGAAGAGAGTTGATTGGAGGGGAGCAGGAGAGGGGAATGGAGGAGAGAGGAGAGAAGAGAGGAGTGAAGCAGGGAAGGAGAGAAGAGGGAGGACCAAAGGGCACAGGAGAGGAGATTGGAGGGAACAGGAGAGGGGACTGAGGGGGGAAGGATAGTATAAGAGAAAAGAAGAAAAGAGAGGAAAAAGGTTAAGGAAGAATCCTCTCGTTTCACAGATAAGAAATCAGAATCACAGAACAGATTAAAATGACCTGGCCAGGGTCACACCACAGCTAGTTAAGTGTCTGAGGTGGGATATATAATCAGGGCTCCCTTATTCCACTCTTCCCACTGCCTCCCAAAGGGAAGACCTGCTCTGCCCAATGCACAGGGTTGTTCAAATACAACAACATGCATGAAAGTGTTTTTTAAATTATAGGGATTTAAATATTCCTTTAAAATATTCCTAATGAAAGGCAAAACCAGGAAGATCAGTTTAAGTTCTGCCCCTGACTCATACTGGCCCCTGAAATCCTGGTCAAGTTTCTTAACTTCTTAGTGATCTGTGTGGTTCTCTGGGGCTACAAGATCTAGAGAAAATGCTGGACCCACACATTGGCAGAGGAAATTTCCTTACCTGGCAATTCCTCGCAATAAAAATAAAATCTCAGCACCACTCTCTTATATTCCTAATATTGTAATCCCACTTTCCCCATTCCCCTAGCCTTAACAGAACTTTTTCCAACAGCTAAATCTGCCCTTTTCACCTAGGCCTCCTCCCTTGAACCTCAATAGGATGAGCTCTCCAACCCCTGGTTCCATATTTAGCAGCTGCCACAGTCCAGAGGGTTGTGCTTGGCTTTTATTCTAATGCAGGTTTTGGGAGCAGCCTCCCAGTTTAATCCCCAGCAGATAAACTAACATCAGAGAGATTGGGAGTTATTTACGAAGACTTTCTGGCCAGAGGAGATTGGGCCCTGGTTAATCTTGTCAGCTGGGGTTGAGGGGGTATATTTAAATGAGAATTTGCACTGGAATAATCCTTTCTTTAAATTCTGACCCAATCCCTCCAAAAGTTGTAATCAGGGGAGTATCTGTTGGAAGAGACAGAGTGGCAGACAGTTTGTATTTTGAGTGCAAGCTTAAAAGCCCTGAACTAGGGAGATCAAATAAGGTTTTAAAAAGGGTATGTACTCAACAGGAAGGTAGAGTGTGGGGTTGGATTCAGAGGACATAAGTTTTAAACCCAGCTCTTCCATTTTCTACCTGGGTAACCTCAGACAAATTCTTTAACCTCCGCTTTGTTTTCTAGCTTGTAAAAAGAGAGGATTGTCCAAGATGACCTTAAAAGGCCCTCAGGCCAAAATCCATGATCTTTTGAGTCAGAAAAGGCTCTCAGTGCTCCAGTAAGTCTTGAGAGGTGATTTCATCCTTCTCCCTGACTCTAGAAAGGACAGCATTTGGATTGCCCTGGACAGCAAGGTGGGCTGAAGAAAAGAGGATTTCTTCTATTTGTCCACCTTGGAGGAGGGCTCTACTCTCATTTCTCCTCATTTCAGTGTCAATTCCTGGTAGCAGGTTTTTTATAAAACCCTTAATTATATGTATCTTTACAAAATGGGAATCCATATAAACATATATGTATGTAGATATGTACATTTTTGCATTTGCATATATGCATGGAAAGAGAGATGGAGAGCCAGAGATAGAAGCAGGCAAAAACAGAGACATAAGGGGTGAGAGGGAGGAAGAAAGAGCCAGAGAGGCAGAGACAGACAGAGAGAGGGACACACACACATACACACAGATAAAAACAGAGAGACAGAGCAAGAGAGAGAAACAGTGAGAGACTGGACAGAGAGAAAAAGAGAGGAGAGAAATAAGGACAGAGAGAGCAAATCAGAGAGATAGTATGTGTGTGTGTTTGTCCTTCATTGCTGAAGAAGACCATGCCATGAGGGAAATAATGACATGACTTGCACTTGACTTTGTTTTGAGTGAGGGAAGACTGTGCAGGTCACCAACCTCACTTTTCCTCCAGAGCTATCTGAATCCAGTGACCAGATATTCATCAGGATGACTGGAGATGACCCAGGATGAGGCAATTGGGGTTAAGTGACTTGTCCAAGGTCACACAGCTAGTGAGTGTCAAGTGTCTGAGATGAGATTTGAACTCAGGCGCTCCTGACTCCTGCACTGAGGCTCTATCCACTGCACACCGAGCTGCCCCCAGAGAGACAGAATGACAGAGAGAAGGAATACAATCAAGAACAAATAAATATTTCCCCTGAGACAAGCAGAACAAAAAGATAGATTAAAGCCAAAATGCATAAAAACATGGTTCTTTTAGGCTGCTGCTGATTTCGATATTTCAAAACTTCAGAGATTTCTGATTTTATCCATGCGGGCCCTCCACTGAAACCGATCCCGAATCCTCTAGAGGTTGGTAGGTGAATTTTACAAGGTCCTTGCTGGTGAAGGGTGCCTCACATGTACATCAGTCTACTCATTGCCCAGCACAGTGCCTGGCACACAAGGTGTGCTTCATAGGTGCTTGTTGATTGATCGCTGACTTGGCAATGACCCTCTGAAATTTCTAAACTCTACAACAGTTCTCAAGTAAGTTCCTTTTAGGGACAGAGCCATGCCTATAATAATAATAGCTATATTTATGTAGCCCTTTAAGGTTTGCAAAGCTCTGTTAACTCCTTTGATTTTCACAACAACCTTGTGAGGTAAGTTACTATTGCCATTCAACAGATGAGGAAACTGAGGAACAGAGAGGTTAACTGACTTGCCCAGGGTGAGGATTCAAAATCAAGTCTTCCTGACTCTTAAGAGCCTCTAGCTGTTTATTATTGCTATTGTTTTTAACATATATAATTAGGTACAGATTGTGAAGAAAAAATCATTCTCTGGGTGATAAAAGTCTCAAAGCAGTCTCTGGCTTTCATCCTGGCATATAGAAGGCACTTAATAAATTTTTGCTCCCTCCCCTTCCTCCCCTTCTGCTGGCTAGCTGTGTGACCTTGGGTAAGTCACTTCATTTCTGTGGTCCAAATTTCCTCCTCTATCACAAGGATGGGTTTGGACTAGAGCTCCCTTCTACCTCTGAGAAGGTAGAAATTCCACTAGGAGCAGAGACCACTTAGGAGTGTTGGGATCTGGCCAGGTAGTTCTGTTCTGGTTCTCTCTCCTCCCCACTCTCTATTTTCGCAGCCCTGGCCAGCTTTGCTACAGCTTCAGCCTAATCCAATTTGTCAGGGAGGTAACGAACTCCAAAAGTATGGATTCAATTAAAGGGGAATTGTGTGTCCACTGGAGCCCATAACTGGCCACAGGAAAGGCAGGCTGGGTTGGGCTGAAAGGCCCCCATCTGTGCTAGCATGTTTTTCATTCATGATCTCTGGTGAAGCCAACCCAAGGACAGCTCAAGAGGCAGCCGTCTTTCCATGACTTCCTTTCCATGGTTTCCCTGCATTCCCTTTTTCTCAGAGCAGGCAGGCTTGTCTGTAATTGTTTCCTGACTCCCTGCCTTCACCTCATCAAGGGATACCCCACCTCAGAACAATAACTCTCGCTCTTTCCCTCTCCTGCATCCATCAACCCCATCCCTTCACCCTTTTCTTCTGCAAAGATGGTGCAACTGTAGAGAATCTAGTCTTTTCTGGGCAACATAGTCATTATGAACAGACTATTTTATTGTGCCACATAATATAATAGGACCCACAGGTCTACAAGGTGTATATGACTGTATACTAATTATACTGCTGTGCTTTTTGAATATTTGATCTGATTTTTAACAGATTTGTCACTCTTGGGCCATCTCCAATACTCTTAATTTTTATCTTACCACTGGACTCTGATGACTCTGGGGGAGAGAGTGAAGTTGATGACTTTGCACAACTCTACTTCACTTAAATTCAATTCATGCCAAATCAAGATACCACCCTCTTCAAGAAGGAAGGACCACCACCACCAACAACACTTCTTCCCTGGATCAACCCCATCTGGACTATGGTGTTCAGTCCTGTGAAGTACAACTTTAGGAAGCTTATTGGCAAGCTGGAGCACATCCAGAGGACAATCATTTAAAAGAAATAAGGATGTTTAGCTGAGAGAAGAGAAGACTTGGAGAATGTGGGAGTATCTTCAAGTATTTGGAAGAGTGATTTGATTTGTTCTACTTTGTCCCTAGAAACAGAACTAGGAGAAATGGGGAAGGGGTTGGGGGAGTAGTTATAGAGCGGCAGATTTCTGCTGCATAAATTTCCAAACAATTAGTGTTTTCCAAAAGTGGAGTGGGGCTGCCTTACAAGATAATGAGCTCCTCATCACTGAAGATATTTAATCAGAATCTGAATGTTACCAAGGATCAGAAGTTTAAAACTGACAAAGAACTTAGAAGTCACCTAGTCCACTCTCTGAATCCTCCCTCTTTTTGTAGTGAGGAAACTGAGGCTTAGAATTTAAGTGAATTACCAGGATTATATGGGTGGTAAGAGACAGAGTCGATATTCCAACCTAGGTCCTCTGACTCCAAATCCAGCATTTATTTCACTGTACAATGCAGCCATGCTGCAGAGGGAATTCCTCCTCAGGAGAATGCAATGATGTCCGAGGTCCCTTCTAAGTAAGACTTTTTTTTGGCATGGGGAAAAACTTCAACTTCAATAAACTGAATGGTGATCTGATTTTGTTAGAACTTGTTAAGCTTATGGATGCAGAAAGGTAGGACAGAGTGATCATTTCTCATTGCCCTGTCCTACCTTTCATCTTCCTCACTACTTTGCTGGGCATTCCTTCTTGTTTTCTCCTCTTAAAGACCATATTAAGTCACTTACTTAAGTAGCATTTATTAAGCACCTACGATGTTCCAGGTATTGTGATGAGCACTGGGATTACAAAGGAAGGCAAAAAGACAGTCCCTGCTGTCATCAGGGATCTCATAATGTAATAGGGGAGACATGCAAACAACTAGCTACAAACAAGCTAGAATACTAGATAATTTTGAGATGATCTCAGAGAAAAGGTATTAAGACCATAGAGGAATCAGGAAAGGTTTCTTGTAAAAGGTGAGATTGTAGATAGGACTTGAAGGAAGACTTGGAAGCCAGGAGGAAAAGTTGAGGAGGGAGGGTATTCCAGTCACTGGGGGCAACCAGTGAAAATGCCAAGAGTTGGAAGACGTAGTGGTTTTTTTTCAAGGAACAGGGATAGCGTCAGTGGATCACCTTGTACATCGACCCATAAAAGCTTAAATTAATTTTTCAAAAAGAGAATAAAATGAATGATAGTTTCTACATGGCATGGTGGGAAATTGTATTATAATAAAAAGGACACTGAAAAATAACACTAAAAGACAACAGCATACAGTGTGATGCAGTGACCAAGATGGATTCTGGGAGACAGATGGTGAAATATTCTTGTTTTAATACAGAAGAGATAGAATATGGTTGCTAAATGCTACATATGAGGTCAATATTTGAGTTTGTTTTACTTAACTGTTGTATTTATTTACTTATTTCTGCTGCTGTTACAAGCGAGGGAATTTTATTTTGGTGGAGAATATGGAGAAGTGAATCGAAGAAAAGTAGGAAAAGATAACCATAATGAACATAAAATAAAGAAAAACTTACATGAACTAATACCAGAAAATACACATCTCTATATTATATTATAGGAAGAGTGATAGTGTCATCCCTTGATCTCCTGGTATGTCAACCAATAAAATTTTGAGTTAAAATTTAAAAAAGGAGAACAGGATGAGTGAGAGCTTAGGCACAGCATGGTGGGAAAATGGTATAACAATGAAAATTGCTATTCTAAAACACAAATATGTATTATATTTGTTATAGACATTTTTCTCTGTAGGGAAAAGAGAGGACTATAGGGAAAATTTAGGTGATATAAGAACAAAGAATAAAATCTATTTTTAAAAAATCATTATACAAATGTTGACTTGTGTCAGACTGGGCTAATTTACCCTGAGATGAGGCGCTGTGATTTGAGGGAAAAAGAGCAAGGAGATTTTGATGAAAAAAGGAGATAGGATGGGAAAAGATCATTGCATTTTGACATCAAATAAACAACATGAATTCATATGTAGAATAAAGTGTGAGCACACAAAATAAAACAAGCACATATATGCATATTTCAGTCAACAACTCAGCACTTCATTATAAAGCTGTTCCCTCTCAACAAAGGCATAAAAGAATACCCAAATTGTTTTGTCCCCATGAACTCCTCTTATTTCAATGCAGAGCAGGGGATTCTGGGACCAGATGTGGCCAGAGTCCCATCCGGGTAGTTAGCACAGTATCACTTACTCTAGGGGATGTCTAAGCAGGGATTAGGGGCATACACTGAGTGTGGGAGTCCCCAAGGCCTAAGGGATTAGCATCTAAAGGCACTAGCTTTGTAGAAATCAGGTTCAGATGAGGATCTAACCCTCTTTCTTCATCCTTGCTTTTCAAATGCTGTAATAAAGGAGAGTTTCTTTTCTTTTTAAAAAATAATAATACAGTGAAGCCCTCTCCATCCCAAGGGGATGGAGCGGGAGTGGCAGAATTGGATGTAAAGGAGATTTGGCAACTTTGCATTGACTCCTACTCCTTTTCTCTATGGATTTCCTACTCAGGCTTTAGTTAGTACCACCTCAGTTGTATTCCACCCCTATTTGACTAAAAATGTGATGTTGTTCTGTGGGACATTGGTCTTACAAAAGATATCACCATAAGGGATGAAATTTCATGAATTCTGGAAGGAAAGGAGATGCTAAGCTTATCATGGCATCTGAGAATTAAAAAAGGACCTTCCTCCAAGGTCCAGTCTTCCACTAAGTATAGGAATTCCTTTGACAAGATTCCTGGCAGGAAGTCATCCAATTTATGTTTGACATTTCTAGGGATGGGGAGCTCACTGTTTTGTGAAATAGCTTCTCTCTTTTGTTATTGGACAGTTCTGGTGCCATGTAGAATTATTGTTGTCTAATGGTTTACAATGTCAGAGTCTTGGAGTTGGAAAGAACGTCAAAGGTCACCTAATCCAATGGATACTGAAATAATAATCCCTTCTAAAACAACCCCTATAAGAGATCACCCACCCTCTGCTTACATATATAATTCAACAATTCATTTGAGTTAATAGTAAGAGAAATACAGATTTCTGAGTTTTCTCTGCATATCCAGAAAACCAGTGAAATGATTATTATGAAAAGTGTTGGAAAAGCTGAAGGAGAAAACAAACTCACCACTGTGATTGATAGAGCTATGGAATTATCCAATCATTTTAAATATCAGTTTGGAATTATACAAAAAAAGTAAAGAAAGGAAATTGCTTTTGATCCAATGGTACTATTACTGGGCATAGAACCCTGGAAATTAAAGACATCAGAAAAATAAGACCAATATATACCAAAATATTCATATGTAATACTTTTTTGTAGTAGTAAAGAACTGCAAAAGTGGGTGCCCATGGATTCGTGAAGGAGCAGTCAAAAACACGCCAACTACGCTGCATCAATCAATCAACACATTTTAAACATCTAGTTCATGCCAGGCACTGTGCTAGTCCTTGGGAATGGAAAGACAGAAATAAAACAGTCCTCATTCTCCAGGAATTCTGCAGATTCTAGTAGGTGAGGTTATGAACATATATAAGCACACAGACCAAAAGAAATACAGAACAATTTGGGGAGGGAAGGCAATGGTAATTCAAGAAATCAGAAAACTTTCGAAGTAAAGGTGGTCTTTGACATGAGTTTTGAAGAGAGGACATTCTAAGAGGTGAAAGTGAAGAGTCAGTGAATTTTAGCCACAGGGGACAGCAAGGGCAGGGACACAGAGAAGGGACAGCAATGGAGAATCATGCTAGGAACATAAGAATAATATGAACTACGCACTGCAAGAAGCGAATGATGGTAACCAATTTACAGGTTGGTAAGGCAGGTTGGTATCAGGTGGAGAAGGTCTTTAGAAGCCACACGAATGGAGAGTCTACTCCTAAAGGTAATAGGGATTTATTGAAGTTTATTGAATGGTGTTGTAAAGTGGACAGGCCTGTACTTTAGGAAAATCATTTTGACAGATGAGCAAAGGGCACATTGTAGTGAGGAAAACCAGTTCAAAGTTGCTGCAAGAAGCCAGGGGAAAGATGATAAAGGCCTGATGACCATGTAAGTAGAGAGAACGAAGGGATTTTAGAGATATGGTGGATGTGGAAATGAAAAATTTGGCAACCATTTGGATTAGTGGGATAAAGAAGAGTGAAGAAATCAAGAAAATGCCAAGACTGTGAGCCTGGGTGATTGGAAGAACTATGATGTCCTTGACAGAAATAGGGAAATTTAGAAGAGGAGTGGTTTCATAAAGAATAATAATAATGGCTAATATTTATGTAGTGCTTGATATGTGACAGGCACTGTGCTAAGTGCTTTTACAAATATTATCTCATTTGATCCTTACAACAACCTTGGGAGATAGGTGTTATTATTACTTCCATTTTACAGATGAGGAAACTGGGGCAAAAAAAGTTAGGTGACATGCCCAGGGTCACCCAGCTAGTAATGAGATCTGCTTTGGAAACATACACTTGCATGCACACACATATATGTGCACATATACATATGTGCGCATATGTGCATGTGTGTATATATACACACATACACAGAGGTGAATATGACCTGCATTTTGAAATGTCCAGCAGGCAGTAGGCAAAGATGTGAGGCTGGATCTCTCATCTCCATACTGTAGGAGTTTGGCAGAGAAAGGGCTATCTTATCTCTATTTTCTAGGATCCCAAAGGATTTGTACGGTCTGGTGAGAGATTTTTTTTGTTTTGTTTTGTTTTGTTTTTAGGATAAAGGAGACTTAGACATGTTCTTGGACAGTGGGAAATGATTCAGTAGATGAGAGATTAAGAGAAAGAGGAGAGAGACAGAGACAGACACACATCGACACACAGAGACAGAGAGAGACTGAGGGGGAGACAGAGATAGAAAGTCGTAGACACAGACATACAGACACAGAGACAGACAGAATGACTTTTGGGACAATTTTCTGGAAACAAGAGTGGGAGACAGAATCAAAGGTTCATGTAGTGGACCGACCCTGGCAAGGAGAAGAGTCACTTTTTTCTTTTTTCTTTTTCTTTTCTTTATATTCCCAGTGCCTGGCACATAATAATATTTTCGTAAATGCTGTTGACTGACTAATTAGTCTAGTTATTAGAGAATGGAGCAAAGAAGGGGGAATGGGTGATGACATCAAGAATTTTTTTCCCTTTCCTTTTAGAAATTAAAAAAAAAATCATATTACTGTGAATTCACTCATCAACCATTACACAGATTTAAGCCAAAGAAGAACAAGGAAGAAAATTGTATAAGAAACTCTGAGCTACCATATAGTGATTATATATATAACATATGTATTATATGCAAGTTTAACAAAACAGTAACAAATTGCTCTGTCTCCTCTTACTTTTACCCTCCCTTCCCTCTCACTCCAATTAAACACTTTATTAATGGGGTGAAAAGAGAGCTCATGGCGAACAGCCTCTAATTTTTCAGAAAAGTATGAGTTGAGGTCCTCAGTGCACAGATTGGGAGGAAAGAGTGGTGAGAGACCTAGAAAAAGAAGAGAATGTATGGGACAACCTCAGTGGAAAGTGAGATGGACAATGTCCTTCGCGATTGTCTTTCAGTCATATCTGACTCTTTGTGACCCCATTTAGGATTTTCTTGACTAAGATGCGAGAGTGGTTTGCCATTGCCCTCTCCACTTTATTTTACAGATGAGGAAACTGAGGCAAACAGAGCTAAGTGACTTACCTAGGGTTTGGGAAGGCGTAAAACAATTGCCTTGCTTGGGTGAAGGTCAAGTTGAATTTAGTTGATGTAAATTTATCCTAGACTCAGTCATCTCATTTGCCTGATTTCCCCCAGCTCTGTTCAGCACTGTGTGAGCAGGAGCAGAAGAGGCAGGAGTGATGTAGGTTTAGGATTTGGAAAAGCATGAGCATCACTTTGGAAAACAAGGAAACAAGAGAGTTGAGAGTGGAAGACAGTGGGGAAGTGACCTGATTAAGTATAGGGTCATGACTGACTCCTTGGTCATTGTAGAAAAGTGAAGAACTAGGATGTCAGAATTATTATTAATTATTATTGTAATTGTCAAATGTCATAATGTCACATATTTTGGATTAATTGTTCTTTGTTACAAGGGAGCATTTACTAGAGGGGGAGGGAATGGCTGTGACAAAAAACATCAATAAAATGTTTTTTAAGAAGAAAAAAGAAAACAAAGATATTTACAAGTTAGCCATAACTAGTCTCATATCTGGGTAACTGGCAATTTGCTTATGTATTTTTTTTTAATTCTTAATACATTTATTTGGCTTACAACAGGCAAAACGTTTCTGGCTATCCTTCCCGGTTTAATTTATTATTCTAGTCATCTGTTTACCTTAGCATCCACTGTGAACACTAAAATTAATTAACTTACTAATTAATTAGTCAGTCTAGAATTTTATCCAGGATCAACGAGAAGTTTCTTTAATAATCTTTTTGAAAATCAGGACATTTGCATGTTTTCAGACTTCAGGGTCCTCTACTCTTCTCCAAGGATGTTCAAAGTTTACCTAGAATGCCTCCTCCATCATTTGCATAGAGTAATTCACTGCCCTAGCATGTAATTCAACTGGGAGTAGAAGTCTGAACTCATTGAGGTGCTCTTTTATCTCCTATCTACTTTTAGTTCCAAATTCTCAGCTTGTTCCATCCCTAGTTTTAAGATGGAGACAGTCTTTTTCTTATGTGTATCTCTAGTGCTTGTCACAGTACCTGGAATGAAATTGATGCTTAATAAATGTTTTTTGATTGATTACCTGAAACGATTGTAGCTGATGCCTCCCAGCTCATCCAAGTATTGTGAACCACCCTGTTTTACTTCCTGCCATTCTGCAGGCATGAAGTCCTCACTACATAAGACAGAAGTCATAGTTAAAAGACCTGGGTTCTGATCCCAACTCTGTCTCTTGCTTTAGTTACTCATTGCAGTCCTCACTTTTCAGTTAAATGAGAGTTAGACTAGAACCTTTCAAAGCTTTGATCATATTTTATGATCCAGAAAAGGAAGGAAATAAACATTTATTAAGTACCTACTGTGTATTAGGCAAAGTACTTTCATTAAGCACCTACTATGTGTTAGGCAAAGTGCTTCACAAATACTATCTCACATTATCCTCACAATAACCCTGAGAGGTCAATGCTATTATAATCCCCATTTTACAGTTGAAGAAACTTAGGTTAATGATGGTTAAGTCATTTGCCCAGAGCCAATAACTAGTAAAAGTGTATGAGGCTGTATCTGAACTCAGGTCTTCCTGATTCCAGGTCCAGTGTTCTATCTACTGTGCCAGCTAATCATCTAGTTTTGTTGGAATGTAAAGAGTTGTAGTCTTCCCCATTATAACTTGAGCTCCTTGAGATTAGGCAGTGTCTTGCTTTTATGTTTGTATCCCTAGGGCTTGATGAAACACTTTGTACAGAGAGAGTGCTTAATAATTTCTATTCATTCATGCCTTCATTTATCCATTCATTCGATAGAGTACATGTTATGAATGCCTAATATAATGCTCTGCACAATAAATGTTTATTGACTTGAACTGAATTTAGTTTCCAGAGGTGTTCTGATATAGTAATCATACTTGGACCTCACAGGAACCCTGGGAGGTGGGCAGAAGTCAGTATTTTACACAAAGCAAGGACATTTGAACACAAATTAGGAAATTTGAGAAATGTATAGGATGAAGTGGTTGTAAGCTGATCAAAGCAGGGATCCTGGAGGAGATGAGTGTTTAAATCTGCTTCCTTAGGTGTCCTCCTACCAAAATTATTATGCTTAAAAAGAATTGTAGGATTCTAGGAGGTTCCTGGGTAATTAAGAAAAAAAGGAAAGAGGGAAGGTAGCATCATACTCAGCCCCTACTACCCTACCTTTTAGCCCTGGACTCTGCTTCTCTCACCCCCTTCCCTATTCCCAAGACACCAGTGCTTGGACCGTTGGCAAACTTTTCCAAGGTGCCAGTCGGGTATTCATGCCCCCATCTGTCAAGCTCCCAACTGGAATCCTGACTCTCATTAGAGCGGTGGGAGGAGCTGTGCCTTTCAGGGACAGCTCCACACACACCCTCCTGCCCTGATGCCCAAACAATTGTAAGGGGATCAACATGATTGTTTCCTATGGAAATTGGACCATGTGAAGCCCCGGGGGGAGCAGGGAGAAGGAGGGAATTGCTCTGCCCTCTTTTATTCATTTCCTTCAAACCTGGGGGTGGGGGTGTCCAGTCCCCACACATATGCCTCAGAGGGGTGGGGACAAGAGGGGAAAGGGATGAGAAGGGCAAGGGGTTGTTGGGGGGAGGGAATCAACAATAGATCTGCCTGCTGGACTTGGAGTCTGCCTCGGCGTGGCCAGTCGAAGATTGCCAGAGTTCTGGAGACCTGAACCCTAACATGTGAACATAAACCTTAATTTAGAGGCATCTGGGCCTTTCTGAGTACCCGACTTGTTGAGGAAAGAAATACAAAATAAAATAAGCAGAATGCTTATTTGCATCTAAATGAGAAGATTGGATTAGAATGACATCTGAGGTCCCTTCCACCTCTGGTCACCTGCTTCTACTGTATTTTTTTTTTTTTTGTGGTGTTTTTAAAGGCAGTGTTTGTAGGACACCAAAACATGGAGACAAAACCTCAACACTTTTCTTCAACACCTAACGTGTTCTCCAATATGCTTGTGGGGCACCATGAAGACCAAACCTCAGTGTGTCTGGATGACATCTACAACTGACAGGCATCTGGATGCCTAACTTTATGGATACAGTCTTATTATCAAAATGCAATTGACTTCACCATGCCCCAACTTTTATTCTGAGAAAAGCAGGAGATGGTTTGCCAACTGAATCCAAAATCTAGATGTGTCAACTCCCAGACTTAGTATACTCTTTACCTCTCTGCATGCCATGCTCAGTTTCCCTAGGGGGCAAATGGTCCTATGGCCCTATGAGATTCTGAAATTGACTTGGATAGAGGAGGAGGAGAAGAGAGGGAGATAGAAGCTGAGAGATGCAATGAAGAAGGATGAAAAGCTGGATTTATCTCATTCCCCTTAGGAAGACTCTAGTGGGGTGGAGAGTGGGGGATGGGAAAGGCAGGAGTCCAGGAGAAAATCTGAGGTCTTTTATTTATTGTGTATACTAAGCAGATGCCTCCTCCTCCTCACCAAGAGATGGTCAGAAGGTTGGAGAAAAGCAAGCCTGTTCCCCTTTCCCTTTCCAATAGGACCTGTTTGGTGATCCCACCTTGAGATGCTCCATGCTGAAGAGGGTAGATTATAGCAGATGGTGCTAGGAGTCAGAGATGGGGGGAGATAGGTGTGTACTAATGAGGAACTGGGTGGAAAGAGAATAAAAAGGGGAAAAGTTTGGTCAGGTTTGGTTCTGAGAGGCATTGGTAAGGGGGATGAATAACTACTGAATTAGAAAGGAAAGGCCAAGAGTGGAAAACGAGGCAGGTCAGAGGGCGAATCAGTAACCTGATTTCCATTTTTTGAACATTTAGATTCATTTCTTCTTTTTTTCCTTCACTAACGTGGATCTGTGGGGTGACCATAAAATCTCTGATTCCCCTGGCTAGCAAGACATCAGGTTTCAGTATCCCTTAGAGTGGAAAATGACGCTGGATTTGGAGTCAGAAGAACTGGATTCAAATCATGACTGATATCTGTTATTTATGTGACCTCGGGTGAATCTGAGATTCTCTTCCTCTAAAACGAAGAGGTTGAGCTAGATTGTGTATGAGTCCATACCAACTCTAAATTACAGAATTGTTCACTTTCAGTCTGTAAAAATGAGACTCCTTTTTTCTTTTTTCCCCCCAAAATCCTTGTAGAAAAAGCAAGTGCCAGAGGCTGCCTTTGTTCCCCGGAGAAATGTAAACATCCAGGCTCTCTTCGTGCCCCTGCTCCTCCTTCCCAGGCTATGGAAAGGGGCACAGCAGTCCAGTGGTAACAATCAGAGCACAGCTCCAGAGGCCTGGGCCACAGCTTGCTGCGAGTCTGTGTTTTCCAGAGGGGGCTGTCAGGGCCCATGAGGAGTGACAGATGGCTGGGCAGCAACAGTTTGTGGAAAGAGACACTGAGGGGAGGGCTGCATGTAACCAGAGAGGGGGCTGCTGTGGTAGACTTGAACAAGGGAGGGGAAGAAAGGAGCAGTGGGGGAAGTGAATGCCAGGAGTTGATTTATAGAAAGTTCTTTGCAGACTTGGGGAGAGAGGTGCTGGATGGACATCCACTTCCTAGGGCAAGGAGGAGAGGTTTTAAGAGTGGCCTTCCTGCTCTTCCTGTGAAGATGCCGACCATGGGCATTGGTATGGGACCAGTGGAGTTTCGATTATACCATTCAGGGTCCCAGGAATTTCTCTAAGATTATAAATGACAAATCAATAATCTGCATAGGTAGAAGGCATTTCCATGCCAGGAATCTCTTCTATCATTGAAATCAACCTTTTCTTCCACAGGTTGATTGCTAAAAGTCCTATTCATAATGGACTTCTTTAAAGTTTACAAAGTAACTTCCCCACAACAAGTTTATGAGATACATTAAGATAAGCCTTTGCCTTTATTTGTTTGCTTGATTTCAGTTTTTTTATATGAGAAGAGAAGCCAAAATTTTCATCTGTCTAAATCCCTGCAAGTCTAGGACTTAGTATCAATGGCAGGGTCACTTTTCCCAATTTCTACGCATTGTAACAAAGGTGTGCAAAGGGGTGAGGACCCTGGAAGCCAAGGTCAAAGGTCAGGCCTATAGTCTCAAGACTATAAGAAGGTGCTAAGGACAGTCCAGGGAATAGTTAGGGTTTAGGTGATGGGGTGGGATGGGGGTGCTGGCCCCTACTTGAAGTGACTAGCTCCCTCTCCAATCAATCAACGATCATCCAGCATTTATTACGCTTGTCTTCCTGTCTGTTGTTTCCCTTTGGATGCTGGGCAAAATGAATAAACCACTGGGTTTAACCTCCCGGTTGTTGGGAGTCTCTCCTGTCACGTGCAGGAACAGGAGTAGGGAGTGGGTAGGAGGAGGGTAAAGAAGGGAAGGGGAGAACAGATTAATGAGGCCAGGTCTGCTGGGCTGAGATTGACTTCCAGAGGGCATGTCACCAGTTTGGAACTAAACCGCCACCTAGTGACCACAGAGGCAAACAATAGTTAGGGAAGAATAGTTTTTGAAATGGCATTTTGTGGATGGGAAAAAATCTGCAAAATGCTTTAAAATCAGGGGTGTGTTCGCAAATGTTTAACAACTGACTCCACACACACACACACACACACACACACACACACACACACTCACGTTTCAAAGTTTTACCTACATCATTAACATTTTCTCCATTGCTTTCTTAAGTCAAAAATAAACAAAATAATCCACCAAGCCCTGGTTTATAGCATTTTGCTGATTCTGAGGTGTAAATACTAACCCTGAAAATTTAATGATCAGTTCTTCAGGTGCAGCATACCACTGTCTGTCATCATTTGTTTTGAACTCTTGAGATCATTTCATCCCTCAGGCAGGTCAGGTGTTCTCCTACCCTAAATACAGGAACTCCTCTTCTTGCAAGTCTCAGATGAGGCTTCTGAAATTTTTGCTATGTTCTGGTTCAGGCTCCTTCTTCTGATGTCTACCCTAAGCTTTCCTTGGAGAAATGTTAGATGCATTGTTGAAAGGGAGTTAGACTGCCAGGCCTAGTGCAGGCCTTTTGTCGGTATTGTAGGGGGAAGCTGAAGTAGGTGGATTGCTTGAACGTAGTTTTTAGCCGGGGTCTGAACTAAACCTGGTACCAATATACTGATGGGAAAGGTATTGATGTGGATGTAAAAGTGCCCTAAGGGTTAATATTAGGGTTTGCTTTTTCAGTATCTTGCAAAGACCCTCCTGAGGTTGAGGACACCCTAAAGTCTTTCCCCCTTATCTTACAATACCATAAAATTCCCCCTTACCCTGGACCACAAAATTCTTTGTCTCCCTCATCCTGGGTCATAAATTTTCCCCTGTCTCCCTTATCCTGTTCTTATAAAAACAAGTCCCTGTGTAAACTGCTAGTCCTTCTTCCAGGGCTAGCCTGTTGCTTTTACGCTAATAAAACTCCCCATGTTTAGGAGAAAAATTGTCTAAGTGAATAATTTCAGAATGAACCAGCTCTCCCAACTCTGATCCCTCAACAGTATCAGGCTGCTCAAGGAGGGGCACACCAGCCCAGGTCAGAAATAGAGCAGGTCAAAATTTCTATGTCAATTATCAGTGGAATTGGACTATGTGTCACCTTTGTGCTTCAAGTCTGGGCAAGATAAAGAGATCCATTCTCAAAGGAAGAGGGGGGTGGGGGGAGAGAGAGAGAGAGAGAGAGAGAGAGAGAGAGAGAGAGAGAGAGAGAGAGAGAGAGAGAGAGAGAGAGAGAGAGAGAGAATACGACTGGAAGACTGGAATCCATGTCATATGGGGATTGGTCAAAGGAACTAGGAATATTTAGGATAGTGAAGACAAGACTGGGAGTGTTTATAGGGAAGGGATGATTATTATCTTCATATACATATGAAAAACTTTCACACAAAAGAGAGTTTAGACTTATTCTGCTTGGCCTCAGAGTGCTGAATTAGGAGCTTTATATGGGAGCTGTCCAAAATGGGATGGGTTGTTTCTTGATATAGTGAATTCCCTTTCATTAGAAGGCTCCAAGCACCACCTAGATGGAATTTTGATGGGATTCAACCATCAGGCAGGAACTGGACTAGACTAGTGATGTCAAATTCAAATAGATGTGGGAGCCCCTAAACCATACATAAGGATTCCTGGGGGCCACATATTGACTTAGTTTTAAAATGGAATGTTATCTATATTTTATTGTATTTTTATTTATTTTAAAAAATATTTCTTAATTACATTTTAATTTAGTCTGGGCACAAATCAGGAGTATTGTGAGCCACTGGGGTTTGACATCTCTGAATTAGACAGACACCTTTTCAAATAAATCTCTTCCACATGATATTCTATGTGGGTGGCAGTTTGGGGCAGGTTACGAGTTCTTTACTTTTTTTGTATGTGTCATGAATCTTTTGAGCAATCTGGTGAAGCCTTCTTGGGCTGATGCTTTTAAATAATTGAAAGAAATTCTGAATTTCAGTTAAAGATTAATGAAAATAAATATGTCATTCCTTTCCCCACTCCCCCATTCAAGTTCCCAAACTCCTTGAACCCTGGATCTCAGGTCAAGAATCCTGGGGTTGGTAATAGAAAGAGCATGAGATTGGTAGTCAGAGGACCTTTATGAACTTGGTAAGTCACTAAACCTTTCTGGGACCTATTCCTCACATATAAAATAAGAGATTTGAGCCAGTTGACCTTTTCTGGGTTTCTTTCAGCTCCAAATCTGTGATCCTGTGAGACTCTCGCTAAATGGGAGAATAATAAGAAACTAGGCTGCTAACTGGAACTGAGTGGACAGCGATTGACAGCTGTAGGCCAAATGGAATAGCTTCAACAGAATTAATTTCCTCGTCTTGCATTCCCAGGTTTGTGGGAGCTGCTGAAGAGAGATTTCTTGTGCCTCCCACTCCAAAAAACAACAACAAAAAATCCCCTTGAAGTCATTTTCACTTGATGGTGACTACAGAACCTAAAGGGAAGAGAAATCTTTGACTTGGCAGGAGCATTTGTTTGGTCAGTTTTGGCCTAGGCAAAAGACACAGAGACAGCTGGGTAAGAGAGCACCTGCTAACACTGACTGGGAGCTTCTAGGCCAGCACTTCTTAAACTAGGGTTTCACAGACAGATCTCAGGGGTTATATGAGCTTATTTGGAGAAAAAAATGGCATTTTTGTTGTTAAACATGATATTTTGTTTTAAATTTTTAAATATCATTTAATTATATAATATTTGTCATACATAATTATGTTATATTATTACAATTAAATCATTTTCTTATATTATAATAAATCTTTTATTATTGTATTATATCATTAAATTTATTAAAATCATTATTAAATTATTAAAATTAAATGACTTTTTATTTATAAAATGCCATCTTTATTTTTTAAAGGTATAATCAGTACTAACTGAAATTTAATGTTTTTCTTCAATTATTTAAAAACACGATTCTGGGAAGGCCCTCCCTAGGCTTAACCAGATTGAGTGCCCATTATGCACACACACACACACACCCACACACACACACACACACATACACACACACCCCAAGATCCTCTACTTTTGGAGAATTGTTCTCTAGGAATATCTATGACAACACTTTTCATTCTGAGTACTCCAAAGTCAAGAGATCTGGGTTTGACTCACTGCCTAGAGAGTCTGTGTGACCACGAATAAATAAGTTGCTCAACTTTTCTGGCCTGATATTCATCATTTCTAAGATGATGAAAATAATACAGGGTTATTGTGGCTATCAGCATTCAGGGCTATTGATGCTTAGAGTAAACTTTGCGTGTGAAAGGAATAGAGGTAATTTTCATTATGGTCAGAAAGCCAGGGATGAGACGGGATGAGGGTCAGTAGTCTCATCTCTTGTGTGTAATTTTATACAAGTCACTCAATCTTTTTGAAGCTGAACTCAGCTCCTTCCACCTGTCCTCTTTTGTAGTTCTATGAAAACTTTCGACTCCTCAAAATTCAGTTGTTCCATCTTCTCTGGCCACTAAGGGGAGACGGGTTTGAAGGAAGACTTATGGACAGTATCATAGGAAGGAGCTGCCATCTAGTGGTGTCTGCCTGAAATGAAACTGGAGTTAAATAGCTAAGAATTTGTAGGAATTTGAAGGAATGGTAGAACCCTTTCTTATGATCTGACGGCACTGAATGTTTATCTGCTGGCTACAGGAACTGAGGGAGAATATGTTTTGTCTCTCCCCAATACTCTACTTCTGCCTTTTTCTTTTGGAGGGATGAAGGAGAAATGACTTGCCCCTAGCTGATAACAAAACAAAATCCATTCCTCAGTGTTTTCTTAGGCTAGAGGTCACCCTTACAAACTAAGCTAATATGAAATACTGGTATGAATATAGGTTGCATACTCCTCCACTCCAAATATGCCTTCAAGCGCTATCATGTGAATTAAAATAAAATGTAAATCTCTTTCAATATATGCAAATATAAATATATGCATATACATATATATATATCTACTTTCATACATTTATATGCTTCAATTTTGTCTAACTGTCTTTTAGTATACAGCATTTATTTTTCTCCCCTTGGAAAGAGATCTCCTTTTAAGGATAGAGTCTACATTTCTGTGAATATAACGAGTTATCTCCCTGTCCTTCAAAATGCCTATCTGAACTTTTAGCATTTCTTTTTGTGCATCTCCAGTCTTTTCCTTTCCTCTGGTTTCTTCCTATTGCCTAAAAATATGCTCAAGTTTTCCCAAATTTATTGAAAGAGTTCACAAAATCACAGACTTTGAGGGTTGGAAAGGAACTCAGAAAACATTTTGTGCGATTGTCCTTGAACTCAAATCCCCTAAACAACCATCCTCAGGAGGTTGTAGAAGTAAGATCCCCAGTGATAAGGAATCCAATATTTCCTAAGATAGTCATTTCTAATTCCTGATGCCTCTAGGTGTTAGCTGGCTGTTTCTCAATAGAGTAGTGAAGGAACATGTGATTTCATACATAGAAGAAGTAATGTGGAATCAGTCAGAAAAGAGGCTGTAGACATATTGTAAGGAAACTTAAATACCAAATAGAGAAACTTGTCTTTTAATCGAAAAGAATGGGAATTAATACTACTTGAGCAGTGACGTGACAGTCAATATTTTCATTTTAGGACTATTAAATTGGCAACTGTGTAGAAAATGAATTAAAAATGGGACAACTGAATGTGGGGAGACTTATTGCATTTAACATATTAACTATCTCCTCTTTGATATTATCTCTTCCCTTGCCTTCCATGATATCACACTGTCCAGGTTCCCTTCTTATCTTTCTAAGCACAAATTCTTTTCCTCTTTTATTGGTTCCTTTTCCTCTCCTTGATCTCTTGATTTGGTGTGCCTTCTTTTTTCTCATTCTACAGACATTCTCTCCCTTCACAATTTCATCCCCTTCTGAAATTTCAGTAACTAGCTCTCTGAGAAAGATACCCTGCTCTTTATAATAGAACATCATAATATTGGAACTGGAAAAAAATGTTAGAGACCACCTAGTCCACTCTCATTGTGAAGGAACCAGCTTTGAGTGGTTAAACAGATTGCCTAAGGTACCACAGAACTAAATAAGTGAACTGACAATGTCTTTTCTGAAAAATTTAGGTGTAATTTTATTAACTTATATTAAATTCTGAAAAATTTAAATTAAATTTACTAATATTTATTGGACTTCCATTTATATGTCCCTTCAGCACTCAATATGCCTCAATATGTCTTAAGTTAGGAATCTTCTTCTAATGCCCTTCTAAGTTCTGTCTACCTGAAAATTTGGTTAAAAAAGGTAAACAGACTAAATGCATATTGTTTATTCCCTTAAAGCTAGTGGTTACATGATCATGGAGCCGGAAAAACTTCTGACTAACAATAATACAAGAATGATCAGACTTAAATCTGTTTTAGGACAATCCAAGGTTGTCTGTGTTCTTCAGATTTATGGTCTACATGAGTGATTAACTATACCATGAGAAAGGAATTTCTTAATTGCATAGGTTGTAAATACAAATAGATAACAGAGTTGACAAAGTTTCGATTGAAATTACAACCCAAGATATCTGTGTTTTCTTTACCATTAATATGTCATAACATGGTATATGTCCACAAAATATTAAGATAAGTAAAAAGTCCCATGTTTAGGATCTCATAAAGTATACTATATCAGCTCCATCTGGCCTTGTTGATATAGGAAAAGGTATTCTCTGAGTTTACTTCATAGAACAAAGAGACTGTTAGGTCCAGGCTCTTCTTCTGATTGATTAATTTAAGCTCTGACCCTTATTAATGTCCAAAATTTATATTAAATGATTTTCAATTACTAATTACAAACAAGTGAGTTTTATGGACCAATAGCTTTTGAAAGTGGGTAGAGAAAAAAGTGTTTAAGTATAAATTCTAATTTTAAGTGATTTGGAAATTATGATGAAGGCCAAGTTTTTGAACTTGAGTGACTGCAAGGATGGTGGTGTCTTCCACAATAATAGGAACATTTGGAAGAAGAGTGAGTTGGGGGAAGAAGATAATGAATTCTCTTTTGGACATTTTGAGTCTTAGAAGCTAATGAGACCTCTAGTTTGAAATGTCCAATAGGCAGTTGGTAGTGTGGAAATATAGATTTGGGAGTCATTTGAATGGAGATGGTAATTGAAGCCATGGGAATTGATGAAAATTCCAAGTGACAGAGTGTAGAGAGATAAAGGAAGGGCCAAGGACAAAGTCTAGGGATACATCCACATTAGGAGAACACAACATGGATGATGATCCATGAAAAGAGACTAAAGAGGCTCAGTTAGATAGAAAGAGAACCAAGAGTGAGTAGTGTCATAAAAACTAAATGAGGAAAAAGTATCCAGAAGGAAAGGGTGGTCAACAGTGTCAAATGCTGCAGGGCAGTCAAGAAGGACGAGGACTGAAAAGAGGCTATTAGATGTAGTGATTAGGTCATTGGTAATCTTGGAAAAAGCAGTTACTGTTGAGTGATGGGTCAGAAAGCAAATGATAGGGAGTTAAGAAGAGAATGATGGAGAGATAGTAAAGATATTGAATGTAGATAGCTTTTTCTTTTTTCTTTTTACATTCAATTTTTATTTTTCTGAATTACATGTAAAATTTTTTTAACATACATTTAAAAAAAATCTTGAGCTCCATATTCTTTCCATTCATCTTTACCCCCTTCTTTGAGAAGACAAGAAATTTGATATAGAGAATACCTGTTCAGTCATGCAAAGCATTTCTATATTAGCCACATTGCAAAAGAAAATGCAGACCAAAAACCAAACCAAACCAAACCCAATAACAGCAAAGAAAGTAAAAATAAAAAGCATCGATCTGAATTCAGAATCTGTTTGGTTTTTCTCTGGGGGTGGATAGCATTTTTCATCCTAAATCCTTTGGAATTGTCTTAGATCATTATGTTGCTGAGAATAGCTAAGTCATTCTCAGTTGTTCATCATACAGTATTGCTATATCTGTGTTCCATATTCTCCTGATTTTGCTCTTTCAGTTTGTATCAGTTCATATATAAATTCAAACTTCTTAATTTTTTTCTGCTCATCATTTCATATAGCACAGTAATATTCTATTACAATCATGTACCACGACTTGTTTAGTCCTTTCCCAACTTATGGGCCTCCTCTCAACTTCCAATTCTTTGCCACCATAAAAAAAGCTATTATAAATATTTTGTACATATAGGTTCTTTTCCTTTGATCTCTTTGGGATGCAGATCTAATAGGGGTTTTTCTGGATCTAAGGGTATGCATAGTTTGATAGCCCTTTGGGCATAGTTCCAAATTGCTCTCCAGAATGGTTGAATGGTTGAATCACTTCACAACTCCACCAACTGTTTAGTAATGTCCCAATTTTTCCACACCCTTTCCAATATTTATCATTTTCCTTTACTGTCATATTAGCCAAGTTGATATGTGTGAGGTGATACCTCAGAGTTGTTTTAACTTGCGTTTTTTTAGACAATAGTGATTTAGAGCATTTTTCATATGACTATAGATGGTTTTGATTACTTTGTCTAAAAACTGTCTGTTCATATCCTTTGAGCTTTTATCAGTTGGTGAGTGACTTGTATTCTTATAAATTGAATTCATTTCTTTACATATTTGAGAAATGAAACCTTTGTCAGAAAACTTGGGGATTTTTTCACAGGGAGTTTATTGATCACTTCTTCAATTTCTTTTTTCTAAGATAGGATTATTTAAGAATTCAATTTTCTCTTTTATTATTCTGGGAAATTTATAGTTTTTATAAATATCCATCCATTTATAATTGGGCAAAATAGCTCTTAATTATTGCTTTAATTTCATCTTCATCAGTGGTAAAATGGTTAGTTTTATTTTTGATATTGATAGTTTGAATTTTCTTCTTTCTTTTTTTTCTAATTAAATTAACCAATGATTTATCTATCTTATTGTTTTCCCCATAAAATCAGCTCTGTTTCATTAAATATTCATTTTTCTCCTGAAGGATTATACTTAGTTTTGTTGGATAAGTTATTCTTGGTTATAATCCTAACTCCTCCTTTGCCTTCCAGAATATGATATCCTAAACTCTCCACTCCTTGCACTTGGTAGCTGCTAAATCTTTTGTGATCCTTTTTGTGGGTCCAGTATTTGAATGGTTTATTTCTGACTGCTTGGAGTATTTTCTCTTTGACTCGGGAGCAATGGGATTTGGTTATAAGAGTCCTAGGGGTTTTCATTTTGGAATCTTTTTCAGGAGGTGATTGATGGATTCTTTCAAAGCCTATTTTACCCTCTGGTTCTAGGATAAGAGGGCAGTTTTCCTTGACAATTTCTTGAAATATGATGTCTAGGCTCTTTCTTTGATCTTGGCATTCAAGTAAGTTAATAATTCTCAAATTATCTTTTCTCTATCTCTTTTGCAGGTCAGTTGTTTTTCCAATGAGATATTTTGAATTTTCTTCTTTTTTTTTTTAGTCATTTAACTTTGTTTTATTGCTTCTTAATGTCTCATGGAGTCATTAACTTATACTCATACATAAGGAAAGATTTTCTTCAGTGAGATTTTGACCTCTTTTTCTATTTGGCTAATTATGCTTTTTAAGGAATTGTTTTCATAAATGATTTTTATGTCTCTCTTTTTAAAAATTTGGCCAGTTTTAAGTGTTATTTTATCCAGTGTTTATCTAGTCTCTTTTACTGAGCTGTTTTTTTCCAAAATTTTCTTTCTTTACTTTCATTTCTTTATTTAATTTTTCCTTTAGCACTCTTACTTCAAAGATCAATTTTTAGCTCTTACTGGAATTCTTGTTGGACTTGAGTCCAATTCACATTTTTTTTTCTTTGAATGTAGGTATTTTTATTTTATCTTCTTCTGACTTCTGTGTATTGATTTTCCCTGTCACCATAATAGCTTTTTATGATCAGTTTCTTTTTTGTTTGCTCATTTTTTCCATCCCATTTCTTGATTTTGAATTTTATGTTAAAGTCGGGCTCTGTTTCCTATGTGGGGTGGGGAAAGGGTACTTTCTCAGGCTTTAGGCTTTTTCACATTACTGTTTTCAGAACTATTAAGAACAGTTTGGAAATTTGTAGTGCTTCCAAAGTAGTGTAATCTGGGGAGAGGTGTGGTCACTGCTCTCCTGGTCTGCACTATGATCCTTACCCAGGAAAAAATGCTGTTTCCTTAGGACCAGAAATTATATTGTTCATGAGGGTCCCTGATTCCTTGTGATCAAAAGTCACATTGCCTATCAGGGTTTCCACTCCCTCTAAATTGAAAGTATGATCCAGAAGTGACTACAGGCAATGGAGTTGCCAAAAATCATCTGGTCCTATGTCCAGTGCTAGTACAGGGATCCCGAGTAATCTCTCTCTGACTTACCATCCTCTTACCATCTCTGGTTTGAAAGTACCTGAAACTGCTGCTCCTTTGGTTTGTACCTTCTGGTCTCACCACTTGTTTTTCATCCATGTGGACTTTGGGTCAGCTTCCACCCCCAAGTGAGAGATCTCTCTTTCTGATCTCTTGAGTTGTCTTAGACTTGAAGAATGTCCATGTCCCATCATGTGTTGTAATCTCTGCCACTGAATAGTTAGATTTGAGGTGCTATTTTAAAGATATTTGGAGGGAAATGTTAGGACTCAGTTAAGTGCATTCTCTATCTATCGTCTTGACTCTTTCCCCAGAAGTCCCTTCTGATTTTTCTAAAGTGTAGGTTTGGCTACGTTACCCCTCTATACAATAAACTCCAGTTTATTATTTATTATTTACTCTTATCACCTTCCAGGAGCAAATCATTTCATAATCTGCCCCCCTCTTAACCTTTCCAGTTTTCTTATAGCTTACTCATACCCACATGCTCCCTAATTCAATGATATTGGCCTCCTTGGTGTTTCTTGAACAATACACTCCATCTCTCATCCATCTCTGGATATTTTCAGTAGCTTTTTCCCATACCTAGAATGCTTTCCCTCCTTGTTTCTGTCTCCTGGTCTTCCTGGCTTCCTACCAGATAAAATCCTATCTTCTAGAGGAAGTCCTTCTCAAATCCTCTTTAATTTGAATGCATTTCTTCTCTTGATTATTTCCTATTTACCCTACATACACATTATTTGTATGTAGTTTTTTGCATGTTGTTCTCCGTCAACTGAGATTGTGAACTCCTTGAAGTTAGAGGCTTTCTTTTGCCTTTCTTTGTCTCCCCAGATCTTAGAAAAAAGTCTGCAACATAGCAGATACTTAATAAATGATTTTTTGACCAACTGACTGACTTTCCCTCTGATTCCTGACTGAGGTTTCCCTTCTTTTTTTATTTTAATTTCCAAGCTCAGATATCTACTTGATGCTTAGTGCTTCCCAGCCAAGAATCCCCTAGGTTTGGAGACAGAGCAGTGTTTGAAGGGAAGGTAGATAGGATATCTTGGATTAAAACTGTTTATAGATATAAGGCTGTGGTTCTACCCCTATGTCAACCATTGTAATCAAAGAAAGCCCAGAGATCTCAAGTGTATCATTCATTCTATAAAGTAAATGATAAGGAATTTGCCTATGACCTTATCACAATGTATGCCTATGTCCTTAGATAATGAAAGATTTTTATAGGGCCTTGAACACTGCATGAAGGCAGATGGCTGCCACACAAAACAACATCTTGTGTTTGCCTGCAAGCATCAGATACATTTCTGGGTCTATGTATAAAAATAGTAGCATATCCAGTGGAGAGTGAGTCAGTCAATGGTCAAACAGGGAAGGACTCCAAATTTGCAATTTGAAGATTCTAGAGTTTGAACCAGGCCCCTCAAAAGAACTGAACTTGGGGAGGAAGTAAGAGTTGATTTCTCCTCTCTTAAGTTTCCAGCTACAGACCATATCATT